>CM066032.1:633426492-633796955 GCA_033557465.1 Ichthyophis bannanicus
TCCGAGCTGTTATACTCGATAAAGCCCACGGAATAACCCTATAGCAGCCAACTACCTATGGTTTTTCTTTAATACCAAAACCCAGCTAAAAGCTGCATTCCTGGAAAGCCGTGGGTTCAAGGTCATAAGTCTATGGGAGCACGTAGTTGGAACAACGGATGGTAAAAGTCAAAATGATGGGGGCTTGCGCAGATTTCCTGGCTGACGTCCCGCATTACCTGCAACCCTCTCATTCCACGCAGCCTGCGCATTGTCTCCCGGGGGTAGAACCACATGCCATTTGCTTGCACCACACAACGCGAAGGCCTTGGGGAAAAATACACTACTATGATTCTTTTCAACCGAGCCTATACCCTTTTGGGTGCAAAATCACAGAAGGAATACCCACTATGGACCCCATCCAAAATCATTGGGTAATGCCAAATTTTGGGCCCCACCCATCACTCAAGACTTGGGTTTTATAAAAGCAAAGTAATAAATCCCCCACGTACGCTCGTTTGGTTCCCGAGTTGCTTTACCCCATCCCACGTTTGGGCGGGGTGCAGCATTAAAGGCGTGTTTCCGCTGGGTCCACGTGTGCCTGCAACCACACCGGCAACACGAAATGTGTGCCCACGACGGAATGTATGAGAAGAGCTTTTGTGTGGGACTTGGGTGTACGGCTGTGAGATGAATTTAGGCCATTCAACATAACAGAGGGTATGTGTTCGGATTGTTGAACATCTATGAATGCATCTGGCATTCAATCGCGCAAATAATCTGATCATCCTTCTTTGTCGTCGAATACAGTTCAAAATCGGCACCTCCGTCAAAAACACGAGGCTTCTGGCTACCCGCGATGGTGCTGACCAAATGATACATGAAAACACAATATTGCTGTACACTAATAGCTTGATTTCTTTAGAAAAGAGGGGGTGTCGTTGTGCGTACAACGACCAGATTAATGTAAACCCCCTTGTCTAAGACCGTACAAATACAGTCAAAACTTTTCCTTAAATTCCCTGTGGGGTAAATTTGGATCAAAGGCATACAACCTGCCCTACCCACAAGCAGTGTGAAAGACCCTATCGATGATCTCTTTAACTGATCTGTTTTCTTCCTGATATCGCGGTTTCATCATGCGATTGTTATTGCATGATAGAAAACAGCCTGTGTGTCTTGAAGGCAGCTGCAACAAGGACCAGTGTGCTAATATATTGTCAGTGGTAGCACCAACGTTGTTCATTCGCCTGTTCTTTGTACAATCGGCTTAATGCACGCCTGGAGTTGTACAACCTTCTAGATTAGTTTGCAAGAGCAGCTGTCTGTACCATCGATACAGATCTCCTGTGATATTTTCTAAGTCGAGAGGGTGATATGGAAAACCCATCTTTTGGGCGACTTATTTAGGTGAGCTCCGCAAGCGAGACTACCCTCGACAGATGAACATCATATCACAGAGTATGTTGTTAGCAGCTGTGTGCCTAAAACATACGGCTACAAGCTGTCAAGCGGAAGACCTGTATGAAAGTAAAAGGGATTACTTTAAACTTTATAAAACTGCCAGAAAATCAATTGTCACTCAGTTCGACAAGAGTCTGCAGTTTTTGACTACAAGCCTGCAGACCATGCAGATTATCTACCCCCAGAAAAAAGATTAGGAGTAACAAGGCAACCTGGTATTATCCACCACACAAAACAGGTGTTGACAAATAGAGACTTCTGTGTGCTTAAAACAAACACACAAAAAGTGTTGTTGTATGACAAAAGGGTGAAGTTGGAGATGGCTTTAGCACATTACCCTATGATACATACGTGGTGGATGATTGCGCTGGTTCACATCCTTTTTCATTCTGTCTATATTTAGCGGGGAACCGTCCAATTCAGGCAAGAGCTTCTTTGTTAAAAAGATTTTAGAACATGCTGGTCGTGTATGACTGTCATGCCTAACAATATTGTGTGGTGTTACAGTTGCTGGCAACCTCTGTATAAAGAAATGTTAAATAAATATCCTTTTAATACATTTATGGACACTTTGCCTGATACTTTTAATGATGAACGATGTTTCCAATCAAGGTAAAGTAAACTTGGTTATTGTTGATGACCTAATGGATTCTGCCCTGTAACAAGTGATGAAATAGAGAAGCCTTTACCAAGTATGTGCATCACAGAAACCTGAGCATCATATATATTGTACAAAATGTTTTCAGCCAAGGTAAAGCAAGCCGAACTATAACTTTAAATACCAAATACATGGTGCTCTTTAAGAATCCTAGAGAGAAGTTACAGATTGCCATTCTCGCCAGGCAGATGTACCCTGGAAAATCAAAATTCTTTTTTAGAAGTCTTTGAAGATGCAACCATAAGCCGTTTGGGTATCTCGTCGTGGATTTAAATAACACAACGCCTGAGGCTTACAGACTGAGGACGGATATCTTCCCGCCAGATTGGACCACGGTATACTGTGAAAAACCACAAACTCACATAAAAAGAAATGAATATGTAACCAACACCCTTCATACATGCCTCTGTGTGTCTCAGACAACATGTCTCGCCGTGTAAAGAGAAACCTGCCCCTTTTAAAACTTTTGGTTCAAGCCTCTCCGCAGCACAGAAAGCCATCCTGAATACAGCTTCTAATGATTTGGTAGCAGCTATTAGTTGAAATCGCTCTCAACACCCTAAAAGGTAACATTCCTCTTTCACAACAACCGATAAAGGTTTTAAAAGGGAAGCGTCATGCCATAAAGAGTCTGTGCGATAAAAGACTACCCATTAAAAAAAAGAAGCAATTGGTGAGAACAGTCGGTGGCTTTATCGGGCCCCTGCTAAGTTTTGCATTAACCGTTGATAACGGGCTTCTGACAAACCTCTAAGCATCACGCTGAAAAATGTACATAGTCCCTAGTCACCACTTGAGCGCTTGAGAAACCCGCCAGCTCGGGATGAAAATATTAGAACCCCGACCATCCATAAGTTAGCTGAAGAAATGAAAAACATCCTGCAAAGCGTCGGTATGGCTGAACACGAAAAGGCGAAATGTTACGCAGAAGGGCTACAGCGCTATCTCGTGCTTAACATACAGAGGGATATGGAAAAAGAAAAAATAAACTTGTATCTACAGGCACAAGATGAGACATCAACGGCAGCATCTCTAGAAAATATTATACCTCCAGACCCTGTAATACAAGAAGTGTTAAACAGCATCAATATGCGCTATAGGAAAAATGCTGAGTTGCTGCTTAATAAACTGTTAAAAAACAAGAATGTGGCATCCTGGGAGGGAAATGGAACATTTGTATACCGGGGAAACCCCGTCAATGGCTCTAACCTACTCGACCTCGTTCTTGGGGCCTACGCAGCCCCAAGCTCTTTCACAACGAAGAATACCCAGGGGCTGGGAGGAGTTCATGCAAACCCTAGCCGAATTAAATATGCCCTCTACGGTAATGGGTAATGCAGCCAACAGAGATGTACTGGCACGCCTCAAAGAGAACCCATCTGTGAAGGCTACTAAAATGTACACGGGTCCGATAAAGAGCAAAGAGCTACTCCCTCACAAAAAACGTAAATTATCCCACAGATACCGGTGGTTGAGTGTGTAAAAAAAAAAAAAAAAAATGTATTTTCAATAAATGTTTAAAAACAAAAATAAAAGACTAGACAGTGGTTTCTTTTCAAAAAACCTCCTTAGAGGGTTACTTTTTATTTAGATAGCATCAAAACATTCACGGATAGGAATCACACACTTGCTGATTATGGTAATGGATTTCTAAAAGACATACACAAAGTTTGTTTGTTTTGCGTTTTACAAAATGTAACACCATATCATCATTTTTTGCATTAATCTTCAGAATACATTTCTAAAATATTTTCAAAAGGCACCCCTTTTTTACAGCGGTGGTGCAAGAAAAATAACATAGTGCATATCCACAAGCCGTAGACATTGGGTGCTGTAATTGTCTGTTGTTGTATAAAACAGTTTTACAATGCTTGTTGAAAAAGCTCATAATGCTGGTAGGAAAGAATAAGCTATCAGGTGGTTGTCCATAAGAATCAAAAAATTCTCCTGTTCCATCTCCACATATATAGATGGCTAACCAGTGTTCTCCAGGTAGGTTAGGAGGGTGGGTATTTCCCACCAAACACCCTGGCTTCCTTGATATTTGTACATCCGCTACCACATCGCTGGGTAGCACATCTAAAAAGAAATCTGCAACACAGGGGTCCTTTCGTTAAAATACGGAAGATGCTGCAGGGTGTTCATTTTCACGAATGATCAAAAAGAACATTCCTTCTATTGATTAATTTCTATCACATTGTTCAAAAACCCCATAAACAATCATGTTAACTGTATGGGGTAAGGCACTGGCAAAACGTATTTCAGCCCGCAGGTTACCGTTTTAATCAGCGAGTAATGGTCTGCACACTCCTGATCCGGTGAAAGGTCAAACGCCAACCAGGGTATAACCTTTGTAAAACTCCTGACGGTCACCAGCAATGCTGTATCTTTCAGATGTTTACCAGTTGCTTGTATCAGTTGCATATATTCTCTTACACAACATCCATTTTGAAAGTCCAGGTTGAAGAGGTTTCCCGGGTACTTGTTCACCATCCACATATATATCGGCAAAATTAATATCATAATGTTTAAAATTGAATGGGGTTTTTAGCATAATTACCGCTGAAAGCATCATTAATCCACAAATCCCAGCACAATGAGTTTTGGTAGCTGCCCCAAAAAGAGCTTTTCCTGGTTAGTCACACGGGCACCAGCTGGTATGCTAATCACCTTCTGTCCGACTCGGTCTATAGCATACTTGACATTAGCTTTCAGCAGAGCTTCCGCATGTCCCAGGCGCACTCCGGGGGAAACTTTAACTCTCTTTACAAAGAGCGCAGCGTTTAGGATAAGGATTTTATAACTTTCTTCGGCATCACCGCTCATTAAACAGAAAGAGTTTTTGTTGCGGGTCAATTTGATTTTGAGATCCACGCCATTAAACAATAGCTTTTCTTGAAAAAATAGAATCGCTATGTAAATGCCCCAATAGCTCTACCTTGTTGCTAGAGACCGTAAATTGAGCCCTTTCAGTAAAGCCGATGTTGCGAGATCCTATCTCTCTCACCTCATGCTGCCCGGCTGTGTCTTTATAAAACAGACCGCTTGTAAACTGTGATTTGAGGGATCCTTCGCCATAATTGAGAAGCAGCTCTATTAGGGCTCTGTAGGCGTAGCAGATGTTTCTCTGGCTAATGAGTAGGTCACCCAGGGTAACATCCATCTGGCTAAACAGAGCTGCGATTGGGTAGGTTCACCATCGCTACTTTGGCTGCCGGGTCGATGTTCGGTCCATCTTCTGCCACAATTTTACAGGTCAGGTGCAAAAGTGTACTATTTTAAATCAATATAGTCTTCACCAGGACCTGCGATATAGAAGTCCAAAGGGGCTGTTTCCGACAAAGCCGATAATGGCGGAATTTCCACATAAATACTTTTTTCGATACTTGTTTGAGTCGGTGCTAGTTGAAAAACAGGTCCCAGTTCCGATTTAACACACTCTTCAGAGCCGTGGTGTACAAAAGCCATGGTGCTTTTTAGAATATATCTCGCTGCCTAGAGCTAGCGCTTCTCTTCTCATAGACCGGCGGTTAAGCTTCTGAGACCTGCCACCCATGGGTTTCTTTCTTTTAAAAGGTTTGGGGCGGTCCTTGTGGTAACTCCCGAGACTCGGTTCTCTTTCTTTTAACAGCTCTTCTAATCACAGCCATCCTGATCCTGGCCTGTTCTGTAGCCTGGTTCATTTTATTTAGAACAAGCCGTTGTGACATGGCTCATGACATCCTTGGCTATGTTTTTTGCGGCGCCTTTTCACGTGTGGTTTTCAATTTCAAAACCCCTTCTCAAAAACGGCATAGCTTTTCCTAAAGAGGCTGCGAAAAACACCAACCTACACCGGCCCCATACATGACCGGTACTCCATGATATCCTGAACGGCCCATAGCCGGCTTTGTGTTGTATAATAATGCCTGTATGCTTTGGGGTCTCCGTAGGTCTTTAGCCACAACCATTTTAAAAAACAGTCACCCCTCCGGGTCGCAGATGAAGCTTAAGGAGTCACCTTCCCGTAACGAAATGAGACGTACTTGTCCTGATCCGTCTTTATTTCAAATGTGATGGTATCAATATGCTGTTTGTTCACAGGGACATAGTGCGGCTTATCATAAGTTAACGTGATAAACTCATCCCTAACCCCTTTAGTTGAACACAGCGCAGCAGTGGCACAAAATGGTCACCTACTAACTGGTGCTCTACAATATCTGTGTACAGGTAGAGGGTATTAAAACCGCCGTGATATCCGTGGGAAAATGTAACGTTGTGTATTAACGTATGCTTCTATTCCCAAAATGGTTGCCAAATCACCATATGCATAAATAGTCGACCTATCTTCCGATTTTATCCGGATTCTTCGCGCATGGGGCTCATAAATGATTCAGTGGTGCCGCCGATTTATAGATGTTGCTAATGTCCTGATTCATGGTTCCCACTAAACGCTGCATGGTCGCGTAATGTCCTTTCCTGACTATAAGGTGCTGTATATTTCCTGCTGCGGAAACGATAACCTACTTATGGTCTTCCTTAATATTCTCCCAGGTGTTGGGGTATTGTATTTCCACGAGCCCCACTTCCCACTGTCCTTGTAAGTCCAAAGGCCTTGTCTAGTTGTATGGTAAAATTAGAGCTGGTATTTTGGGAAAACACATCTGCTGAGGCATTGCTAGGCAGGGTGATATAAAAGCCACCATCATTCATTTTCAATTTTATTTTAATGCTGCTTCAAAAAAAGATAAAGAAATCAGATGTCTTGAATCTCTGATGCTTTTAACCCAACTGTTAAATTTAACAGGCCATCCCCTCCATTTCACGAGGTAGAATCTGTTCCTGCCACATCCTTTTACCTTTAGAACCTTTTCGACTCGGTATATTCTGTCCTGTTGCGTGCGTGACTTTTAGCAATTCTTCAGGATAAAAAGAACCTTGTATGGCTTCACCGTCATAATCCTGTATGTTGTATGTTTCTTTCTGGCACCTGTTTAAATTGTCCGTTATTATTAATACCTCGTGAGTCGACGTTTGCTCGTTACCTTTTTAAATTTTTCCTTTAGTTTTTGAATGTCTTTAATGATCTCCTTTCTTTAAGGGATTCTCGGTATGCTTACGCTTGATGCTATCACCGTAGACTCTTTTCCAGATCTGCAGAGAATTTGTGTGTGTCACATCTACAGGTCTCGTCTTTATTGTTCTGTGAAAACTATGATTATAACTGTGCACAAAAGCCTGCAATACATCTTGGTACTAAAGGTGTTGTTGTGTAGTAAAATAACGCCACATTTGGATTTCAAAGTCCTGTTAAACCTTTCTACCACCGCTGCTTTAACATCGTTATTGGTTACAAAATGATGAACCCCTCTTTGTTTTAATAAATTCTTCAGGGACCTATTTAAAAATTCTTTACCCTTGTCTGTCTGTATTTTTTTCAGGTATACGACCTAGATTAAATATTTTTTCAAAGGCTTTAGCAACTTCATGACCCGGTTTTCGATTTTAAACTTGCAACCCATGCATATTTTGACAGGATGTCTACCACTGTTAATATGTATTTATAGCCATTGTTATAATGGGACAAAGGCTGGCCATATCAACTAAATCAGCCTGCCATGGCGCATCCACATCTGACACGATCGTCTTGTTTCTTTTAAAACGGACCCTAGCAGGTCTGTGTAAAGTATAAGCATCTTGTCCGTAGCCCATCTAACTACATCATTTCTGTTGACTGTTTTATCCTGCTTTTTAGCAGCTTGAAGTAGAGGATTTATTGCCCCCAAAGCTCCCTGCTGCTTTGGGGTTATAGTAAATGCTCTTCAATAAGGTTTCCTTCATGATTGCCATGCTTGACTGTTCTTTTTATTTTTGCCAACATCTTCAGAATGGTTTTAGTAATTAATGTTGTGTGCCCTGCTGGAAATTCTGCTTGGTGTTCCAAAAAGAGCCATTTTTTCCTTTCTGAAAGTCTGTGTTCTGAGCATGCTCAGAACACCTGGAGCATGCTCAGAACAGACCTCTTGTTTCAACCAATCACGTGTTACCCACACCCTAGAGAGACATGTCCAGGCTTGTCTCTCTGTATTGGTTTTTTCAAAGCCACTAAAAAATAGCTGTATTTGGATTTGAACTCGGCTCTCTCAAAAAAATAGCTGTATTAGGGGGATTTGAACTCAGGTCTCTCTGTATTTCAGTCTGAACTCTACAGGTCTGTCAGAATATTTCTAACAGTGAGGTCTTAAAAGTACAATTCTATCACATGGACCGCACTAGTTTTTTCTAACAATTGCATTTGTAATTGCATTTGTAAAGAAAATTGTGTCTCTCTGTGCTGTGAATTCTTTTTGTGAGAAATAAGAACTGGTGCAGTGGGAGAGAGAAAAGCATTTTATTTTTCCAGGGTTCCTGCTTTTTTTTTTTGCAGGTGTAAACATTAACCAGAAGCAAAAAAAAACACATTTCCGGAGTCAGTCACACTGCTCCCCGCTGATGTCAGCACAAAGGGACAGTCCATTTCCGATGATGTAGGCAGGGGGCGTGGTTGAGGGTGAGAGGGTGATCCCTCTAACAAAGATGTGCTAATTGCATTTTGGAAAGAAAAAAGATTCTAGCTTTGCCTGTCTCTCTGTGCTAGGAATCATTTTTTGTGTGAGAAAGAAACAACTGAGTCCTGTGTGGGAGAGAGAGACAGAGAGAAAAGCATTTTTGTTTTTCAGTATTAAGCAGAAGCAAAAACACATTTCCGGAGTCAGCCATACTGTTTCCACTATGGCAGCAAAAAAGGGACAGTCCCTCTTCTGATGACGCCCTGTTTCCGGTGATGTCATTTCCGATGATGTAGGCAGGGGGCGTGGAGGAGGGTGGGAGGCTGTGGGCGTAGCACAAACCCCGGAAGTGGGTTGCTGATTGGCTAATGTCATATTGTGGGGCGTGGCATGGGTGTGACACACCCCCAGAAGTGTATGCTGATTTGATGATGTCATCCTTGGGGCGGGGGCAGGGGTGTGTCAAGTGGGGGGCGGTGGCCACGCCTGGGGGCGGGACTGGGCGGGGCTAACTCACCATTCACTTCTATGGGAGGGGGCGTGGCCTAAGGCGGGACATACACCGAAGTGGGCGCTGATTGGTGCCTGTCAACATTTTGGGGGCGGGAGTGGGCGGGGCTGGGCGGGGCTAACTCACCATTCACTTCTATGGGAGGGGCGTGGCCTAAGGCGGGACATACACCGGAAGTGGGCGCTGATTGGTTCCTGTCAACATTTTGGGGGCAGGAGTGGGCGGGGCTAACTCACCAATCACTTCTATGGGAGGGGGCGTGGCCTAAGGCGGGACATAGACCGGAAGTGAACGCTGATTGGCTCCTGTCATGCTTATCTCACCTGTCAATCAGTTTGACGAGTAGTGTACCCATTATACTACTTATGTGGACGACATAATGATATACACACCACTCACCCTCAACAACCCAGACTACACCAAGATAACAGAATGTCTGATGCACATGAACAGCTGGTTTCAAACAACAACTTGAACATAAACTACAGCAAGATCGAGGCTCTAATCATCACACGAAACTCTGACTTCATCCCTCCTCACAACATCAAGATAAACAACACAACCATACCCATACAACCAGAAGTGAAATACCTCAGAGTGACCCTGGATAAAGAACTGAACCTTCAGTCCCACATCAGCAGAACCACCAAAAATGCATACCACAGGATGAGACTAGTCCAACGCCTCAAACCCTCCTCTCTCAGGAACACTTCCGCACAGTCTGTCAGGCACTAATAACCCCAATCCTAGACTTCTGCAACCCAGTCTATCTTGGTCTAACAAAACAGACACTCAGGCCACTGCAACTGCCCCAAAACACAGCAGCTTGCATAAACACTGGCACCACAAGACAAGAACACATCATACCTACCCTAAAAGATCTCCACTGGCTACCAATCAGCTCCCGCATCAGATACAAGACATTCATAAACATACTCAAAATCAAGTAACAGTCATCAGCTTTCAGCCTACACCCACTCATACAACCCAACAGCAGCACAAGACTGAAGGAGGAGAGGTACATCCAACCGTGTCAACACACCTAAAGACATCAAAAAGGTATGCAAGGACACCAAAAAACTAACCTTATCAAAGACGGCACCAACAATCTGGAACGCCCTCCCTGATGAACTACGGTCAACAACAGACATTAAGGACTTTAGGAAACTGTTAAAGACGATCCTCTTCATAGAGCACTACGGTGACGTCACTTAAATGGTGCAACAGACAATACCCCAACTCAACACACCACCCTAGCGACATGATTTAGTATTAAAGTAAAGTCCTGATGTACATAGTATTGTAAATAGCTCACCAAGAATCAATGTCCAGCTACACACACACACACTCACTGCTCAATGCATGCACACACTAGACACTGTATCTTGTTGTGTAGACCGCCTTGATTGTAGGAAAAGGCAGTATAGAAATCCGTTTAAATAAATAAATAAATAAATACAACAAATACTAACGTTTTCCAACTCCTAGTGGTAAAATCTGGTTGCAACAGCACTTCTAAAGTTTAAAGTGGGAGGACGGAACATGCTGGTCCCTTGAAAGTGTTTTTTTTCTCAGTCTTTTTCATTTCTTTGTTTTCAACCAGCAAGTCCCAACACCCCTTCCTCACGTCTTCAAAGTCAGACTTTAAGCTATCTGGAGTTTTCCATCTTTTTTCTGTCTTAAAGTCCTAAGCCCTGGGACCTTTCCTCACTCCATGAAAGTCAGATTTCAAGCTGCTGCTTTTTTTCAATCTTTTTTTTCGGCTTTCATTCTGCTAACCCCTTCAAGCGCCCCTTCCACCCTCTCTCGAAGTCATACACAAGATGGTTCTCTGGTGTTTGTGCGCGGAAGTGTGTTCTAGCCCTGCTGCGATATTATGGCCCATGGGATTTGCAGAGCTCAGGCAGGGATATATCTCTCTGGCTGCCTGAGGATTTGCGGTATGATTGGCCAAAGTGCCTTGTGCTGGCTGCTGGTGACTCCTCCTTGATTTTCTTCCCCTCTCAGGTTGACTCCTGAGTGTCTGTTAGTGCATAGGCACATAACAAAAATGAAGTTCACAAATGTCCATTTTGGTAAACTTTTCCAGGCATGCATTACTGGTTAGTTTGTGTCAGAATGAACTCAAAATCACAGGGCCTGATATTCAGTGGCGGCAGCGGCTAGCCGATCTAATGTAGCTAGGCATCACCATTTAATGCCGGGGTCATATATGGCCCTGGCATTGACTATCTGGCTTGCCAGGACTCGCAGCGGTGATCTTCAGCTGTTGCTTGGTTAGCTTTTGTGGCAAACTTTAGGTCAGCCTTTGCTGTGCCTGACTTTCGCTGCGTAGCGATAACCAGGAGCAGCTCAATATCGATGTTGCCCGGTTATGTCTAGGTGCCACCCCCTGGAATGTCCCGATGCTAACTGGTTAGCATTGGGGCATACAACAATGGTACCCGCAGATATTCAGTCACTGAATGTTCCACTGAGTGGCATTTACATGGTTTGCACGTCTGCAAACCCTGTAAGTGCCTTTGAATATCGGGCCCACAATTTTTATCATTTTTTTCCATTTGTATGAAAACTACATAGATAGCATTCAATTCTGTGCTTTCACCTGTCTATATTTTTTTTTCTGTGATAAGCATTAATTGAAGTGATGGTCAACCCAAATATTTCTACAACAAAATAAGTACTATGGAGAAAACCTTATCAGTAAAAAACACAGAACACCGCCAAAAATGACTAGTCATACTTTTAGATAAGCCACAGTTAATTTAATGTCTTTTCTTTTTGAAGGGAAGGAAAGACTTCAGAAGACTAATTAGAAACAAGGTAAATGTTAGCTTTCATGCTTCTAATATCAACATTCAGTCATCAGTCAGAAAGCCCAAGGGCTGGTGTAAACTTCTGTGCCTAGATTTTTAAGAAACGTGAAAATTATGGTGTTTTATAACTTGCATACGTAGACACAGGTAGTTTGTTCCAGGCAAAGGGTGCAGCAAGGTGAAAGGACCGAAGTCTGGAGTTAGCAGTAGGAGAGAAGGGCACAGATAGAAGCAGTTGGCTAGAAGAGTGGAGTTCTCCAGGGGGGATTGTAAGGGGAGATAAGAGAAGAAAGGTACTGAGAAGCCGCAGAGTGAATGCATTTATAGGTCAGCAGAAGGAGTTTGAACTGGATGCAGAAACAGATAGGGAGCCAGTGAAGTGACTTGAGAAGAGGAGTAATATGGGCATGACGAGGCTGGTGGAAGATTAGCCGTGCAGCGGAGTGTTGAATAGATTGAAGTGGAGAGAGATGATTCAAAGGGAGACCAGCAAGGAGTAGGTTACAGTAGTCAAGACAGGAGGTGATTAAGGAGTGGATTAGTGTTTTAGTAGTGTGTTCAGAAAGGAAGGGGCCGATTTTGCTAATGTTATAGAGAAAGAAATGGCAGCTACAAGATGGATATGTGTGGAGAAAGAGAGAGAGAAGTCAAAGATAACCCCCAGATTGCGGGCCAAGGAAACAGGAAGGAGTACAGAGCTATACACAGAGACTGAGAAAGGAGGAAGAGGAGGGGAGGTTTTAGGGGGAAAGATAAGAAGTTCAGTCTTGGCCATGTTCAGTTTCAAGCGGTGGTGAGACATCCAGGCAGCAATGTCAGAAAGGCAAGCAGAGATCCAGGTCTGGATTGCCGGAGAGAGTTCAGGCGTAGAGAGGTAGATCTGGGAGTCATCAGCATACAGATGGTACTGAAAACCATGGGAAGAGAATACCTTAGACAAGTTAAATACAACCACTTCATTCTTGGACCCATGCCCTGTACACTGGCTAAAAACAACCCTACCAGAACTCTCAAATTTCATCCTACCCATCCTCAACCTTTCCCTCAGGAACGGGTACTTACCACCCCCACTCAAACATGCACAAATACGCCCAATCTTAAAAAACAACAACCTTGACAAAAGGGCACCTAAATCATACAGAACAATATCAAATATACCTTTTCTGGCAAAACTAACAGAAAAAGTTGTTCAAATTCAACTCCAGGAATTCATAGACACATCGGCCCCTCTTGACGAACATCAATACGGCTTCCGCCCGTACCACGGAGTAGAAACCCTCCTTACAGTTTTAATAGACACACTGTCAAGAGGCATAGACAACTCTAAACAAGCATTTATTCTTTTATTCCTGGACGCAGCATTTGATAGAGTAAGGGGCTTGTTTACAAAGCCGCGGTAGTGGTTCGCGATCGCGATCGCAACCGCGGCCCCATTGAAATCAATGGGGCCGCGGCTCCGATTACAATCGCAAACCGCTACCGCGGCTTTGTAAACAAGCCCCTAAATCACCTATTGATGCTAAATAGACTTCAGCAGATAGGGCTAAATGCTTCTGTACTCAACTGGTTTTCATCGTACCTACATGACAGAACCCAAACAGTATGAATCAACAATGCAACATACAAACAGGAACAAGGTCTCCCCCAGGGCTCATCACTCTCAGCCCTTATTTATTTATTTTTTTATACCATGCTCTTTAGAATCAGTGCAGTTTACATGCATACTAACAGGTACTTTTTATTCCCTTGTCCCTGAAGGGCTCACAATCTAAGTGTACCTGAGGCAATGGAGGGTTAAGTGGCTTGCCCAAGGCCAAAAGGAGTGGCCATGGGACTAGAGACCCCATTCCCTCCAGCCTGAAGTTTCTTGTCCCCATGTGGGAATTGAACCCCTGGCCTTCTGGCCTGAGGTAACCTGTACCAACCACTGAGCCACTACTCCCTTCTATTCAATATTTACATTCAGCCCATTTGTCAAATTCTAAAGAGATACCGCGTAGCCTACCACATATACGCGGATGACATAATGCTGTGCCTACCATTCACGATCCCAAACTCTCCAACACAACTCCTATCTGATTGTTATAAAGAGATTTCACAGTGGCTTAAAAACCATAATCTGTATGTCAACTTTGACAAAACAGAAGTACTTTACATCACTAGAAACCAAAACTTTATCCCACCCACATCAATCCGACTACAGAAATCCAACATCACAGTAAAAAAAGAAGTAAAATACCTAGGAGTTACACTGGACCAGACTAGACTAGACTTAAAACAGCTCCACCCACTGATGCATCTAAATGACTTCAAATCAGTAATTTATTTATTTTATATTCTCTTATATACTGCTCTATTCTGCATCAGTGCTGTTTACATTGAACAAACTGAAATTACATTGAACAAGGCATTATAACTTGGAGATAACTATTTTACAGGGAACATGGGCTATGGAGGGTTAAGTGGCTTGCCCAAGAGCACTATAGGACTAGAAACCCCAGTCTTTCTGGCCCAAGGTTGCTGTTTTCTAGTGGGATTTGAACCCCTGACCTTCTGGCCTGAAGTACCTTGCTCCAACCACTAGGCCACTCCTCCACTCCGTACAATCAATCATCACTTCCCACTTTGACTATGTGAACTCCATCTTACAGGGCCTACCAATACAAACTCTCAGAAGACTCCAAATAGCCCAAAATGTGGCAGCAAGAACAGTCCTGAATATCAGTTCCATAGAACACATCAAACCCATATTATCAGAATTACACTGGCTCCCAATCTTGAGCCGCATAAGCTACAAAATCCTAGTAAACACCTTTAAGATAATCCACAACATTGCCCCATCATTTCTGAACAACTTAATAGCAATGAACACCACCAACAGAACCCAAAGAAACAAATACAAATACAAACTAGAATTCCCAAAGGACTACAGAAAAGTAAAAAAAAAAAACAAATAAAAAAGCATTTTCACATGCTGCGCCAACCCTTTGGAATGAGCTACCCAAGGACATCAGAATGCAAAATGACATCAAACTATTCCGTAAAAAACTTAAAACATTCCTCTTTACCTCACACTTTGGCACAGAACCTGACCATGACACTCAATCTGGCAGAATACCAGGCCAAAACGTGAGCTAACTATAAGTAAGAAAAATCAGACGTGTCATGCTAGAGCATTTAAAGCATCAACCATGCTCATTATTGTATATAGTTAAAGGGCACACGAACCCTGCATGGTGTGATCTTCATCAATGTAAATATGGTTTGACACCATCAATGTAAATAGTTACTGACTGTTCCATGTACTACCTCTGTACCAAACAATGTAAATAGTTATATTATGTTCCTTGTAACTGAAAACAACCCATGTTAGAGTACTTTTCAGACCTTCGTTGCTTGTAAATCGCACTTGATCTTATGGAAAGAGCGGTATAAAAATGTTTGTTAAATAAATTAAATAAACAACAGCAGTGGGATTTGATGGAAAGTCTCTAATTCTCATTCTGCTGCTCTAACCATCAGGCTACTCTTTCACTCCGCTTCTGCATTGATTTGAGAAAGGTTAATGACGTCTCCAAACTCGAAGCCTACTTGATGTCTTAGGTTGATGAACTTATTGAAAGACTGGCAAAGCTAGTTTATCTATATATTGGACCTAACCAAGGAGTATTGGAGAGTGCCCCTCACTTCTGGGAGGCTGTTTTAGTGCATTGTGGTGCCATTTGGTCTTCACAGAGATTTTGCTATGTTATTGATTTATTTATTATTATCATTTGATATACCACCTCTGGTACAATGACATCCAGGCAGTTCACAATCAGAAGAAAGATACACTGTAAATGTATATGTACATATTAAAACATGTAAAAAAAAAACCTAGAGAAGTTCCATCATCTTGTAGATCACCTCCTGCAACCTCATGGCAGTTATGCAGTGGCTTAATTTGACCATATTATAATCTACAGTGCTGATTGGAAGATCAGTTTAAAACAAATAAAAGCTATCCTTAGAGCTCTATCAAAGACCATCTTCACCAAAAGTCCAAATAAATGCTTTCTAGGAGGACAAGAAGACCAATATTTCCATTAACCCTTGAGTCCAAGCCCATCCACAGATACAGAAGGTAGCACCATTGCATAATTGCACATTACCTACCGATTTGTTATTTTACCTATGCTTCATCCCAAACATTGCCGAGAAGGCACAACTGTTAATCTGCCTCCTTTAGAAGAGGGCATCAGAGAAGATATCTTGGACATGGAGCTGGAGGAAGACAGTTACCCTCAGCTATTTCACAGGTTATTGAGGTTGGGGTTGTCAGGGTCATGGTTTTCTTATTTTTTGTGACTGATAGAACATGGAAGGTAGTTTGGGTGTGTCAGGAATCCTTGACTGTACCAAGCTAGAAATGCGCCCTGTGCAACTAACTAAACTGGTGCCCTCCTCTACCCAGTCACGTGTAGTAACTCACTATTTTTGAGCTTCCTGGAAGCACAGTGATGATATCAGCACCCTTTTTATACTTGCACTCTGTGTGGCTGCACCGCTTGCACAGCCCTAGATACCGCCCTGCCTTGAAGTGTGGACTCCTGCAGGGTTTGGCATTATTACCTTTGCATTTTGATCTTTATTTGAGCCAATTTGCCCAGCTGATAGAACATTTTGGAATGTCATGTGATCTTTTTGCAGATGATTTCAGCCCTGGAAGGAAATTGGTTCTAATCAGACAGAGATGATGTCCCTGGTTAATAATTGTTTTGGAGAAATCTCTAGGTAGTTTTGAGAGGTGGAATTGAAACTTAATCCAGAAAAGTCACATTATCTCTGAGTAAATGGGAGCCAGGAGTAGCCTAGTGGTTGGGGCAATGTACTTCAGGCCGGAAGGTCGGGGGTTCAAATCCTACTAGAGGACAGCAACCTTGGGCCGGAAGGACTGGGGTTTCTAGTCCCACAGATGCTCCTTGTGGTCTTGGGCAAGCCACTTAACCCTCCATAGCCCATGTTCCCTGTAAGTATTAGTATATGTGTCTCATATCCCCATGTGTTAAATGTATCCCCCAATTGTGTTGTGACCGCTTTGATTGAAGGATAAGGCGATATACAAAACTGTCTAAATAAATAAATAAATAAATTAATATTTGTGATAATGTTCCCCTGGGTAGGAAAGAGGTTGTGAAGAATTTGGAAGGGCTGCTTGATATTGATTTATCAATGAATGATAAGATTACAGCTGTGATGAAGGCCTCGTTCACTATTTTGCAATTGCTTAGGGCGGCAGTTGTGCTCATTACTGGATCATCAGGACATGGTAACATTTGCTCTATTACTATGAATGCCGGTGAAGTTCTTGCTTTGGGTACTTGGGAATGTCAGGTTGCAGTGCACCTGTTTGCTTTTGCTTGTAATTTATGGTCCTAAATAGTCGAGTTCATTGCCTGCAGAATTATGATTTGAGAAGAACTATTTAACTTTTAGGAAGAAGTTAAAAACATGGGTTTTTAATCAACGTTTCAGGTAATTCATTAGGGAATAGTATATGTGATGGGGTTAGATGGGATTGGGTTGAAAATGGGTGGGATGGTTGGGTCTGGGTGGATATTATTGCCATGTGTTTGACTGAGTTGTAACACTCGTGGGTTATTTAGTTAGGTATGTCATCAAGTTTTGGAAATAATAATATTAAGAGAGACCCTTTGCTCAGAAACAGTTCTGATGAATCCCAACTTCAATTGGCCCTTCGTAGCACAGTTGGTTGTCTCAGATGGAGGCTTGGGAGCAGTTCTGGCCCAGGGTAAGAATGACCAAGAACACCCAATGGCCTTTATTCGATGACAATTTCTCCCTTGGAGCAAAGCATAAACAGTGGTTGAGAAAGAGGCATTAGTGATAAAACTGGCACTGAAGAAATTCCGATATTACTTGTTGGAGCATATATTTACCTCAGCCCTTCAAAAGGACAAAGAAAAAAAGAAAACAATTCTAGGGTAAAACAGTGATTCCTGAGCGGCCAGCCTGTCAATTGTGATATAGAACACAAGACAGGAAGATACCACCAGCACAAAGAATTCCTTTCCCAGGAGGTGGCCCCAGCAGAGGCAGGTACTCGGTTTAGGAAAGCCAAGGCGATCAGAAGACTGTAAGAATGGGTTTATAGAAGGAATCCCCAGTCTACTACTACTACTTACCTTTTGTATAGTGCTACAAGGCATATGCAGCACTGTATAAGGCGTTGGCAGCTCTGCCATCCCAAAGTCCAGCCCACTTTAACAAGGACATGGCCAAGGACAAATTAGGACCCAGAAAAGGAAGTACAGTGCAGGCCCAGAAGGGAAGAGGGAGACTCAGACTGTAAGAAGGAAGTTCCCAGGAATATATTCGGATCGTGTGTACATAAGGTACTCAGATGTAACCCTATTTTGAGCCTGCAAGGTAAGCAAGGCATATCTTGGTATAAATAAATATTTTTCTTTAGTTTTGAACTTGGGTTTTGTGACCTTATTTTATGTATGAAAGCCTTAACAGAGGCCCAAAATCCCAAGTGCTCACACACACACTACTACACTCCCATAATTTCATTCAGAAAATACTGTGTGTATTTTGAGATGCATTGGTTTTATGGCATTAATTTCATATGAGATACTGAATGCTTTCAACTGTGATGATTTAAAAAGGGGTAAAGGTTAAGAGGGATGCACTCAAATATAATATGAATTAGTTCACCTCTCTCTGGGTTGAAGATTTCCTTAACTGTAATTTGATTTACTTAGGAAACTCCTCCAACCATGTCCATGTATATCCCAATAATTATATGAAACCATTTGGAACAACACTTAAATTACAACATCCTCACCACAGAACACAGAACAAAAATACATGCCTGAATCACTCTGATTAATGGACTCAACTTTAGAGGTTCACTTATTTCAGAAACGGAACATGTTTGGGTCGATATTTAAAAATACTTATGTATAAACGTTGATGTTTTATTTGCAAAACGATCAAATGTATCCATCTGAAAAAGCAGAAATACTCAACCACTAAGCATATGATTTAGAATTATACGTCTAAATGCTGACAGCTAAATACCCAGTTTAACATGAAAGGGATTATTCCTAGATGTCTGAAGTCTGGAATAGTATTCTGTGAATGTCTATGTAGGTACCCCCTTTAGATGTCCATATCAGGAACGTCCACATTTGTGAAATTGTGCCTGAGCTTGGATGTGCTTGCTTTTTTTCCAGACGTTTTGGCTTGTTGATTGTTTGGCATTATCCAATTAGTGCTGGGGTGGAGCACGGACATTTGTCTAACTCTACAGATAGCCAGTGATATTAAGCCATCATCCCTCTAGTTACATGCTTTAATTTAGGACAGCAAAAGGGCTGTCCTAAATTAAACCACTTAGCTAAAATGATAGTGGCAAAATATCACTTCTATCTACAGAGAGGCAATGCTTACTGCTTTCCACCTACATTCAGCACCACTCGCTATCCAGGTGGAGGCCAATTCTGATTCCTGCACATCCGCCTGCACTGCCCGGCCAGAAACTGAATGTGGCAAAGATGTACCTGATTCTGCTGCTGTGGGGCCTGGACATACCCGCGATGGCAGAATCGGGGACATAGACGTCTGGGCACTCCCCGTATGCAAATGGGGTCGATGTATGGGGACTGCCTGTCCCAAGACCAGAGTGCCACAGCTAGGGCATGGGAGCAGTGGTGTTCTGGCACGATGGCATGTATTGCCATCACACAAACCCGCAGACTACGATCCTGCTGGCACCAGAGGCTCCCATGGCCTGGATTGTAGCTGCAGGGTCTCAGCAATAGGGGCAAGGCTGAGCCCTATGGTGCGGGGTTTGTGTGTCACACAATCATCGATCCCCCTGGGCTTATTCCACCATTGGGGTGGAATAGCCTGGGCGTCCAAAGGGGTACTGGGGAACGTACAGAGGCATGACCTGAATTGCCTCTGTACCTTCCAGCAGCTGACCCCTCCCCCGATCTGCCCCAGCACCGCCCTCTCCTACCGCCATCCATTGCTCCCTGCACAACTGCTGTGTATGTGCAGGGAATGATGGCAACAGAATTGGGTGCCAGAACTGAGCCTGGGTTGGACGCCTAGCACGTACATCCAACCCCGCTATTCACTCCACAGAATGACCTTCATAGTAGGTCATTTTAAAAGTCTTAGATATGATTGGATGTCTGAAAATGTGCATTGTGATGTCCAGATCACTTAGATGTTCCCAGAGCCATTTTACAAATGCCATTTTAAGACATTTCCACTGCAGGGACATCCAAGTAGGCAGGGAGAATGGCAGAGGAGTGTCTGTGGGGCCATCCAAGTTCATACATGCTCCTGGCATGAATAGGCATTGGAAAAGTGTTCCTTTGGGCTGTAAAACATCAGGAGGGTGTAGGGAACGTGGTGCTCCAGCATCCTCTGTACTCTCTACAATTGCAATAACGTTTGATGGGTTATTGGGACATTTGTTTTGTGTTTCCACCACCACTGTGTCTCTGAGATGTACACAGGCTGGAATGATATTCCAGAGGCGTCTGTGGTGATGTCCTTGCAGACATCCATAGCAGGCATGTCCGTGTTTGTGAAATTGTGCCCAAACCTGAATGTATCTGCTTTTTTTTTAGGATGTTCTGGCTTGGACATCCCAGATTTCGCATGGACATCCTTTGTGAAATATGTCTTTAGTGTCACTGTATATATTTTATTTATTTATTTACATTCTCTTATATACCGCGCTATTCTGCATCAGTGCGGTTTACATTGAACAAACTGAAATTACATTGAACAGGGCATTATAACTTGGAGATAACTATTTTACAGGGAACATGGGGATAATGCAATACCATGGTCAGCTTTAAAAAGAATTCTGACCATATTGTTTGAAAATTGACCCACAGAGAGCTATCTCATAAGGGTTAGGTGGTACTTACACTTGTAAAAGGCTTGTAGACATGTGCAAATAAATCTACTCATGTAAGTGGTGATTTTAGCATGTTTGGATTTCAAGGGAGCAGGTTCTAGGTGTGGTAAGACTTCAAATGTGCATTCACTTCCCATATTAAAAGGAGATTACTCATGTTTCAAGAACCATCCCCAAATGGTATTTACATCTCCTTCAAATCATTGGTGTGACCAAACTCTTTGTGCTTATCTTTTTGGCTTTAAAAACCATCTCAAAAAGTCAAAAATTTGAGCTTTTTGAACTCGGCTCCTTAATTGGTGTCTTTTGTACATGTAGTTTTACAAAGACTGGCATTTACAAGAATAAACTGGAAAATCAGCCCTTTTGCGAATAAGCACTGCCACGTGCATGTTCACTACCCTGATTGGAGTACTCTTACATTGCATTTCCTACTGCACATGTTGCCAGGTACACATGTATTCCTGCACATCGTTATACATATCTGAACAAAGTTTCTAGTTAAGTGAGCCCTTTCTAACCTACCCAGGAAATTTTCAGCATCCCAAATTGGTTGTCCCTTTTCTGACCAAGACATCCTACAGTGCATTGCAAAAGAATTCATCCCCTCTGTGTTTGTCCTGTTTTGTCGCATTACAACCTGGAAATAAAATGGAGTTTGGGGAGTTAGCACCATGTGATATACACAACATGCCTACCACTTTGAAGATGGAGAATATCCTTTATTGTGACATAAACAATAATTAAGACAAAAAAAGCTGAAAGCAGGAGTGTGCATATATTTTCACCCCCAAAGTCAATTACAGCTGCAAGTCTCTTGGGGTATGTCTCTATTAGCTTACACATCTAGTCACTGGGATTTTCACCCATTCCTTAAGGCAAAACTGCTCCAACTTCTTCAAGTTAGATGGGTTGCATTGGTGTACAGCGATCTTCAAGTAATGCCACAGATTCTCAATTGGATTGAGGTCTGGGCTTTGACTAGGCCATTCCAAGACATTTAAATGTTTCCCTCTAAACCAGCTTTAGCAGTATGTTTATGGTCATTTTCCTGCTGGAAGGTGAACCTTCGTCCCAGTCTCAAATCTCTGGCAGACTGAAAAAGGTTTTCCTCAAGAATTTCCCTGTATTTTTTTTTAATTTATTTTATAGCTTTCTCTTTATTGATTTTTCAATTATTTATAGTTCACACAATAGAAAATAAACACAGCAGAAATCAAACAAGCACAAACTACAAACCCCTCTAACAGAAGTAACAAACAAAGCTAGACTACCCCAGAGCGGAACCCAACACCAGGGTCAGGCAGGACAACATTAACCACAGATCACCCTCATCACTCCAGCGGAGGTTCGCTTCCCCCCAGTCAGAGTCCCATGCCCCCCGTACGCCCCCCCCTCCCACCCTTCAGACCTGTTACCTCCCCCTCCCCTCCCCAAACCCCGCTCTACCCCCACTACTAACTCTACCGACCACCCACCCCTTGTACTCCCCTCCCTCCCTGCCATTTCAATAACCACCCATCATACCCCTTCCACACCTGCCGAAAACTCTGCACCTTGTGCGCTCCATAGGCCGCAATTTCACACATACCCCGCAACCCACTCAATCTCCCCACAATATCCCTCCTAGTAGGCACATCCCTACTCTTCCATCGCAATAGAATCTCCCCCCTCGCTGCAGCAATACAATATCCAATCATCTGCTGCAGCCCCCTCTCCCCCTCCCCCCCTCCCCCTCCAGTTCATTCAACAGAGCCATGGCGGGAGTCAGAACAACTGGAACACCCGTCACCTCCCGAATAACCCCCTCCCAGTCAACCCACATACTCTTCACCACCGGGCAGTCCCACAGCAAGTGATATAGATCCCCCCTCCCCTTACACCCCCTCCAACACTCTCCCGATTCCCCCTTACAGATGGCCCGCAATTTCCACGGAGTCCAATAGGTCTGATACCGAATCTTTAAGCTACTCTCCAGGTAGACCGTGCCGGGGGCCAACCGCTTAGACCACCCATAAATACCCTGCCAGCGTTCCCGAGTCCATTCTCCCCCTAGTACCTTCTCCCACTCCACTTCTCCCCGTATTCTCCCCCCCACCCACCGCTGTTTAATCAATTCCCCATATAATTGAGTTATGACTCCCCTCCGCCCCCCGCTCGCCAACAATGTCTCAACCACCGTGGCCTCACTAACTAAATCTTCCTTAACCTCCCTCCTACCTAAAAAAGACATGACTTGTAAGTAGGCAAAAAATCCTCTACCTTCCAACCCAAATTCACTTTGCAACTCCCCCCAACTCTTAAACTCCCCCCTCGAGTGGATCACCTGCCCCATATACCGCAACCCCTTCCCCCCCCCCACTCTCTAAACACCCCCCCTCTTTCCCTGGGGCGAACTCGCGAACCCCCGTAATATACATACCCCTAGTATACCGCTTTCCCCCTAATAACTGACGCCTCGACCGTAACCAAAGCTCTTTTGTCAATGCTCTAAAAGGATTACCCCCTTTCCCCCCTTCCGCCACAGCTCCCGGGTCCCAAATCCACGCTGCCAGGCTCCCCCCCTGTCCTTGCTTCTGCTCCATCTGCACCCACCGGGGAGTCTCCTCCCCCCCCTGCCAACTCTGCAACGCCCTTAACTGAGAAGCCAAATAATACTTTTCCAGCCAGGGAACCCCCATCCCCCCCTCCTTACTATGCCGAAACATTGCAAGCCGCGCTACCCTCGGGCGCTTCCCTGCCCATATAAACTCCATCATAACCCGCTGGGCCCGCTTCAAGTAGTTCCGGGACACCTTACACGGTAGAGAACTAAACAAAAAAAGGAACCGTGGTAGAACATTCATTTTTAAAACTGCTATCCTGCCCAGCCACGTAAGATATAAACCCTTCCACCTTTGCAAATCGCGGCGCACATCATTCAATAGCCCCCCATAATTAACCTCCCCCAGTCCCGCCAAATTCTTTCCCATCTGGATCCCCAAATATCGGTAATGTTCTCCCACCCACTTAAACGCAAACCCCCCTTTCAACCCGGCCACCAGCCCCTTACTTAAATTAAACCCCAAAATCTCGGATTTACTGTCATTGATCTTATACCCCGCTACCTTACTATAACACTCTATCTCTCTCATTAAGATCGGTAACGTTAACAAGGGCTCCCTAAGCGTAAAGATTACATCATCTGCAAATAGGGTGATTTTAACCTCCTGGGAGTTCATTAGAACCCCCTTAATATCCGGTGACCCCCTAACCCTCTCAGCCAGCGGCTCAATTACCAAGGCAAAGAGCAAAGGGGATAAGGGGCAGCCCTGCCTAGTACCCCTCCCTAAGTTGAACGCTCCAGAGTAACTGCCATTGACCCGCACCCTGGCCTGTGGCGCCGCATACATCGCTTGAACCCATTGAACGAAATGAGGGCCCAACCCCACTTTCTCCAGCAAACTAAGCATAAAAGGCCATTCCACCCGATCAAACGCTTTTTCAGCATCTACCGACAGAAAAATGGCCCTTTGCCCCATCCGCTGCACCTCCCAGGTTGCATATCTTACATATATTATCCCCCCCTTGCCGCCCTGTTATAAACCCTGTTTGGTAGGGATGTACTAAAGCAGGCATCACCTTACCAATCTATTGGCCAAGACCTTCGCCAAAAGTTTAGCATCCACGTTCAAGAGTGAAATGGGCCGGTAGGACCCACAAACCATTGGGTCTTTACCCGGCTTAGGGATAAGAGTTATCCCTGCTTCCCTCATTGAGCGTGGAGTCTCCCCGCCTGTCAACACTCCATTAAACACTTCCACCATCAAAGGCCCCAGAAGGGAGCAGAACATCTGATAAAACCGCCCCGACAACCCATCTAAACCAGGAGCCTTACCCCTTTTTAGCGTACCTATCGCCAGGTCTACTTTCCTCTCCGTTATAGGCCTATCCAACCACTCCGTCTCCTCCTTCGACAGAGATGGCAAGGCAAACTCTTTCAAGTACTCCTCACACTGAGCTTTCCCCCCCTTCACCTCACTAGTATATAACTTTTTATAATAATCTGCGAAAGTCGCCCTAATTTCATTGTTCCCATGCACCAACCTCCCCCCTACTCCCCGGATGCCTCCAATATTCTTCTGCATGACCTTACTACGCAACCTCTGCGCCAACCTCCTCCCCACCTTGTTTCCCCCCCTCAAACCACCCTTGCTTCAGTACCCGCAGCTCGTACGCTATTTCGCTTGCTCGCAGTTGCTCTAGCTGCCCCCTCAACTCTTTCAATTTCTCCTCGACCCCCCCTTCCCCCCTCCCATGTACCATCCTCTCTAGACGACCAATATCTTGCAGCAACTGGTGTTCCCATTCCCCCCTCCGTCGACGCTCCCGGGCCGCTTCCTGGACCAAGTGCCCCCTTACCACAGCCTTAAGCCCATCCCACACAATCCCTAACTCCACCTCTCCAGTCATATTAAATTCCTGATAGTCCTTCACCACCTTCCCTATACGTTCGATCACGCCCGGCTCTTCCAGCAGGGCCTCATTAAGCCTCCAGAATTTAACCCCGTCATCCTCATACCCCAAGCTAAACTTAACCCACACAGGCGCATGGTCGGTCCACGTGATGGAGCCATGTTCTGCCTCTACCACCCTGTTCATCCAGCCTCCACCCGCCAACACCATATCAATCCTACTATACGTGCCATGTGGTACTGAGTAGTAAGTATATTGTTTACTTCCAGGATTCTGACTCCGCCAAACATCTTCCACCCCCAACCGTTCCTTCAAGTGCATCAATTTTACTCGATCCACCCGCCTCCCCAAACCACTACCCCCCCTCCCCCATTGTCCAACCACGGGTTCACGGTCATATTAAAATCCCCCCCAATAATAATGGGGGCATCACTCAAACCCCCCAACTCACTCTGAATCCTTTCAAAGAATTCCCCCTGTTTCTCGTTAGGGCCATATATGCTCACAATCCAGGCCTGCTCCCTCCCAATTTGAACTTTAAGTCCCACTGCTCGACCCCTCTTGTCCCTGTATTCCCCCACCACCCTATCCACCCATTCCGCTCCCACCAAAATGCCCACTCCCCCCTTCCGAGCCTCCGCTCTCTGTCCAGCCAACATGACCCTGGGGTAACGCTTTGTCTGCAACATCTTTTCCTGTCCCACCTTCAGATGGGTTTCTTGTAGGCATATGAAATCCGCTCTCAGCCTACTGCCCTCTCGCTCCACCATTCTACGCTTCCTCCAAGTGCCCAACCCTCGCACATTCATTGTGGCTACTACCATCTGCTGCTGTCCCACTCGCTTCCCACCACCCCCATCCCCCTTCCCCCTCTGTCCCTTCCCCCCCTCTCGCCCCTTCCCCCCTCTCCCTTCCCGCCCTCCCCTTTCCTCAACCCCACCCCCAACCCCTTCCCCGCCCCTCCCCCCTCCCCCTCCAAATCCCCCTCCACCCTCTGGAGGTCTCCTTCGGAGTAGTGCCCATCAACCAGAGGCAGCTTCTTACCCCCTCCCCCCCTCCCCATATCTTCCCACTTCCCCCATCCAGCCCATCGCCATCCTCACCTCCCTCCCTTCCCTAACCTCCATCCCTCTGCCATCCCCAAACCCCGCCCCCACTCCATCCACTCCCCCACCCCCCAACTTCCCCTACATTCACCCACCACATCCCCCCTCACTCTCCCCTCCCCCCTCCCCAATAAGCCTACATCCCCACACATGATATATTAATAAAAAAAAAGAGCAAAGTTCTTCACATGGAGGTACGCAACCAAAAGAATATAGTCCCCGACTCTTCAGGTGCCCCCATCACTATCGTTACTGGCAGGTTGCTCCGCAGCTGCCACCTCCGGGCTCCGACGACGCTTCTCACCACTCCTCCTAGCCACCTGCGCTTCCTCTCCGCGACTGTCCCCCTCCGGTTCACTCGGCAGTCCACTCCCCAGCCCCGCCATTTTTAAAGCTGCCAGTGCCTCCGATACTGATTGGGCCCTCCAGTTCTTGAGCCCAACAGTGAAAAGGATGCCAAAAGGGTACAACCACCTATAGCGGACATTCTCCTTCCTCAGAATGGACGTGACTGGCTGCATTTCTCGCCTCCGCTGTAAAGTTCCCGCAGCCATGTCCGGGTAAATCTGTATAGTGTACCCCTGCCATACAAAATCCTTTCGGTTACGCATGAGAGTAATGATCCACTCTTTAAGTTTGTAATCCTCCATACACAGGATAATATCTCTCGGTCGATTAGGCCTACTAGGGCCCAAGGCCCGGTGGGCTCGTACCAATTTCAGCCCCACCTGCTCAGTCTCATTCCCCAAGTCTATTAAGATAGTCTTGAGCACTGCGTGCGCCACCTTCTCACTTTCCATAAACTCTTTCTCTTCTGGCACCCCACGGATGCGCAAGTTATTCCGTCTGGACCGGTTTTCTAGGTCCTCCACTTTCAGCAAAACCAAGTCCTTCCAAGCCTCCAAGTCCTTAAGCGAGCGTTCTACCCCGGTCTGCCGGGTGTCCAGCCGTCCCAGCTGCAGTTCTTGCTCCTCCACTCTATTCCCCAACTCGCCCATCTCCTCTCGCAGTGCGGCACACATATCTCCAACTTCAACTTTCACCGCCTGCAATTCTGTTTTAAGATCGCCGAACCAGCCACGCAGCTCTTCTCTCGTCACATTTTGCACTACCGTCTCCGCCATTGCAGGGACCTCGCTCCGCTGCCCCTTCCGATCCGAAGCTTCGCCATTTCTCGCGCTTTGCCCCGCCATCTTTTTCTCACCAACCGTGGACTTCGCGCTGCCATACGCGAACTCTTTCAAGTCCGCCGCCTTTTTTCTCGTCGCCACAAGGTTCTGCAGACTTCCCTCTGCCACCGCCTGCTTTTGCTCTTTGTATCCCGGGCTCGGATAGGGGAAAAACCTCCAAAACGTAAGCTGCTCTCCGGAGCTCTCCACCTAAGCTGCCATTCCAGCTGATGACGTCACTTCCTCCGAATTTCCCTGTATTTAGTGCAATCCATAGTTCCTTCATTCCTGACCAGTTTTCGTGTCCCTTCCAAATGAAAAACATCCCCACAGCATGATGCTGCCACCACCATGTTTCACTCTGGGAATGGTGTTCTCGGGGTGATGGGAAGTGTTGGGTTTGTGCCATACATGGCATTTCCCATGATGGCCAAAAAGTTCCATTTTTGTCTTATCTGACCAGAGAACCTTCTTCCATGTGTTTGGGGGGTCCGCCACATGCTGTTTTGCAAACTCCAAATGTGCTTTCTTATTTCTTTCTTTAAGCAATGGCTTTTTTCTGGCCACTCTTCCATAAAGCCCCACTCTGTGGAGTGTATGGCTTAAAGTAGTCCTATGGACAGATATTCCCATCTCTGCTGTGGATCTTTGCAGCTCCTTCAGTGTTATCCTTGGTGTCTTTGTGGCATCTCTGATTAATGCCTTCCTTGCCCGGTCTATGAGTTTTGGTGGGCAGCCTTCTCTTGTCAGGTTTGTAGTGGGGCCATATTCTTTCCATTTTGTTATAATGGATTTAATGGTGCTCTGTGGGATTTTCAGAACTTTCTCTCTGACCTATTTGGAGTGCTCCTTGGTCTTCATGTTGCTTGCTTAGTGGTGTTGCAAAGTCAGGGGCCTTTCAGAGCAAGTATATTTATACAGGCATCACATGACAGATAATGTGACACCAATTGCACACAGGTGGACCCTAATCAACTAATTATGTGACATCTGGGGTTAAATGGTTGGACCAGATCTTATTTAGGGCTTTCATAGCAAAAGGAATGAATACATATACACTCAACGTTTCAGTTTTTAGTTGTTTTTTTATATATAGAAGGTATTTTATTGTCATTTCACTTCACCAATTTGGACTATATTGTTAGGTCCATTATCTAACATCCAAATGAATCTCCAGACATGATTTCACAAATGTGCATGAGCCCAATATGAACATTTGCAGGGGCATCTACATAGATATCCCTGGAATAATACTTCAGAACCTGGACATCTACAAATAGCCTAAAGGTTAGAGTAGCAGGCTAGGACTAGAGAAGCCAGTGCTCAAATCCCTCTGTTGCTATCATTGAAATTGTGCTGACTACTGGAGATGATGGAGTGCTTTCTCTTCTACATCCTCTGGATGTTTTCAGCCAAAACAAGCATTTTCCTGAAGCCTGGAGCAGGTCTAAACTTAGGTCCACCAAGAAACAGCACTCTGCCACGGAGGCAGCAAAAAAACCAGTCTACAGATGTGGCAGAAGGGCAAAAAAGCCTTTATTAATCCAACTGGATTGAGTGTGCCTAGCCCGACACTGGCCATGTTTCGTATATAACTTCCTCAGGGGTATACGGCTCAAAAAGGCACCATATATTTTGTAGTAGTCTTTAAAAAGACTCCATCTATTTGTGCTTGGAAAAGCTGAAGTATCAAACCAGCTGAAAACGAGCGATTTCCATACAGCTTGTACAGCGTAGTGATTGCAGAGTCTCAGCAGCTCAGGGGCAAAGCACAAATAGATGGAGTCTTTTTAAAGACTACTACAAAATACACGGTGCCTTTTTGAGCCGTATACCCCTGAGGAAGTTATATACGAAACACGGCCAGTGTCGGGTTAGGCACACTCAATCCGGTTGGATTAATAAAGGCTTTTTTGCCCTTCTGCCACGTCTGTAAACTGTTTTTTTGCAGGTCTAAACTTAGACATGACACCAGACTTCTCCGAGATCAGGTGGGTCATCTACGTTCCTTGGAATACCTCCACCTCACCTCCCTTCAAACTTTGATGGCCTCATACTGGGAATGTCCACAGACCTGGCTTCTAAAATGGGAGCAATTTCTCCAAATGGGTTAGTTTTTGCATACAATGACAATTATGAATCTTGCTTCTAAGCCAGGCTATGTGAAGTATGATCTCAGTTTCTCAAATTTACTGCTAACACTCACCATAGTATTTGTATTGTGCCAAAGAGAGCTTCCTTCTAGAGTTCATAAGACGTAACTTGTATGGGAATTCGTTAAGATGAGACTGGAAGTTCTTCTTTATCAGGCCTGCGGCTCCTAATATGATAATATGAAATATTTCTGTATCTTTATGCCACATTTTCTTGGTCTCTGACTGCATTTCTTGGTACTTCAGGATCTTCTCCCTCTTCATGTGATTCACAGAATAATTACTAGGAACCAACACCTCTATTATCAATGCTGTTCTGGTATTTTTTTTTTTTTCATTTATTACTATGTCGGGTTTCCTCGCATCCAGTTTCTTATCCATCAGAATAGGAATGTCCCAAGTTAGCAAAACATCTTTATTCTCCATAATTCTCTTAGGGTCATGATCCCATTGCTTTTCTGGTACAGCGATGCTGTAGTGCTTACAAAGTTTCCAATAGATGAGACATGCCAACTTGTTGTGTCTTTCTGAATAGAATTTTTCTGCCATCAGAACTTCACAAGGTGAGCAACCGTTTCCAGCTCTTTCTTACAGAATCTGCACATGTCTGTTTTACCTGTTTTCTCTATGCTCACCATGAACCATCTTGCCCATAATCCACTGTCATGGGATGCAACTATCAATCTCTAATCTTTAGATTTCATTTCGTCTCTCCATAACCACTCATGTGGCCTTGTTTGTTCAACAAATGGCTCCTGAAGTAATGCTTTGTATTTGCCATTGTATTTGTGCATTTGCCACTTCTTGTTTCTCGTTTGTTGATCTAATTCTTTAAAGAGGTTTTTTTTTCTATTGTTTTGCATATTCTGATGCTTTCTTCCCTATATATACTGGTGGATTCTTATCCATTCCTTCTGTTCATCAGAATGCCTGTCCTAGTTTACTAATGGATACAGACTCTGGCCGTTTACTTTCATACTGCTACAGTTTTCATGCATTCAGATCTATTGATGCTCTTAAGTAGGCCTGGAGTCCTATGATGGTCATTCTATATGCATGATCTATTTCTACAAGGCCCATTCCTCCTTCAGCTCGAGGGGCGTACAGTCTCAGCATACACTGATTCTTATAGGCATGGAGTGTTCTTTTCATACATCTAATTTCTGAAGATAGTTCAGAGACCAGTTGACATTTCCAAAGGTATAAGAAAGTATGGGGATTGTGAGCTGATTTGATGGCTTTGGAGACATCTCTGTGCTTTAGTCATCTTTATGCCCATTTTCAAATGTCCAAAACATGAATAGAGATTCCAACACGACCCCCATAATCCCTGATGAAAGTGCATATAAAATAAATGTGAAAGAAGGAGAGAATTCACTTGTGGTTGGAATAGTGGCTGGAGTCCTTGGTAGCTGACTCCTCATATACAGGGTAGTGATCCTACAGTAATGTACTGGAGGATAAGATGCTAATCAGGGTCTTTGGTTAAGGAGCCACTGTACCTTTAATATGGGTAAATGGAGAGGAGCCTTGCCCAGTGAGGGCAAGGAGGGGAAGGAATCCTCTGGCCCACATCCAGAGGGGATCCAAATGGAAGCCCTGGTCATAGCCAGACCACAAATAATCACATGAGTGCTTGGCCCAGCAAGGGGGCCAGGGAATAGATTTTTTTGAGTGGAACTACTGAGGAGAGGGACTGATAGCAAGTTACAGTGTGAGAGGTGAGAAGGGTGCCTCCAGAAGGAATGATACAAAGCTTGGGTGGGAAAATCAGAGTTCACATTATTGCAAAGATTTAACTGCAGGATAGAGAGATAGCCAAAGGGGGGCTATCTATGGGTGCCACCGCTACATACCCCGCTGCTAAGCAGTTAGCATAGGGGCATGTCATGCGCATTCCAGGGTGGAGCGGAGGCGGCAGCCATTGCTAACTGGGCAGCGGCAATATTGAGTTGCTGCCCAGTTAGTGACAAGTGGCTAAAGCCAGGCACGAAAAAGGTTGCCCTAACTACCTGCAGAAGCTAATCAAGTAGTGGCTCAATATGGCCGCTGCCCAGTTAGATTCCGGGTTCTGTGGTGACCCAGATATTCACTGCCAGTGGCCGGATAAGGCCCTGGCATCAAATATCCAGATTTAGAATTTAGCAGTGATGGTTAAGCACTTTATAATTGCAAGCAGGCAGCCACTGAATACCCCCCCCCCACCCACCCACCAAAAGATCTTATCATACTGAGAGCAGTATGAATGTGCCCAGGATACATCGGTTGTTTGTTTTCTTCTTGGATTCAATAAAGATTTTATGGGTTCAGGAGTTATTCTAGCCTGGACTGAACTTATTTTTGTGAAAGGGGGAATGACTATGAAAGCAATAGGCCTGGAAATTACCCCTGCTCTCCTCAAGGTCTCAATAAATACAAATAGATTGAGCAGACAGCCAAATGTTGGGAAATGCTTTGTATACCTCGGGGATTGCTAGCCACATAAAGGAGGTTACAAATGTATAAGTTGTATACTCAAAGATAAACAGCCAATTGTTAGCTGAATATTTATCTCATTCTGTTTTTGTTTCAGTTAAAAACTCTGAAGTTAATTTTCGAAACTGTGAGGGTAGGCGCAACGTTTTCAACACTTTTACACACAAGAGGTTTGCAGAGCTTCAAACAGCCTAAATGGCGCTCAGCAGGATATTCAGTGTTGCTGAATATTCAAGATTTTGGCCCCTGAGCACCCTGACATGAGCAGGCTAGCATTGGGGCACTCAAGGGGCAGATCGGAGGAGGCACCTGGAGATAAAGGGCTGGTGGCAATATTCAGCCGCTAGCCAGTTATTCTATGGTGGCTAAAGTCAGACACCTGAAAGGCACGCTAGCTAACCGGCCAGTGACAGAATATTGCTGCTAGCTGGTTGACAAATGCATTATCCAGCCAACCCAGATATTCAATGCTTATCATACCTAGCATTCTATTTGCTCTCTTAGCTGCCGCTGCACACTGGGCTGAGGATTTTAACATGGTATCCACAATGACGCCTAAATCTTTTTCCTGGGTGGTGGTTCCTAATGCGGAACCTTGTATCATGTAACCATAGTTCGGGTTGTTCTTCCCTAGGTGCATAACTTTGCACTTGTCCACATTAAATTTCATCTGCCATTTTGATGCCCAGTCTTCCAATTTATCAAGATCCTCTTGCAAATCTCCACAATCCTCTTGGGTTTTAACAACTTTGAATAGTTTTGTGTCATCTGCAAATTTGATAACCTCACTCTTTATTCCACTTTCCAGGTCATTTATGAATATGTCAAAAAGCAGCGGACCCAGCACAGATCCCTGGGGTATACCACTATTCACCTTTCTCCATTGGGAAAATTGGCCATTTAGCCCTACCCTCTGCTTTCTATCTTTTAACCAGTTCCTGATACACAATAGTACACTGCCTCCTATCCCATGACTCTTTAGTTTTGCCAAAAGTCTCTGATGAGGGACCTTGTCAAAGGCTTTCTGAAAGTCCAGATACACTATATCAACCGACTCACCTTTGTCCACCTGTTTATTCACACTTTCAAAAAAACATAACCGATTAGTAAGACAAGATCTTCTTTGTCTAAAGCCGTGTTGGCTGTCTCCCATTAGGTCATGACTATCTACATGCTGAGTAATTTTATTCTTTATGATGGTTTCTACCATTTTTCCCGGTACTGACGTCAGGCTCATCGGTCTGTAGTTTCCCAGATCACCCCTGGAACCCTTTTTAAAAATTGGTGTTACATTGGCGATCCTCCAATCTTCAGGTATTAGAGATGATTTTAATGATAGTTCACAGATTATTAATAGCAGGTCTGCAATCTCATATTTCAGTTCTTTCAACACCCTTGGATGTATACCATCCGGCCCAGGTAATTTGCTACTCTTCAGCTTATCTAATAGCTGTAATACATCTTCCCGATGTATCAATATTTCCTTCAATTCTTCCGCACCTTTAAATACCACTTCAGTCATGAATAACATCCCTACATCTTCCTCAGTAAAGACCGATGCAAAGAATTCATTCAGTCTCTCCGCTATCGCCTTGTCGCCTCTTAGTGCCCCTTTAACCCCTCTATCATCTAATGGACCAATTGACTCTTTCACAGGTTGTTTGCTACGAATGTACTTGAAAAAGTCTTTATTTCGCATTTTTGCTTCCGCAGCAAGCTTCTTCTCAAATTCTCCCTTTGCCTGCCTTATCAATGCCTTGCATTTGACTTGCCAGTGCTTGTGCTGTTTCCAGGTTTCGTCGTTTGGCTCTTTTTTCCATTTCCTGAAAGATGCTTTTTTGGCAACAGCCTCTCTGACCTCACCTTTAAACCATGCTGGCAGTTTTTTGGACTTCCTTCCACTTTTCTTAAAGCATGGAATACAGCTGGTCTGGGCTTCCAAGATAGTATTTTTCAACAACACCCAAGCTTGATGTAAGTCTTTAACCTTTGCAACTGCTCCTTTTAGTTTTTTCTTTACTATTTTTCTCATTTTATCATAATCTCCCTTTCGAAAGTTAAAAGGTAGTACTGTGGATTTCCTTACTATCCCTCCTCCACTAATTAAATCAAAGGCGATCATGCGATGATCACTATTGCTAAGTGGCCCCAACACCCTCATCTCTTGCACTAGATCTGGTGTTCCACTAAGGACTAGGTCTAATATGGCTTTCCCATTATTCTGGTGACCTACTTGATGTGGGCATTGAAATTTAGGTTCTGATCCAGAATTATGCATAGGTATTTTACTTGTTGTTTTACTTGCAGTATTATGTTGGCAAGTGTTATTGTATCTGGCGGAGAGGAGTTGGGGTGCCAGGTAATGTATAGGATTTATGTCTTGTTGGAGTTAATAAGTAGGTTGTGGAGGCTGAGCTATTGTGTGACTGCTACTAGACATCTGCTAATTGCGGAGTAATCTGGGTTGCTGGTGGTGAAAGGGGTGTAGAAGAGGATATCATCTGTGTAAAGATGGTAAAGGACATTGTGGCTCTCTAACCCCCTACTCTCCCCCCCTCCACCCCCCCCAGACCCTCCCTCCCCCCCACCCTCCCGCACGTAGCCATTGCCAAACCCCCGCCCACCGCTTCTCAACTTGTTCCCCTCTTCCCCTCCTCTCCCCCGTCATTTTATACATTGCATATAGAAAAGACACTCTTCCTGCAAAACTAGCTATGGAAGGCAAATTCGGCCGCTTCCAGTACCATGTTATTTCACACCTTGCCGCTGTCACGCAGTACCAAATGATTCTCCAGTCCCCTTCCCACCTCCCATCCGGTTTATGCAGAAGACACATTTCAGGACCAAGCACAATACTTGCCCCCACCATTTTATTAATGCACTCCCCTATTTTGCGCCAATACTCTCTCACTACTGGGCACGTCCACCACATATGCAACCAAGAGCCACGCTCCCCACACATCCGCCAACAGTCATCCGTCTGACGCACTCCTGCCCTGCACAATCTCTCCGGTGTGAGGTACCAGCGAGTCAACACCTTATAGCCATTCTCTCGCAGGGATGTGGCAATAGAGAACCTAGCTATACCCATTACTATCACCTCCCACTCTTCCACCCCCCACTCTACCCCTAAATCCTTTTCCCACTCTTCCATATACTTCAGCTTCCTTTCCCCTCTAGCGATCAGACCTCTATAAATCCTAGAGAGCATCCCTTGTTGCCCCATGGAGCCTAGACAGGCCCCTTCGAACCACTCCCCTCCCGCCTTCCTCCCTGCTCCCTCCCCTTTTTCCGAATCACCGAGCACATCTGCAGATACGCGAACCTATCCGACTCCTCTAAGCGGTATAAATCACGCATTCCCTCAAAGTCTCTGCACTGCGTCCCGACCACTAGCTGGGAAGCCAGGGTCAGGCCCCGCGCCTCCCATCTCCGGAGTACTGCCGCCCTCGGACCGATGCCTTCCGCACAACAGGCCTGTAGGGACATGGTGGGCGACCATTTCTTTTCTCCCACCAACCTCCGCCTATACCGTCTCCACACCTGCAATGTATGTCCCACTATCGGATTCTGACCTCTGTCTCCTCCCCCCTCCCATACTATTCGTTCTAATTCCCCTGGGCGGTACTCGTCCACCTCCATCCTTACCCACTGCTTACATGGTTCCGGCATCCACGCATAGACGGCTCGCAATTGCGCTGCCGCATAATACAAACTAAAGTTGGGGATCCCCATCCCCCCCTCCCCCACCGGCACCTGCGTCGTTCTGGCCGCCACCCGTGGCCTCTTCCCCCCCCAGATAAATCTCTCCACCTGCTGCTGTACCCGCCGTATTGCTCTTCGGGGTATCGGTATAGGCAATACTTGGAAGAGGAATAGAAACTGGGGAAGAAGCATCATCTTCACCGATGCCATCCTCCCAAACCACGAATAATACCCTCGACTCCAGCCCTGTAATCGCTCCTCCACCCACCCCACCAATTTATGATAGTTCAGCGCATATAAGGCCTCCAAGTTCCTCCCCAGCTGTACTCCAAGGTATCGAATCGACGTCTGCACCCATTTAAATGGGAAACACCGTTGCCACTCCCGCTGCTCCCCCTCCTCACCTACTATTCTTAATATCTCCGATTTCCCCCAGTTAATCCGAAAGCCCGCCCTCTCGCCATATTTCTGTATCTCACTCATCACTGCCTGTAGCGTTTCTCTGGGGTTCGTGATAGTCAATAAAATGTCATCTGCAAAAAGGGAGATTTTGTATTCCTGACCTCCCACCCTGACCCCCGCCACCTCGGGATTGGCCCTCAACCTTGCCGCTAAGGGCTCGAGGGAGAGCGCAAATAATAACGGGGATAACGGGCATCCCTGCCTAGTCCCCCGTTCCAGTGGAAAGAACTCAGAATAGCCTCCATTTACTCGTACACATGCTTTTGGGCTATAATATAGAGCCCCTATCCATTGCACAAACCCTGGCCCAAACCCCAATTGTTCCAATACGGAGTATAAAAATGACCAAGACACTTGGTCAAAGGCCTTTTCAGCGTCCAATGAGACCAACAGAGTCTCCTTCCCCTTCTTTTGGGCCGACCAAATCACATTCAGCACTTTCCGTATGTTGTCGGCCACCTGTCGGCCCGGCACAAACCCCGCCTGGTCGGCATGCACCAGTTTCCCCAAATGCTTATTAAGTCTAGTCGCCAGTATTTTTGCCAGCAACTTCGCATCAACATTTAATAAAGAAATGGGCCGGTATGACGCACACTCCTGAGGATCCTTCCCTTCCTTATGGATGAGGGTAATGCCAGCCCATCCCATGGTCTCCACCAATTTCTCCCCCCTGCGTGGTCCATTAAACACCGCAGTCAACGGCTGCACTACCTGGCTACTAAACTGTTTATAGAAGCGCGCCGTTAGGCCGTCGAGCCCTGGGGCTTTGCCGGCCTTTAACGCCTTAATGGCCTGCAGGACTTCCTCTGGTTGGATTTCCCTATCTAGCCCTTCCTGCTCATCCGGCGTCAATACCGGGAGCCCTGCTCCTCTCACATACTCCAAAGTTTCCTCCCGCGACCCCACCTCCCGAGCCTTATACAAATTGCTATAGTAGGCCACGAATTCCTCTCGGATGCGCCGGACATCCCGCACCCCTTCCCCCCTGCTCTTGATCTGGGAGATCCTATTCCACTCCCGTCTCTTCTGCAGCTGCCTCGCGAGATATTTCCCCACTTTGTTACCCCCTTCAAAGAATCTCTGCTTCATCAACTGTAGGCGAAACTGTATCTGTTCTGCCTCTATTGCATTAACTTTGGCTCTGAGTTCCATGACTGTCCCTCTATGCCGTCCTCCCCCCTCCTGCATATCCCTCTCCTCCGCCTCGCGTAATTGCTGCCGTAACTGCTCCTCACGCTCTGCCCTCTCCCTCTTAATACGTGCCCCCCACTTAATGAACACCCCCCTTATAACTGCCTTAAAAGCATCCCAGAGCACTCCCTCTTTTACTTCTCCTCCCCCATTCTGCCCAAAATACTCTGGAATTAGACTTCGTAATTCTGTTACCACCCTCGCATCCTCCAACAGACCCTCATTCAATTTCCAAAATTGTCGTCCCTTATCCTCCCCCGCCACCCGCACTTGCACCACCACTGGGGCGTGATCAGACCAGGTAATTGGATCTATTTCCCCTCCCGTAATCCTCCCCGCTAACTCCTTCCCTACCCATATTGCATCTAATCTAGAATACGTCCCATGGGCTGCTGAGTAGAAGGTAAATTGCCTTTGGCCCGGGTTAAGCATCCTCCACACATCAATCAGGCCATTCTCCTGCACAAATTTCTGATAATACTTCCTATCCTTCCCCCTCCCTTCCCAGTGGCCCGTCATGTCTCTCCCTACCTCCCAGGCCAGATTGAAATCCCCCCCACAAATCATCACACCCTCCCCCATTATCGCTACCTGCTCACTCAAATCTTTCCAAAACTCGCATTCACCACACAGAACCATTCCGTCCCCTGCTTCACTCGCAGCAAGAGATATCGTCCCCCTTTATCCCGGGATATCTGCTGGACCTCAGTTTGTGCATCCCCCTTAATGAGGACCGCGACCCCGCCTTTCTTTTTCTCTTTAAGATTAGAAGCGAATAGGCGATGCTTATACCCCCTGGGTTGCACCAGTGCCTCGTGCTGTTTCTGTAAATGTGTCTCCTGCAGCATTACTATATCAGCATTGTGCCTTGTTAATTCTTTATACAATTTCTGTCTTTTCCATGGTGAATTTAATCCTTTAACATTCAACGTTAGTATTTTCAATTCCCCTCCTGCTCCCCTTCCCCCCCTTCCTTCCCGCTGGACCTGCCTCCTCCCCCCTCCCCCCCCTACCCCCCTCCTCCCTCCCCTTCCCCCTGCCTTCCTCCCCCCTCCCCCCCCTCTCAGAATTCTCCGCTGTGGAGACTCAACTTCCATATCAACGACCTCTTCCACCTCACCACCAAATCTTCCCCCATAACCCCTCCTTCTCCCATCCCCCCAGACTCATCCCGCTCTCCCCACTATCCCTTCTCCCTCCTATCCCCCACCGCTCCCCTACCGCCCCCCTCCCCACTGAGCACCTCTCTTCCCCCCCTGTATATTGCCAACTTCTCCCTTCCTTCCCCCCGTAACCTATTATCCTATCCACTCCCTCCCCCCAAACCTGTCAACCAACATAGTTAAAGATACCAGTCCTTTGGTGGAATATCACCGCTCAGCCAGTCTCTTGCTCAGATGCCGGACTTCGGTGACCTCCTTTAGACGTCCTGGCCAATCTCCTACCGCTCGCCCTCTGCCATTTCGCACTCTCCGTCTTCCCTGGTCTGGATTCCGGGCGTGGTGAAGTAGCGGCGCTATCAATCATCTCCGGTAACTGCTCTGCTCCCAGCTCTCGCAAGGCTTTCCAAGCCTCCGCGCTGGTTCGTGCCGTCCGCGATCTCCCTTTCACCGTGATCAATAATCCAAATGGAAACAGCCACTTGTATCGCAGGTCTGCTCTCCGCAGGTAGGCCGTTACTTCTCTGATCTCCCTCCTGCGTTGCAGCGTTCCCTGGGACAGGTCTTGATATAACTCCACTTTGTGTCCCTCCCAATGGAAGCTTTTCAACTTGCGGTTGGCTCCGAGCAGCAGTTCCTTGCTCTTATAGGAGCTCAGACATACTACTATGTCTCTTGGCCTATTGTCTCGAATGGGCCCCAGGCCTCTATGTGCTCGTTCTATGTTCGGGTGGGGAACCTCCGCTTCCTCCCCATGTCCAGCTTCCACTAGGAGGCTTTGGAATATTTTGTGGGCGACTTCCTCACTATTCTTGTACTTAAGCTCCTCCGGCACACCTCGCACTCGGAGATTGCATCTCCGCGAGCGAGCTTCGAGATCCTCTGCTTTGGCTTTGAGGGCCTCTTGCGCCGTCTGCAGTTCATCCCAACTCTGCTGGAGCTGCGTCAGGGTCTCTCCTTGGCTATCCAGTCTGGTTTCAGCTTCATCCACTCATTCGCCCAGCTCCAGGATGTCTTGGCGCATTGTCCGCACGGCCTCCATGATCTCATTTTTCACCCCACACATCTCCACCTTCAGTTCTTCTTTTAACTCGAAAAGCCACTGCTTAATCTGTTCCGCTGCAGTCAAGCACTCCTCACCGCCTTCACTCGCTCCCGGGCTGTGTGGGGTTTCCTTCTCCATTTTGCCGGTTTTCTCCCCTTCCTTCCCGCCTTTAGACGTGGCATAGGGGGACCGAAACTCAGCTAGTTTCTTTTTCATCAGGCCCTCTTTTTTTGTATTTATTTTCTCCATAATGGGTCTGAGCCCGTTACCCCCAGCCGGCGACCGGGCCTGCACTCTGGGCTCACCTCCTGCCTTTTGCTCTTGGATGAGGGGAGTGGCTAGGCGTTACACCCGGACCTCCACAGCGGCCGATGCCCTTCCCAGATGATTTCTGGCTTGGATGAGCCTCCCGGAGGGCCCACTTCTACTCCTCACCTGGCTGGTGCCGATTCTCCCACTGCTTTCCTCTGCAAGTGAGCTGCAGCCTGTCTCAGGTTTTTCCACTGCTCTGCCCCCACCACGTGGCCGACTGCACTCCGCCGGTCAGGCTAAGCACCACAGCGTTATGCAGGGAGATTTTATTTCAGCCTTACTTTCAGCTTTCCCCGACTAAAGCGGCTTCTCCCAGCAAGGAGTGCTCTTCTGCTGCTGGTGCTCTATCGGCCCACCGCCTGGCAGACTCCGCTCTCCCGTGGTCGGCTCACCACCGTTAGGCCGCACTTCCCACGCGGTGCTGAGCTGCCGCTCCGGCTGCGCGTTCAGTGTCCTGCTCACCGTTCCGTTCTCTCGGGTCACCGGTGGGGCTGGGCAGCTCTTCCTTGTGCACTCCCGCTCTCCTTTCCGCCTAATTCAATGCCCGTAGGGGCTATCACAGCTTTATTTTGTGCATTGGTGGCGGAGCTCCCGCGCTACGCCGCCATTCAGGTGGATGACGTCACCGGAAGTCCCTTTCTATCTTTTAACCAGTTCCTGATCCACAATAGTACACTGCCTCCTATCCCATGACTCTTTAGTTTTGCCAAAAGTCTCTGATGAGGGACCTTGTCAAAGGCTTTCTGAAAGTCCAGATACACAATATCAACCGACTCACCTTTGTCCACCTGTTTATTCACTCCTTCAAAAAAACATAACAGATTAGTAAGACAAGATCTTCCTTGTCTAAAGCCATGTTGGCTGTCTCCCATTAGGTTGTGACTATCTACATGCTGAGTAATTTTATTCTTTATGATGGTTTCTACCATTTTTCCCGGTACTGACGTCAGGCTCACTGGTCTGTAGTTTCCCGTATCACCCCTGGAACCCTTTTTAAAAATTGGTGTTACATTGGCGATCCTCCAATCTTCAGGTATTACAGATGATTTTAATGATAGTTCACAGATTACTGTTGGCAGGTCTGCAATCTCATATTTCAGTTCTTTCAATACCCTTGGATGTATACCATCTGGCCCAGGTGATTTGCTACTCTTCAGTTTATCTAATAGTTGTAAGACATCTTCCCGATGTATCGATATTTCCTTCAATTCTTCCGCACCTTTAAATACCACTTCAGTCATGGGTAACATCCCTACATCTTCCTCAGTAAAGACTGAAGCAAAGAATTCATTCAATCTCTCCGCTATCGCCTTGTCGCCTCTTAGTGCTCCTTTAACCCCTTTATCATCTAATGGACCAACTGACTCTCTCACAGGTTTTTTGCTACGAATGTACTTGAAAAGGTCTTTATTTAGCGTTTTTGCTTCCGCAGCAAGCTTCTTCTCAAATTCTCTCTTTGCCTGCCTTATCAATGCCTTGCATTTGACTTGCCAGTGCTTGTGCTGTTTCCAGGTTTCGTCGTTTGGCTCTTTTTTCCATTTCCTGAAAGATTCTTTTTTGGCAACAACAGTCTCTCTGACCTCACCTTTAAACCTTGCACTGATGAGCATACATTTGAGCAGGGGGTGACAGTATGAGTCCGCCTGTGTAGGGGTGAGTAAAGGGTGGATCTTGAGGAGATTGGAAGGATTCGTGGTGCATGGTTTGATTAGGATAGGTTGTAATCTGCTCTATGGTTGGTGAATAATAGGGATAAATGCTGAAGATGTTAATGCTGTGCTGTGGGTAATTTTGTGTGTTATGAGTAGAATGAGAATGTTTGTGAAGTGGTGAGGCATGTTGATAGAGGGTCAGGGTTTGCTTAAGGAGAGGCCTCTGATACTGAAGGGCTTTACGACTGTAGATCTGGCCTTAGTTAGTGGAGGGAACTAACCTTAGTTGTGTATCTTCTGGATGTATTAGGAAGTCTTTAATCTGATGTGGGAGGATCGGAGGTGTGGTTGGAGGTTGCTGGTGGCAGCGCTGGTTGGGTAAACTTTGGAGTTTAAACATATATTGAGACTTGATTAGGCTCTGTGGTACTGGCTTGTCTGTTTATTGTTTCATAGATCCTTGGCATTGTTTCGGTTCCCGCCTAAGGGTCATACCAAAGTGACCTCTGGCGAGGCACTCAGGCACAGGACTGCCATGTATGGGTGTGCCTAGGTGGAAGTACTTTTAAATTTTTCCGCCCGAGGAGGTGATTGGGTAGAGAGGTGGAGCTTACCACCTCTCCGTTGGGTCCTGCTGCCTGCTTCTTTAGTTCTTGTGCTCCAGGTGGTTTGGCTGTGGATTCGGGGCTGGCAGAGCTGTTTAGGCAGAGCACTAGGGCAGGCTGAATGATGCCGGGATGTTTCTTTGGTACCCGATGGAAGCTGGGCCAGGGATTGCTCTCACCAGTGGAAGAAAGACAGATGTTGTCTTTCTCCCACTGGTCAAATATGTGTTTTGTTGATCCATCTGTAGACTTTCATATGGGAAAGGGTGGATAATTTTCAAAAGCTGTTTATCTTTTGATAAATAGGTTTTGATGATTGCACTGCTTATGTTGTCCTTCTTTAGCACTGAAGAAACTGAACATCATGGGAGTAATTTTATGAGGAGCTACGGAAATTTACATGTCATATACTATATGTGTATAAATCTCAATGTTTTAGTATTTTTAAGTGTATCGACCACACTAACAGTACTTTAGATGGTCGCTGTTCTGTATTTACATGCATTGGGCTGATCACTCATACATTCACTGTGGGTGTGAATCATTGAGAGAAAGGTGTATTCTCTGGATTTGAGTGCTTTACAAGATTCCCCTGACGAAACCTGCAAGGGTGAAACACAATTATTGGCGCGTCTGTCAGCGTTGGGAGATTTAAAGTTGAAGTTCTCTTTGAAAGTTAAGCACTTGTTCTTTAAAATCAGCATCAGTTCTTTAAACTATTTTCTAAACCATTTTTATATATGCTTATGGTAGCAGTTTCAATTAAAAAAGGTCATTGATGTCAAAAGGGCATTGAGTCCATTAGACGATAAAGTGATAGTCAAATGGCAGCCTGCATTTGCTGAGACCTTCTGCTACTAAGTAATTATTAACAGCGGTTGTTCCGAAACGGATAATGAAAATGTTACTTGATTATAAGGATTGTATCAAGTCTTAGGAAAGATACATTGTATACTAGTGATGCGCAGACAAATGTGGGCTAACTGCATGGCACCTTATAAAATGATCTTCTATAAGACTTCAGAATAGAGGCATAGACTGGTGATTAGAGCAACAGGTCGGAAGCCAGCGTTCATATCCCATTGATGCTTCAAATGACCTTGGGCAAGTCACTTCATCCTATACTGCCTGAGATACAGTACATGCTTAGATAGTAACTCCTTGTGGGACGAGGAAACGCCTGACTGCAACTTGCCTCGAGCTACTAATCAAAGGGCATGAGAAAAATAAAACAGATCTTAAAGGTGAGGATTCCTATTGCTTTCTTGTATTTTCAAAGGTTTAATGTTCTTTATTGCTGTCATTTGGGTATTTGTCATGAGAAAACTGCATGTTAGGGCAAATCCCATGGGTGCTTCACCAGCATCGAGTGCACCAATAATCAAAGCATAATTACAAGCACAGTTTTGCTTTGATTATTGTGGATAGAAAGGAGCAGTGGTATCTGTGCCTATGTTGTCCGTAAGGAACAATGAAAGGAAAATAAGATGCGTAGACATGAAAAGCCAATCTATGATCATGGTTTTCTCTCCCACTACCAAAACATTCTCATAGCGCTGCCTTCTGACAATGCGTATAAAATGATGCATATTGCAGAACAGCATGCACAGATTTACTCATTGACAGTGAGCAACTTTTTAAAAAGTGATTTAGGCAGGTAGAAAGCATTGTATCCACAGAAATCAGCTTTCAAAATTGACTTCATGTTTCCTTTATTTTGTTCATCATTTATTGTAGCTAGCAAGCAGGGGGCAGTGAAGGTTTGTCTTTGGCCTAAATAATGCATAGTATATATCCAAAGCAAAATAGAAATTATTCTCTAAGAAGTCTACAGAGTCAATTTCAAAGGCGCAGGCACCATTTGAACAGATGAACGGCAGCTTTGAAAATGTAATTCAGGCTACATGTATATGTACTGATTAGAAACCTATATGTGACGGCACACTGATATTTAAATGGAGGCAGGTTCAGGGCATGGTCTGGGCGCTCCTTAAAAGTATATCTGAATAACTTATTTTAGAACAGCAATGCACACATACCTCAGAAAATGTTCCTGTCAGTATTTACACCTGCTGCAAGTGATGTATAGCTCTCAATCAACATCTTTTGAAGCTAGGGCTTAGAGACATTTTTGAGGGGAACTGTGCACTGTTTATCTGTCCAGCATTGAAAACCATCTCCCTGCCAAACATTTGCTTAGAGCTCAGCTCCACAATCAGCTCGCTACAGCTCTGCAGGTTTAAAAAAAACTCAGCCACTTGCATGTATAAGTAGCAAAATCATACATACATTACAAGGGTTTTCAACCCAGTCCTTGGGATACACCTGCCACTCAGGGTTTCAGGATAACCACATTGAGTATGCCTGAGAGAGATCTGCATGCAGTGCCTCATTTGAATGCAGATCTCTCTCATGCATATTCACTGTGGTTATCCTGAAAACCTGACTGACTAGGTGTGCCCTGAGGACTGGGTTGAAAACTCCTGATATATACATATATGTTGTGCTACTTATACAGTGCCTTGCAAAAGTATTCATCCCCTTGGTTTTTGTCCTGTTTTGTTGCATTATGTACAACTTGGTATGGAAATGGAGGTTCATTTGGATTTTAGGTAATGGACTAACAATATAGTCCAAATTGGTGAAGGGAAATGACAATAAAATACCTTCTATATATAAAAAACAACTAAAAACTGAAAAGTTGTGAGTGCATATGTATTCATCCCTTTTGCTATGAAACCCCTAAATAAGATCTGGTCCAATCATTTAACCTCAGATGTCACATAATTAGTTGATTAGAGTACACCTGTGTGCAATCAGTGTCACATAATCTGTCACATGATTCCTGTATAAATATACCTGTCCTGAAAGGCCCCTGACTCTGCAATACCACTAACCAAGCAACTTGAAGACCAAGGAGCACTCCAGACAGGTCAGAGACAAAGTTGTGAAGAAGTACAGATCGGGGTTGCATTATAAAAAAAATATCTCAAATTCTGAATATCCCACAGAGCACCATTAAATCCATCAAAACAAAATAGAAAGAATGTGACACTGCAACAAACCTGACAATAGAAGGCCGCTCACAGACCGGGCAAGGAGAGCATTAATCAGAGATGCTACAAAGACACCAAGGATAACACTGAAGGAGCTGCAAAGATCTATAGGGGAGATGACAGTATCAGTCCATAGGACCACTTTAAGCCATAGATTCCACAGAGTGGGGCTTTATGGAAGAGTGGCCATTAAAAAGCCATTGCTTAAAGAAAGAAATAAGAAAACATATTTGTAGTTTACACAACAGCATGTGGCGGACCCCCCTCTCCTCCCCCCCCCCCCAAACACATGGAAGAAGGTTCTCTGGTCAGATGAGATGAAAATTGAACTTTTTGGCTATCATGGGAAACGACATGTGTGGTACAAACTCAACTTTTCCCATCACCCCGAGAACACTATTCCCACAGTGAAACATGGTGGTGGCAGCATCATGTTGTGGGGATGTTTTTCATCGGCAGGGACAGGAAAACTGGTCAGGATTGAAGGAACACTAGGATGGCACTAACTACAGGGCAATTCTTGAGGAAGACCTGTTTCAGTCTGCCAGAGATTGGAGAATGGGATGAAGGTTCACCTTCCAGCAAGACAATGACCGTAAACATACTGCTAAAGCTACACTGGAGTAGTTTAAAGCAAAACATTCAAACATCTTGGAATGGCCTAGTCAAAGCACGGACCTCAATCCAATTGAGAATCTGTGGCATTACTTGAAGATTTCAGTACACCAATGCAATCCATCTAACTTGAAGAAGTTGGACCAGTTTTGCCTTAAGGAATGGGTGAAAATCCCAGTGGCTAGATGTGCTAAGCTAATAGAGACGTACCCCAAGAGACTTGCCGCTGTAATTGCAGCAAAAGGTGGCTATACAATGTATTGACTTTGGGGGGTGAATATATATGCACACTCCAGCTTTCAGGGCTTTTTGTCTTAATTTTTGTTTGTGTCACAATAAAGGATATTTTGCATCTTCAAAGTGGTAGGCATGTTGTGTATTACACATGGTGCTAACCCCAAAAATTCCATTTTAATTCCAGGTTGTAATGCGACAAAACAGGATAAACACAGAGGGGATGAATATTTTTGCAATGCACTGTACATGCTAACTCCCTAGTGATTCTGCTCTTTTTGGGAATGTGTTTTTATAAATGGTGATGAGTCAGAAGAGCTGAATGAAATCTCAGTGAACTTGGATAATGTAGTAGGATAAAACTTGGATAATGCAGCAGGATATTTAAAAGGGGCCTCCAAAAGCAGACCAGCCTTTTCTCCAACGGCTCCCACCCAATCAGCATCATTGAGGGAGAGCGGGAAGGCAAACTCCTTCCTGTTCCCCTCCAAGAAGACCAATTCGCACAGAAAACCCCCAGCAGCAGAGAGCCTTTAAAAACACACCCAGGAAGCCATACCTGTGTCTGTCAGGCCCATGCCTGAGGGCCTCGCCAGAGGGCCCTTTGACGTGGCCCTTAGGTGTGGTCTGAAGGTAAACTTTCCAAAGCGCTAGAAAGAATATAACCAAGGAAAACAGAGGCTGACAAGTAAGTTGATGAGGCACTCAGGAGAGGTCTAAACCCAACCAAACAAGTTAATAGACATTGTTCTCTGCTTCATACACTGTAGACCCACGGACTCAAGAAGCAGGCACACTGCATCACTTCCTCTCCCACGAAAGAAATATGCTCCATTACAAGAAAGAAACATCGGAGCACCACATTTGAGGGAAGATAAGCCTGATACTTATAACCCCATCATCAGACCCTGCACTATCGGCCTCCAATGGACATCCTAGGCTTCATCTCAACTGCGCCGACTTACGCTTGCATCAGTGATCATCAAAATATGCAAAATACACTGCCATAAATGCACATCTGCTTTTTGATAATTGTTCATTACATAATTTATATCTCTGAGCATTCTTGTATTGTATAAGGACATTGGAAATTAGTAAAAGTAGAGAACTATGGTATCTGCCTTCATCAGCTAACTTATAATTGTACAGCATAGACATTGTCTGTGCTTTCACCAGAAGATAGCTATATCATTTGTAATAATAGTTCACTAAAGCACTAATACTAGCCTCTAGAATATCCCACACCCCCACTCTACAGACTGAAGCAACCCTTCAATTCCACATCCCCATAATTCCACCACTATAGAAATGCAAATAACAAAGGGTACTACACAGGCCATAATAAAACCCATCAAAGACTAATCTACATCAACCCACAAAACCTAAGCTCATGCCAAAAGACCTCAGATGTACCAATTCCAATAAAATGCATTCTTATAAATACTAGATCCATCAGGATTAAAATTCCAGTTATTACTGACATGGTTAGAGATGAATGCCCTGATGTGTTATGCATCCAGAAACCTGGCTATCTGACACGGGTAACATATTGCTAAACCGATTAAACATAACTGGATACAACCTATTCAATTGACCTAGAGACTCAAAAAGAGGAGGTGGCATCCTCATACTAAGTAAACACGAGATAAAAGCCTCTCCAACCATATGTAGTAATATAGATAGGTTAGACATAATCAAAATTGAAAATAAAAATGTGTCTATCTGCCTCCTATACAGACCTCCCACAACTAATCATGACAGTCTTACATCAATCCTGGAATCAACATGCTCTATATCATTAAAGAAACCCCACATTTTATTAGATGATTTCAACCTACCATATCTCCACAACACACACTCCATACTATTCCTCAAATCAATGGCAGACATGGGATTTCAACAAATAATAAATATGCCCACCCACACTAAATAGAAACTCCAAAGATTGTCTGTAGTGCAAGCACAGTGTATCAATAAATCATTTTTTCATTTTTTGTTTATTGATACACTTTGCTTGCACTACAGACAATCTTTGGAGTTTCTATTTAGTTGAGTGATTGCTCTGTGGCTCTTTTGGGGTTTGGATTTTTTTGTTCACCCACAATAAAGGCAATACCCTAGACCTACTATTCCTCCTGAAGATAGCTACAAGTCACACCTCCTCAAACCCTTCAAGTCCCTTGGTCTGACCATTACATTATAAAATTCACCATACCAATGCTTTCCCCCTACATCACCTAATACATCACCTCAGATAAAATGATTTAGACATTTTAATAAGGAATCTTTTCTGAAAGACATACTACCTCAATTAAACAATCCATTAATGAACCTTAATGATACACTAACCAAATGGAACACCACAATATCTAACGCTGCAGCAATTAAGGAAACTTGAACACAAATAGAGAACATCTAAATCATTAGATGATAAACTATTCTACATGACATCCCTTCAGACTTACAAAGAAGCAATCAACAGCAAAAAGAAAGACTACCTCACGAAAATTCTTACTAGATCACTCAATTGCCTGAGAGAACTCTTTGAAATTGTTAAATCCATAACACAAACTCCAAACAATGAAGTAAATAACTAACATAAATCCTCAAATTCTTGCTTTTCACTTTGCAGATAAACTAAAAAGAAAAAAACAAGAAATCACCACCCTCACTCCTAAATCTCATTCAACCCCTAACATATTGCACACTTTTCACCTAATTTTATTTATTTATTATTTATTTATTTATTACAAGTTCTTATATACCGCACTATTCGGCATCAGCGCGGTTTACATTATAACATAAAGACCATAACAACAAGCTGTTTGGTTTACATCGAATTGACCAAAAACAACTGTTGAACACAATCACCAAAATCAACACCACCATTTCACCTCTAGACCCATGTCCAGTTAGCTGGATTAAGGCAGCAAAAAATGAACTAGCACTTACCTTCTATCCATAGTCAACCATTCCCTTAACCAGGGATAAATGCCACGAGATCTCCAACACACTATGGGGTATGTTTACTAAACTGCGGTAATCGTGAATAACGCACGTAACGTACACTTAACGATCATTCACATGTCATAACGCGCGTTCTGACGTGCGAACGATCGTTAAGTGTACGTTACACGCGTTAACCGCAGTTAACGATCGTAAACCCCCGCGGCGTGTTAAAACACCGCAGAAGGTGGAGAGTGGGCGGAGAGAAGGGGGTCAATGGGCGGAGAGTGGGCGGGGAGAGGCTCCCCTCACACTAACGCGCTGAATTGCAGAGCTCAATTCCAACGCGAATGAAAACCTGTCGTTAAAGGCATATTAAAGGGAAGAGAAACCATTTCCGTCAGCAATGTACAGCAAAACCGGGGAAACCTACAAAACGTGAGCAGTGTGATACATGTGCACAGAACAAAATTTCAAATAAACCTGTAAAATGACCACAAGAAATAGTGTAAAAATTATAATTCAGCTGGGCAACAGTGATAGCAATGGGCAACAATAAAAAACACTCCCAGGAAAGCTCCAAAAAAAGAAATGATGTTTGGAAGGGTCTACGCTCCGTAGACCCTTTCAAAAATCATCTCATTTTATTGGAGCTTTCCTGGGAGTGTTTTGTAATGTTGCCCAATGATATCATTGTTGCCCAGCTTGGTTATGGGTGTTTGCCCCTTTTTTCGAGGTCTTTTTTTAGGTTTATGTGCAGTTTTGTCTCCATACAAGGTAAATGAGCCCACAGTAAGATTGTGCAGAGCAGGGTTTCTGACTCGTCAGGCCAGTTTTCCTATCTCCAGGGACTGCATTGTCTCTGTGGCCACAGTGTGGTGCAACGGACCCAGCCAGTGCCTGTAAGACCAGAGGGTCACAGGTTCAAATCCCAGCTGGGGCTCCTGCCAACCCAGTCCCCATAGTTTTACCCACCACTAAACAGTGATAGTAAAGACACTCCTTTATTGCAGAGAACATACGCATGGTTAATACGCCTGTATTTTACCACACCAAACACAGACACAGGCTCCCCCTCCAAGAGATCCACATTGTACATCTCTGCAATGGTAGTAGTAGAGAGGACCATCAACCCCAGTCCTGCTGGGGCGCAGGCACCCCGACAGGGCAGTTGATGCAGATCTCTACGCATCACATAAGGCAATGGCAGACAGGCAGAACACTGGAGAAGCTCAGCTGCTCCCCACCACTATCTGACATTCACCAACAGAGGGCGCAGTCAGTCTCCACCCACTGCACCCTGCAAGGTGTTCCAGCCATACACATGCTAACTGTAGACAGTCTACTAGCTAGTACATAGTACATGTTCCTAGAAGAACTGTGTGCACCCAAAAATTAGATGTGAGCACACACACCAAGCAGATATATCAGTGATTGGGTCCCAAAAAACAGAGAACTCATAAATATCACTTGAGAGAATTGCTGTATATCACTATGGGGGAACCTAGCCATGACGTGGTCACTGCTCAGTCAGGGTGAGAGTGACCTCCCAGCATGACATGCTGTGGCCACCCTGTCCGTGCAGGTGGTGGTCGGGCACTACAATGTCCCAGCCATTGCTCTATACCCTGTGCAGATGCATCCTGCCCAGGCCACCCTGTCCGGGCCATACCCACAGTACCTTGTTCCTCATTATGAACATTGGCAGGCTAACACTGGAAACAGTGCAAGCAGTGTGGGCTCAGTAAGGTGTAGGCAGCCACAACACACTGGATAGACATACACACACTCCCACGCCTATGCCAGCAATGTGCAAATATGGAGGTTTGTGGCAGCCCTGGCTGCCACACCAGTCCTGGGCACAGTGCGGGCATTGCTATGCTATGCAATACTGTTGGGGTCACTCCCCGGGGTGGTAAACACTGTCAGAAGCAATAACTGAAACACACTCCACAGACATCAGAAAGGTTGCTATGATGAATCTCTATCAACAAATTGTGTTTAACTTCGGATCTGTTAGCTGACATTACTCATAGCAACCTTTTGATATATGTGGAACGTGTTCCCAAGTTTAGGACAGCATTGCTAAGGTATGCAGGTGCCAGTATTGGGAGATGCTGCTCCGCGCAGGGCCCAACAGCCTGACTCTCCATGAGTCGTTGGATAATGGAGCCTGTGGGTGTGGGTGTTTGTGCCCCTGTTGGTCGCTGCTCTAGGGCAGAGGTTCCCAACTCCGGTCCTGGTGGGCCAAACACTGTTTATTTTTATATATTTATTACAAATTCTTATATAGCGCGCTATTTAGTATCAGTGCGGTTTACATAATAACAACATTTCGCATTAGAAACAAGATCTTTTGCTTACATTGTAACAGGGATTGTAACTTGGAAGTAACAGGGTAACTATATACATTTCAAACGAAGGTGCTTATAAATTATTTAAGTTATAATGTATTAGAGTCGTAATTTAATCATGCTCATTGTGAATGTGCCTAATGGTGAGTTTCTTCTGTAAATCACTGGGGATTATGTTGTTGGTACGTCAGATGCTGTGTGGGTGAGATGAGGTGTTGGATGTGATTGTGTTAGGTTAGGGTGGATAAAATAAAGGCAGAATAAGTGGTGTTTAAGAGCTTTTCTGAATTGTGAGAGGTCAGCGATTGATCGTATATGAGGTGGGAGATTGTTCCAGCACTTAGGAGCATATAATGCAAATGCTCTGTCTCTAGTTGTTTGGGTACATTTAGTGGACTCAGGTGGTATAGATAGCATATTGCTAGTTGTTGACCTTCTTAGCCTGTTAGTAGAGGTACTGGTCAGGAGTGAAGAGAGGGATGTGGAAGATATCAGGTTAATTGCTTTAAATGATAGGATTGACACCTTGTAGGTGATTCTGCATTGCAATGGTAACCAGTGTAGATCCATAAGTATGGGAGTTATGTGGTCTCTTCTGGAGATGCCGCAGAGAATGTGGGCTGCTGTGTTCATTGCCATCTGAAGAGGATTGAGAGTGCTCTTGGGGAGTCCATGTAGGATGATGTTGGCATAATCAAAGTGTGGTATTATGAGCATCTGGAATATTGTTCTAAAGTCATCTGGGGCTAGTAGAGGTCTTAGATGTCGTAGTGTCCGTATTTTGTTGTAAATGGATTTGGTGGTATTCTTTATATGCTCTTTGAAGTTGAGCTGCTGGTCTATTGTAACCCCTAGATATCATATTACAGAATTGCATGGGAGCTCGGCGTCACGGACTTTCAATGAGGCAGGAGGAGAGAAGTTTTTGTTCCTGGTTATGAAAAGGACTTCAGTTTTCTTAAAGTTTATGTGAAGATTTTGGGACAGGAGCCAATCAGTAATTGCATTGAAGCATTCAATAAGTGGAATAAGGTTTGGGTGCTTGATTTTAATTGGAGCGAAGATCAGTACATCATCCGCATAGATCAGACTGGAGATGTTAAAAGAACGGATGATATCACAAATGGGTTGCATATAAATGTTAAACAGTAGAGCCGAAAGGGATGATCCTTGGGGTACTCCTTGTTGCTGATGGAATGGTTCCGATGTTGAGGAACCTATCCGTACTTGTTGCCAGCGGTTCATGAGATAGGATTTGCACCATTCCCAAGCAAGGTCATGAATTCCCTTTTCCTGGAGGCGGGAGAGGAGTTGTACATGGTTAACAGAATCAAATGCAGCCGCTATATCAAGAAATATGAGTACGAACCCATTCTCTATTTTGTCAATACCTCTGGATAATGTATTGATGAGTATAGTGAGTAGGGTCTCTACACCATGGGACTCACAGAATCCATGCTGACATGGATCAAGAGGGGCTGATATATCGATGTGTTGTTGTAGTTGCATTTGAACCACCTTCTCTATAAGTTTGGCTAAATAGGGTATACTTGAAATCGGGCGGTATGAGTCTGTCTTTGTTGGGTCAAGTTTGTTGTTTTTCAGGAGAGGGCATATGAAAGTTTGTTTCAGGGTTTCTGGGAATGTTCCAGTTGTGAAGGAGAGCTCCATGATGTAGGCTAGAGTTGAGCTGAGTTCTACACGCATCGATCTGATCCAATGGGCAGGACAAGGATCATTCGGCGCCATAGTGGTGTTGATGGTGGCAATAAGGTCAGCAATGTACTTCTGTCGGAGAGGTGAATTTTGTCAATGGTTGCTGTATCTGGGGGAAGAAGCAGGGTGTGGAGCTTTGTGTAAAATTTGTTTTTATGATTTTAGATTGCAGGTACTCGGCGAAGGACTGGGGTTGGATAGAAACTGTTTGATTGGAGGAAGGTGTCTTGGTTAAAGCTTTATCAATGCTAAAGAGGTCATGTGGTTTATTTAACGATCGAAGGAGGGTATCCGTGTGGTGCTCTCTCATTTTTTTGTATATTTTCTCACGGTGTTGTTTTAGAGTGTTCTCATAAGTTGATTTGTCAGATGTAGATCGAGATTTGCACCATTTTCTTTCTTGCCTTCTTAGAAGCTGAAGCGATGCATGTAATTCAGCAGAGAACCAAGGGGCTGGTTTTCTTTTTCGTGGTAGTTTGTTGGATGCTGGTGATTTTTTAGATGAAGGTAGCTGTGAGTAAGAGCTAAGAGTGGAGTTCCATCTATGGATCATGTCGTCAAGGTTCTGCGCTGGTTGACAGAGTGCTGGAAGAGTAGTGCTGAGGAAGTCATCTCTGTCTAGGAATTTGAAGCAAGTTTTTAATCCTGAAGAGGCTGAATTTGATTGATTGGTCGGAGTTTGGGTATGTTGATATGGGATTTGGAAGGAGATTACATTGTGGTCTGACCATGGGACCCGAGTGGATGATAGGTTGATATTCTTGGTTGACTCTGACTGAAGGGCAAAGACGAGGTCAAGGGCGTTTCCCTTGAGGTGTGTTGGAGAGTTTACCAACTGGGTATAACTAAGGTCCTTCATAGTATCGAGGAAAGCGTTAGAGTAGGTAGGTTGTAATGAAGTGAGGTTAAAATCTTCAATCAGCCAATTAGGTTTACTTGGGCTCCCAGGGTTACAGGCAAGGTCTATAATGTTAGATAGATCTTCTGGAGGTGAAGAGGGAGCTCTGTAAATGAGATTTATGTTGATATATTTGTTAGCAATAGATAATGTGTCCATGTGTAGGATACTCATTGAGGATAGCGATTGGAGCTGGAGATGACTTTTTGATAGGATGAGGACTCCTCCTCCTTTCCGGTTGCTTCTATGACAAGCGTGCATCACATAGCCGTGGGGGATGAGTTGATTTATGATGACGGTATCTGTGTCTGATAGCCAGGTTTCTGTGACCATGAGGATATCAAGGTTCTGACCGGTGATAAGGTCTGTGATGGCTGGCCATTTTTTTTTGAGTTGAACGTGAGTTGATGAGAGCACATTTTAGGTTGCTCTGTAAGAGAATGTTTTTAGGCTCTGGACTATAGGAGTTATTAATGGAAATATATAGTAAATGTGATGTGACTGTTCAGGTTTTCATGCTGTCCCTAATGAATATGCATGAGATACATTTGCATACAATGGGGGCGATGCATACAAATGCAGCACAGGCATATTTATTAGGGACAGCATGAAACCAGAATGGTGTTTGACCCTCCAGGACTGCAGTTGGGAAACCATGTTCTGTGCTCTGTAGGGTAAAATATTGGCGTTTCAGGCATGTTTATTTTATCTGCAATAAAGGTTCTGTCTTTATTACCACGGTTTAGTACTGGGTAAAATATGGGGACATGGTTGGCAGGAGCCACAACTGGGACTTGAACTTGTGACTTTCTGCCTCTGAACACACTGGCTGTGTGTACTGCACCAAACTGTTGCCACAGGGGCAGATTATTCCCTGGGGATACCATGACTGTTCATCAGACAGACCTTGTCTGCTGCAGTGCACGGCACCCATCTAAACGGGGCTTGGCCGTGGTCTGCTGTGGGCAGATGACACTGCCCCCTCTGCCACCAGCACCCCTCCGCCACCATGCTGACCTGCCCTTATGCCGGTGGTGCTGGTGGTGCGCAGTTCCAGGCCATCCAGTGTGCCGGTAGGCAGCTGTCTATGGTGTGGGTTCCTGGGTAGGGGTGCCTACATGGACATGTGTGCTTCCCCCCGGCACCGCATGCCAATGTTATGTGCCCTTGAGGGTACCTGCTGGGTAATATCCCCTCTGACACTGTGGGACACACACTCATGCCCATGTTGGACCCTTGTCAGTTGCTGTCTTGCTGCTTTCAGTTTTGGCATTCCTATGTGCCACCTAGGCATCTGCCTAGTCTGCACTGTGCCCCAGCTGGACCACAGCATGTTCCGCCTGCAGCCCCCTATATCCCATTTACAGCATCAGTACAGTTGCCCTTTCCTATGTGCCCACTCTGCTGTTGCTGCACATGTGCACGCCATAACAAACCTGCCCAATATAAATGACAAAAACTCTGATCACCGCTATTTCAATGTGGGATCATTCACTTTATTTATTTATTTATTTATTTATTTGCATTTCTTATATACCGCACTATTTGCGATCAGCGCGGTTTACATAATACAAATGGTATCCGACAATAAACAAAAGTCAGGTCATTACACTGAACAGGAACAAGTAACTTGGAAAACAGGGTAAACTATATACATATGCGAAGCATTGAATAGGGTAACTATATATATGTCAGATGGAGTTATTGGGTATTGATCGTACTTGGTGGCTGGGTTCGGGGCAGTCAGTGAGGTATTTGATAAAGAGGAAGTGTTTCAAGGCCTTCCTGTACTGGCTCAAGTTGGGGATTGCTCTGATGTGTGGTGGTAGGGAGTTCCAGAGACTTGGGGCGCATAGTCTAAAGGCTCTATTCGATGTTGCTTTGGAGCATTTTGTCATGTCTCTCGGTATCACTAGCATGTTGGCTACTGCGGTTCTTCTTAGCCTGTTGGGTGTGGGTGGTTGGATGAGGTCACATAGTGAAGAGGAGGAGAGCCCCTTGATGGCCTTGAATGTCATCACTAGGGTTTTGAAACTGATCCTGGCTTGAATGGGGAGCCAGTGAAGCTGTTTCAGGAGGGGTGTGATATGCTCTCTTCTTGGCGTTCCGAGGAGAATCCGCGCTGCACTGTTCATGGCAAGTTGCAGGGGATGTAAGGAGGCCTGAGGGAGTCCTTGTAGGATGGCGTTTGAATAATCAAAATGAGGAATGATGAGGGCTTGATAAATGGTGCGGAAGTCGCCTGGTTCTAGTAAAGGGCGTAGGTGTCTAAGGGATCTAATCTTGAAGTAGATCGCTCTTACAGTGTTGGCTATGTGTTGCTTCATGTTGAGGTTCTGATCCAATGTGACTCCGAGATAACGTATAGCTGATTTTACTTGCAATTCGGCGTTGTCCACTTCCAAGTAGCTGGGTGATGTAAACTCAGGATTTCTGGAGATGAAGAGGACCTCCGTTTTCTTGTGTTGGATGCACAGATTTTGAGAGAGGAGCCATTCGGATATTGCGTTGAAACACTTAGTCAAGGGGGTAAGGTCTGGGCAGTCCAGGGATATTGGCAGGTACAGTAAGACATCATCTGCGTATATCATGCAACTCACATTGAACGATCTAATGATGTTACAGATAGGTTGGATATAGATGTTAAACATAAGTGATGATAGGGAAGATCCTTGAGGAACTCCTTAGCTTTGTAGGAATGGCTCGGATGTGGACCCGTTTGCTCGGACATATTGTCATCTTCCAGACAGGTAGGATCGACACCACTCGAGAGCTATTCCACTAATGCCTTTCTCTCTTAGCCGACCTAGGACTGGGGTTTGATGGTCCACTCTACTGCCATTGGTGCAGGGGGGGTGGGATGGGGATCTGTTGGTGGGGAGTCCTGTTTGCCACCCTCGGGGGGGGGGGGTACCTTGACCACCTAGGGGTCCATGGGGGTTTCCACTAACTGAGACATCCAAGATGTTTCTGTAGCACCTTCCTATCTCACAGGTTAGTACTGTTTTGGAGCTCTGTCATGGCCTCATTCAGCCATGGCTGGTGTTGTGGACCTGGTCCTGGGCGCCACATCACACCCTCAGGGTGAGCACAGTACCCGCACAATGTGACGGTGTGTAGCTACTCTTTGTTGGTAGTCCACCCGCTCAGGACCCCCTACCAGGCCGAGGTGCTGTGTGGGTGCACACGGACAAGTCCCCCTACCAGGCCGGGTAGCTGTTGGGGTGCATTCCCCATCTTGTGTGCATCTGTGGACAGCTGATTTGCATGTGCAGTGCATCATGGGTACGGGTGGCCTAACCCTATCTTGTTTACAACAGCAGACTGTCTGTGAGGTGACGTGCAGGCTCTCTGCAGCCAGCCAGGGGCTTGCTGACAGCTATAGGGCTGTAGCCCAATGGTTACATCACTACCTTTGCAGCCAGAGGTCATGGGTTCAAGCCCACTGTGGGATTCTGTGATAGGGTTGTCCAGAGCATTATCTTTGTTTACTGTACATATTTTTATGACAGCAAACACACCCTTGGCATACTGTACCCATAAGGTGCCTCTGAGGGTGCTCTTTAGGGCGCCCTATAGGACACCTTATGGGTGCCATCCATATAGGGTGCACTATACATTATCCTGTGTCGCAACATACATGCTGCCCTATAGGGGACATTCTAGGGTTCCTTGGCGGCCGGTGCACTGTAACATGTGCCTTATGGTCCGCCTTATGTTAACATGCTGTGAGAGTGCGTTTGCTAGTAGTTATCACAAAATAGAATTAAAAAGCCTCCTAAAGCACACTCCACAACATAAAATATACTGCCTCAGCTACCCTTTTTCAATGGGCATTGTGAGGGATTGAACCACTGGTCCCTGCACCATTGGTCAGTGTCTTAACCATTGTGCTGTGGCTGTGTTCCTTTGCTTTAGCATCAGCGTGCCGACTTGTGGCCATCAGCGCGCCGCATCCTGCTGCCCACAATGAACAGTGCGCCACCTTATGCTGCCCCAATATGAACAGTGCGCCGCCTTATGCCGCCCCAATATGAACAGTGCGCCGCCTTAAAAAAATTTTGCCTCCTGACACACATTTCCACATTCAAGGTGGTGCCTCAGCCAGCCTTTTTGGGCTGCACACACTGGGGGATTGAACCCGTGGCCCCTGCACCAGTGGTTATTGTCTTCACCGTTGTGCTACGGCTCTATTCCTTTATGTGCACAGCTGCGCCCCACTTAGCCTTCCCATGCGCTAATGTGGGCCCCGCACATTAAGGCGACGCGCACACATACGGTCTTTTTTTTTCCTTTTTCGGCCTGAACCGCCCACTCCTTATATGGCACAGGCACACTACCGCGACCCCGCACGTTAGGAATGTTTAGTAAACATGCCCCTAAGTTAACTGAATAATTCTTTGAGAATTTAACATCCACTATCAGTCGCTTGCCAAATTAAAATACAAACTCTTGTTTTTGACGGAGTTATCACTGACTCATGTTTTGTTTTCAACTCATTCTGCTGGTTACACCTTAAACCTATCATCACTAGCAGCAACATTTCATTCCCCCCAATCTCGTTTTCTACTCTAGCTCTCCCATGGACTGATCATTTTTGCATCTTTTATACTTCTGTTTTACTCTCTTTCTTGATAGTCCCCTTAGCCCTCGCTTATCTGTCCCCTCTCTTTCACATAGAATCACTTCTGACATGCCTTTATCCTGCCCATCCTCAGACATGCTATTCCCCACTTATTTCTACAACCTCTCTGTTGATGTCCAGACTGATGCCTGGACTTCTATTCTCAGCACCACCCTCGATGAAATTGCCCCACTTAAACCTACTCTACCATCTATGAAGCATAAACAACCTTGGTATCATTCTGGCTTTTAACTATTACAAGATTTAGCCCAATTTCCTTTTTACTACTTCGTTAATCATCTAAACGTTCTTTAAAGAACCTCATGAAAAAACATCATGGAATCAGAACCAATGGTCTCAGACTGAAATCAGCAGTGCTCCGGGTATTTAACCCATGAACCGCATACTCATTTAGCATCAACGACCAAAAACATGGTTCTAATTTTAAACAAAGTTGTTTGTAGTTATATAGTAATCGAGACTTATCTTGATATTTAATCCACTTTTTTAAGATTGTGCTTGCATCGAACAAGATTCACACTGTCCCCAGAATTTTCACTGTTCCCAACGCCACCTTTCGGGTATCGTCTTCACGTTTCAATTCTTCTTCAGGGGTTTTTTAAAATCTGGAATCAGCACTATCTTAACTTGATTTCATCAGCTATTTTAAAGCCTTTTGCGACCAATAGCGTGGTATCCGAAGCCTACCGGCTTTCTCAAAAATGATGTGCGTATCATAAATAATAGCTTATTATCCAGTATTAGTACCATTCTTTGGAAGAAGGCCTTAATCCACACTATAATAAAAAAAAAAATCTTCATGTGACAAAACCCTTGTAACTATCATCCAGTTTCCAACCTTTCATTTCTATCAAAAATCCTTGAAAAACTCATGTTTCCTCAACTCTGTAAGCATCTTTATAAGACCAGTACACTACAATGCAGACAGTCAGACTTCTGTCCTGGACACAGTACTTAAACCATCATTGCCTCATTACTCAGTAAAGTTCACAGTTCTTTTGATCAAGACCAGGGGTGGTAGAAGACCTTTTTCTTTGGGGGAGCCCATGTTCCACCCCAAGCTCCACTCCATGGGCAGAGACTTTTCCTGTTCTGCTCACAGGGATCCGATCTCCTGAGGCAGACAGGAAGAGTCTTTGCCGTGATTGCATCTTTTCTTCTCAGGCAGCCTGCTGGCCATGATCATGACAAAAACAGGAAGGGTCGTTGCCATGATCATGACCAGCAGGCATCAGGCTTCCTGTGGGGATCCCATTCCCCATGGGGCAAAGAAGACGAGAAGCCATGATAGCAGCAAAGACCCTTCCTGTTCTGCCTTCGGGGATCTGATCTCCTGCGGGCAGACAGGAAAAGTCTTTGTCGAGATCATGGCTTCTCTTCTTTCCATGGAGGATGGAATCCCTGTGGGAAGCCTTCTGGTTGCCAGCCACAAATTTTGGTGGGGCCAGGGCCCATGTGGTCTACCCCCTTCCAACGCCTGTGATCAGGACAAAATTACACTTGTGGTTTCTCTCAGTGTCCCATCTGCTTTTGATCTAGTTGATTATTCTATCCTCTGCTCCCATCTCTATCACTTAATTTTACAAGGCACTATTCTTCATTGGTTTCACTCTTTCTTAAGTGATTGTTCCTTCTCTATTTCTTTGGATCCTCGTCCTTAAGATCATATCCTCTCACTTGTGATTTTCCCCAGGGCTCTGTGCTTGCACCATTGTTATTCATTGCTCCTTTCAATATTATTATTCAATATTCTGATATTACAGCACATTACTATGCTGATGATATCCTTCTTATTCTTCATACTCATCCCACCTTCCCCATAAGAACATAAGATATGCCATACTGGGTCAGACCAAGGTCCATCAAGCCCAGTATTCTGTTTCCAACAGTGGCCAATCTAGGTCATATGTACCTAGCAGTTTCCCCAAGAGACACAAGTTCCACAATGCTTGTACTGGGTCAAGCATTGATATCTTCGGTCTCTTCTTAATAATGGTTTATGGAACTTTCCTCCAGGAACTTGTCCAAACCTTTTTTAAACCCAGCTACACTAACAGCCTTTACTACATCCTCCGGTAACAAATTCCAGAGTTTGATTACACGTTGAGTAAAAAATATTTTCTTTTATTAGTCTTAAATAGTTTACCCTGTAGCTTCATTGCATGTCCCCTAGTCTTTCTATATTCTGATAAGGTAAGCAATCGATCTACGTTTATCCGTTCCACTCCGTTCATTAATTTATAGACTTCTATCATATCTCCCCTCAGCCGTCTCTTTTCCAGGTTAAAGAGCCCTAACCTTTTTAGCCTTTCTTCATAGGAGTATCCTTCCATCCCCTTTACCATTTTGGTGGCTCTTCTCGATACCTTTTCTAAAATCGCTATATCCTTTTTAAGATACGGCGACCAGAATTGCACACAATATTCAAGGTGCGGTCTCACCATGGAACGATATAGAGGCATTATAATATCTTTTGTTTTATTTTCCATTCCTTTCCTTAACATACCTAGCATTCTATTTGCTCTCTTGGCCGTCGCTGCACACTGGGCCGAGGGTTTTAACATGGTATCCACAATGACGCCTAAATCTTTTTCCTGGGTGGTGGTTCCTAATGTGGAACCTTGCATCGTGTAACCATAGTTTGGGTTGTTCTTCCCTAGGTGCATAACCTTGCACTTGTCCACATTAAATTTCATCTGCCATTTTGATGCCCAGTCTTCCAATTTATCAAGATCCTCTTGCAATTTTTCACAATCCTCTTGGGTTTTAACAACTTTAAATAGTTTTGTATCATCTGCAAATTTGATAACCTCACTCGTTATTCCACTTTCCAGGTCATTTATGAATATGTCAAAAAGCAGCCGACCCAGCACAGATCTCTGGGGTACACCGCTATTCACCTTTCTCCATTGGGAAAATTGGCCATTTAGCCCTAACCTCTGCTTTCTATCTTTTAACCAGTTCCTGATCCACAATAGTACACTGCCTCCTATCCCATGACTCTTTAGTTTTGCCAAAAGTCTCTTATGAGGGACCTTGTCAAAGGCTTTCTGAAAGTCCAGATACACAATATCAACTGACTCACCTTTGTCCACCTGTTTATTCACTCCTTCAAAAAAACATAACAGATTAGTAAGACAAGATCTTCCTTGTCTAAAGCCATGTTGGCTGTCTCCCATTAGGTTGTGACTATCTACATGCTGAGTAATTTTATTCTTTATGATGGTTTCTACCATTTTTCCCGGTACTGACGTCAGGCTCTGTAGTTTCCCGGATCACCCCTGGAACCCTTTTTAAAAATTGGTGTTACATTGGCGATCCTCCAATCTTCAGGTATTAGAGATGATTTTAATGATAGTACACAGATTACTGATAGCAGTTCTGCAATCTCATATTTCAGTTCTTTCAACACCCTTGGATGTATACCATCCGGCCCAGGTGATTTGCTACTCTTCAGTTTATCTAATAGTTGTAAGACATCTTCCCGATGTATCGATATTTCCTTCAATTCTTCCGCACCTTTAAATACCACTTCAGTCATGGGTAACATCCCTACATCTTCCTCAGTAAAGACCGAAGCAAAGAATTCATTCAGTCTCTCCGCTATCGCCTTGTCTCCTCTTAGTGCTCCTTTAACTTCTTTATCATCTAATGGACCAACTGACTCTCTCACAGGTTTTTTGCTACGGATGTACTTGAAAAGGTCTTTATTTCGCGTTTTTGCTTCCGCAGCAAGCTTCTTCTCAAATTCTCTCTTTGCCTGCCTTATCAATGCCTTGCATTTGACTTGCCAGTGCTTGTGCTGTTTCCAGGATTCGTCGTTTGGCTCTTTTTTCCATTTCCTGAAAGATGCTTTTTTGGCAACAACAGCCTCTCTGACCTCACCTTTAAACCATGCTGGCAGTTTTTTGGACTTCCTTCCACTTTTCTTAAAGCGTGGAATACAGCTGGTCTGGGCTTCCAAGATAGTGTTTTTCAACAACACCCAAGCTTGATGTACGTCTTTAACCTTCGCAACTGCTCCTTTTAGTTTTTTCTTAACTGTTTTCCTCATTTTATCATAGTCTCCCTTTCGAAAGTTAAAAGGTAGTACTGTGGATTTCCTTACTATCCCTCCTCCACTAATTAAATCAAAGGCGATCATGCTATGATCACTATTGCCAAGTGGCCCCAACACCCTTATCTCTTGCACTAGATCTGGTGTTCTACTAAGGACTAGGTCTAATATGGCTTCCCCTCTGGTTGGTTCATGAACCAGCTGCTCCAAGAAGCAGTCATTTATTTCATCTAGGAACTTTATCTCCCTAGCATGTCCTGACGTGACACTGGCCCAGTCGATACCGGGGTAATCAAAATCACCCATTATTATTACTGCGCTGTAACTTCCTTGATTTCTTTGAGCATTTAATCATCCATTTGGTCATTCTGGCCAGGTGCTCGATAGTACACCCCCACTGCCATCGCCTTCCCCCTTTTATATGGAATTTCAATCCATATAGATTCTACAGCAAATTTTGTTTCCTGCAAAACTTTAATCCTTTCTGACTCAGTGCCCTCTCTAACATAGAGCGCAACCCCTCCACCAATTTGATCAGCTCTATCATTACGATATAGTTTGTACCCAGGTATCACAGTGTCCCACTGGTTGTCCTCCTTCCACCATGTCTCTGATAAATCCAATCATATCTAACCTTTCATTTAGTGCTATATATTCTAACTCTCCCATCTTATTCTTTAGACTTCTAGCATTTGCATACAAGCATTTTAGAGAATGTATTTTATTCATGTTAATTTGGCTATTGTTAGACATGGGTAAATTGGAATCTTTAAGCTCTTTCTGCTCCATACTTGAGGGCATTTGGGCTACTTTACTCTTTTGTGGAACCTCTCTGCTTTTGGTAGTATCCTTCATGGATACATTCTTCCGAACCATCCGCTCTTGGGCGACTGTCGGCTTTCCCCTAATATCTAGTTTAAAAGCTGCTCTATCTCCTTTTTAAAGGTTAATGCCAGCAGCCTGGTTCCATCCCGGTTAAGGTGAAGCCCATCCCTTCGGAAGAGCCCCTCCTTTCCCCAGAATGTTCCCCACTTCCTAACAAATCCAAAACCCTCATCTCTGCACCATTGTCTCATCCACGCATTGAGACTCCGGAGCTCTGCTTGCCTGTCTTTTGGGTCCTGCACGTGGAACAGGAAGCATTTCGGAGAATGCTACCCTGGAAGTTCTGGATTTCAGCTTCCTACCTAAAAGCCTAAATTTTGCCTCCAGAACCTCCCTACCACATTTTCTATGTCATTGGTACCGACATGTACCAAGACAGCAGACTCCTCCCCAGCACTATCTAAGACCTTATCTAGGTGGCGCGTGAGGTCCGCTACCTTCGCACCAGGCAGACATGTTACCAGGCGATCCTCACGTCCACCAGCCACCCAGCTATCTACATGCCTAATGATTGAATCACCAACTATAACGGCTGTCCTAACCCTTCCCTCATGGGCACATGGCCCTGGAGAAACTTCCTCGGTGCGAGAGGGTTTTACATCACCTGGAGGACAGATCCTAGTTACAGGATCACTTCCTGCCACACCAGGGTGATGCTCTCCTGGCACGTGACCTCTCTCCTCCATGGCAACAGGGGTGCTGCCAGACTGGAGGTGGGACTTCAGGACTATATCCCTGTAGGTCTCGTCTATGTACCTCTCTGTCTGTCTTATGTTTTTCCAAGTCTGCTACTTTAGCCTCTAGAGAACGGACTTGTTCCCTGAGAGAAAAGAGCTCCTTGCACCTAGTGCTAGGAGCATGCAACATGCAATCAGCATAGAGCTAATTAATGCCAAATCAATATGAAATAAGATAAACACACTGGCAGACCACCTTGAGACCCATCAAACAGATATCTTATGCATCATAGAAACTTGGCTGGCTCCCACTGACAATGTTCTCCTCAACCAGCTCATACCTCCCTCACACACAGCTTTCAACTGTCCTCACACACATAAGAAGGGTGGAGGTACTCTAATTCTAGCAAGAAGTGACCTAAGATTCAAGATCTGACCCACCTCGAATAATATACACTGCCATATGATAATCATTGAGAACATGCACCTTGTTCTGAGCCTAACATACAGGACCCCACATGCTTCCACCGAGGAACTTTCATCTACCCTTGAAGAAGTATGAGCAATCAACGCTCCACACAAACCTTTGCTAGTTCTTGGTGACTTTAATCTCAAATCAGCCACCATCAATGATGCATAAACCTTCCTGAAAGCCATGGACTCGCTCCAATACACCCAACTTATGAATGCCCCCACAAACAGACACAGATCCTCTCCAGACCTCATCTTTGTACCCAACCAACTAATCGATCACAACAGTATAACAACCCCCACAATTACACCAGTACCATGGTCTGACCACCATATAATAAAGATAGACTTACTAATCACAAACATAAAATCACGTGGGGACCAATTCCATCACAGAAGATGTTTCAAGAGCTTCAATAAGGATAAATTTCTCCAAGAAATACTCCCCGACCTACAAAAAGACTACAATGATCTAGTCTAATTGAGAACTGAAATATGATCATTTCAACGGCTGCAAAAGCACCACAATCCATAAACCCAAAATTCCAAGGTACCAAGCCCAGATCAGCCCCTTGGTACTCAAAGGGCATACGAGAAGCAAAGAGAGTCCTACGAAGAGTAGAACGACACTGGAGATGGAACAAGTCTAACATCACCAAAGGCAAGCAAAAGAAATATAACAATCTCATCAATCAACAATACTCTAATCCACAAATAGACCAGAGAACTATTCAAAATAGTTTGCATCCTCACCAAAGAAACAGTCTCATGGAACAGGAATCGATACACCCACAGACCTTTGCTGACTTCCTTCAATCCAAATTCATGTCTCCTCCACGATATACTCTGAACAATACCCCCAAACTCATAGTACCCAGTCACATCTGGGGAAAATTCAGCATCCCATCTGGGGAACAGATAACACAAACTATCTTGGCGCTCAACACCAGCACTGCCTTTACTGATCCATGCCCATTAGCCTGGATTAAATTAGCAAAAAAAGAGCTCAGTCAATTCATCCACAACATTGTTTACCAATCCCTTACTCAAGGCAGCGTGCCAAACACCCTAAAGCTTGCAACTGTCTTTCCAATACCTAAGAACACTGCCCTAAGCAAATCCAACCCAGCTGTGTACTGGCCCATCTCCGACCTCCCCTTCCTAACTAAAATCATTGAAAAAGTAGTACAACGTCAACTCCAGGATCATTTTGACTCTCACACCCCATTAGACCCTCACCAATATGGATTTCAACCAAACCATAGCGTCGAAACCCTTCTAATTTTCCTGTTGGACAACATGATCAGAATTATAGATATCAAGATGGGATGTCTCCTAATTTTCATCGATACCACCTCCACATTTGACACAGTCTCACACAATATCCTTCTGGGAAGACTAGAAGATATTGGGCTGCATGACACCACCATGAAATGGTTCACCTCTTACCTCACAAATAGGCAACTTCAGGTTAAATGTGGCTCCAAAACCTCCATTCCATTCAGAGCAAGACAGGGCATGCCACAAGGTTTCTCCCTTTCCGCACTTTTGTTCAACTTATACATACAACCCATCTGCTCCATCATCAAAAAACACATGATCCAATATACCATATACGCTGACGATATAATGATCTACACTCCAATCAACCTAGACAACCCAGACTGCTCAAAAATAGCAGTTTGCCTTAAAGAAAAGACATGCTGGCTAACTCAACACAACCTAATCATAAACTACAACCAGACAGAAGCTCTCATCATCACGAGAAACACTAGATTCACACCTGCTCCCACACTTAACCTAAACAACACTACGATATCCATTAAACACGAAGCGAAATACCTTGGAGTCACTCTAGACAGAAAACTGAACCTCCAGTCTCACATCAGCAAAACTACCAAGAAAGCCTATCTCAAGATGCGGATCATCAGATGACTCAAACCACTACTCTGTCAAGAACACTTTCACACTGTTTATCAAGCCTTAATTACTCCTATCTTGGATTACTGCAACCCCATATACCTTGGACTGCCTAAACTGTTTCTATGCCCCCTACAGATGGCACAAAACACTGCTGCTTGGATTATAACAGGATCTTCAAAGCACGACCACATCACCCCTATCTTGAACCACCTCCACTGACTCCCCATTAACTCCCGCATCAAGTATAAAGCACTATTAAACATCTTTAAAATCAAACAAACCTCTCTGAACAGAGCCTGGAGACCCTTATCATCACTGACACTAGCAAAGACCCAGGAGGCGTCGCACCACGAATATGATCACAACCCCCAGTGCCTACTCCAAGGCTAGTTAATCCACATCTCGAAGAGCTATATCCCTTGCTGCTCCTGCTCTTTGGAACTCTCTCCCGGACCACTTAAGAGCCACTTCTGATATCAAGGACTTTCGGAAGATCCTTAAAATCTCACTCTACATTGAACATTATGCGGACATTACATAACCATATCCACCCACAGAATACAGTCTATCATTTACAAATGCTCCCCCTTCTCCACTCAACCACCCTCTCTATTTCCCTTTTGAGCCTACCCTATCCCCCCAACTTTCATATCATGAGCTTTACCGTGTACTTGGGATTGTCTACTAGCATTCTCATAGTAATCACTCTATATATAACTCATGTTAAGTAGGTCACTGTGTATATAGTTATGTTGCAACTTCCCTGCAACCTTGGTCCGGAAGGACTAGGGTTTCTAGTCCCACAGGTGCTCCTTGTGGTCTTGGGCAAGCCACTTAACCCTCCATAGCCCATGTTCCCTGTAAAATAGTTATCTCCAAGTTATAGTGCCCTGTTCAATGTAATTTCAGTTTGTTCAATGTAAACCGCACTGATGCAGAATAGCGCAGTATATAAGAGAATGTAAATAAATAAATAAATATGACTTCATTGTATAAAGTTACATTGCAAAATCCCCCCTGCATTCCCCTCACTCTTGTTATATGTAATCTTTGTAGTTGCATTGTAAACCACTTTGATTTTAGGAGAAAGTGGTATAGAAATCTGGTTAAATAAATAAATGCATGCATGCATGCATAACTTTCCCCAAACTCCCTTATTTGCTCTGGCTGAGATGGTGAAGAAATACCTACAGGATTTTCTGGATATGCCTAGTGAGAATTTGCCATGTATCACAAGGGCACAATATATATCCTTGCAGCCTGGTACTGACTCCATTGTGGAGGAGCAGCAACATAAGAACATAAGATATGCCATACTGGGTCAGACCAAGGTCCATCAAGTCCACTATCCTGTTTCCAACAGTGGTCAATCTAGGTCACTAGTACCTAGCAATTTCCCAAAAGACACAGGTTCCACAATGCTTGTATTGGGTCAAGCAGTGGATATTCTGGGTCCCCTTTAGTAATGGTTTATGGACTTTTGCTCCAGGAACTAGTCCAAACCTTTTTTAAACCCAGCTATACTAACAGCTTTTACTACATCCTCCGGTAGCAAATTCCAGAGTTTGATTACACGTTGAGTGAAAAAATATTTTCTCTTCTTAGTCTTAAATAGGTTACCCTGAAGCGTCATTGCATGCCCCCTAGTCTTTCAGTGGGGCAGACACTGTGGATCCCTTTATAGTAACAGGATAAAATCAAAATAAACTCAACTATCTATTTTCTCAACAAACAGGGGTGCCCTGCATGGAGCAGCATGTGCACCTACTCTTGCCACCTTGCTGGGCAGACTAGATGGACCATACTGGTCTTTATCTGCCGTCATTTACTATGTTACTATGTATTTTATGAATACGTAAACAATCAATCTACGTTTACCCGTTCCACTCCATTCATTAATTTATAGACCTTGAACATATCTCCCCTCAGCTGTCTCTTTTCCAGGTTGAAGAGCCCTAACCTTTTTAGCCTCTCTTCATAGGGGTATCCTTCCATCCCCTTTACCATTTTGGTGGCTCTTCTCTGTACCTTTTCTAATAACATTAAGATACGGTGACCAGAACTGCACACAATATTCAAGGTGCAGTCGCACCATAGAATGATACGGAAGCATTATAATATCCTTTGTTTTATTCTCCATTCCTTTCCTTATGATGCCTAGCATTCTGTTTGCTCACTTGGCTACCTCTGCACACTGGGCGGAGGGTTTTAACATGCTATCCACGATGACGTCTAAATCTTTTTCCTGGATGCTGGTTCCTAATGTGGAACTTTGCATCGTGTAACCATAGTTTAGGTTATTCTTTCCTAGGTGCATAACTTTGCACTTGTCCACAATAAATTTCATCTGCCATTTGGATGCCCAGTCTTCCAATTTATTAAGATCCTCTTGCAATTTTCCACAGTCCTCGTGGAGGGGACAAGGCCATAGTGGAGAGACTAAATTAATTCTTTGCTTCAGTCTTTACTGAGGAAGATGTAGGGATATTATCCATGACTGCAATGGTATTTAAAGGTGATGCTGCAGAAGAAGTGAAAGAAATATCGATAGATCGGGAAGATGTATTACAACTATTTGATAAACTGAAGAGTAGCAAATTACCTGGACCAGATGGTATACTTTCAAGGGTGTTGAAAGAACTGAAATATGAGATTGCAGACCTACTATTACTAATCTGTGAACCATCATTAAAATCATCAGTAATACTTGAAGACTGGAGGATGGCCAATGTAATGGCAATTTTTAAAAAGGGTTCAAGGGGTGATTTGGGAAACTACAGACCGGTGAGCTTGATGTCAATACCGGGAAAAATGGTAGAAACCGTTTTTAAGAACAGAATTTCTGAACATGTAGATAGCCATGGTTTAATGGGAGACAGCCAAACATGTGTTTTGCCAGGGTAGGTCTTGTCTTATTATGTCTGTTATATTTTTTTGAATGTGTGAATAAACAGGAAGACAAATGTGAGTTAGTTGATATAGTGTATCTGGATTTTCAGAAAGCCTTTGACAAGGTCCCTCAGCAGAGACTCTTAGCAAAATTAAAAAGTCATGGGATAGGAAGCAGTGTACTATTGTGGATCAGGAACTGGTTAAAAGATAGAAAGCAGAGGATAGAGTTGAATGGCCAATTCTCCCAATGGAGAAAGGTGAATAGTGGAGTACCCCAGGGAACTGTGCTAGGTCCACTGCTTTTTAACATATTCAAAAATGACCTGGAAATGGGAATAAGGAGTGAGGTAATCAGATTTGCAGATGACACAAAATGATTCAAAGTTGTTAAAACGCAAGAGGATTGTGAAAAATCGCAAGAGGACCTTAATAAATTGGACATTCAAATGGCAGATGAAATTTAATGTGATGAAGTGCAAAGTTATGCACCTAGGAAAGAACAACCCAAGCTATTGTTACGTGACACAAAGTTCCACATTAGGAACCACCAACCAGGAAAAAGATTTAGGCATCAGCGTGGATAACAAGTTAAAACTCTGCCCAGTGTGCAGTGGCAGCCGAGAAAGCAAATAGAATGCTAGGTATCATAGGAAAGGAATGAAAAATAAAATAAAGTATATTATAATGTCTCTGTATCATCCTCAAATACTGTGTGCAATTTTGGTCACCGTATCTTACAAAGACTATAGCAGAATTAGAAAAGGTACAGAGAAGAGGCACTGAAATGGTAAAGGGGATGTAAGGATACCCCTATGAAGAGAGACTAAAAAGGTTAGGGCTCTTCAACCTGGAAAAGGAGACAGCTGAGGGGAGATATGATAGAGGTCTATAAATTAATGAATGGAGTGGAACGGGTAAAGATATATCGATTGCTTATGCCATCAAAATGTAAAAAGACTAGGGGAAATGCAATGAAGCTACAGTGTAACCCATATAAGACTAATGGCTGGCTTTAAAAAAGGTTTGGACAAGTTCCTGGAGGAAAGGTCCATAGACCATTATTAAAGAAGACCCGGGAATCCACTGCTTGTCCCAATATAAGCATTGTGGACCTTGGTCTTACCCAGTATGGCATATCTTATGTTCTTATGTTCTTATTTGGTTTTAGTCTCCATTCCTTTCCTCATGATTTCCTAGCATTCTATTTTCTTTCTTTACAGTGGCTGCACAGTGGGCAGAGGGTTTCAACGTACTATCCATGATGTCGCCCAGATCCTTTTCCTGAATGGCAATTCCTAATGTGGAACCTTGAATAGTGTAACTGTAGTTTGGGTTGTTCTTCCCTAGAGTGCATAACTTTGCACTTGTTCACATTAAATTTTATATGCTATTTGGATACCCAGGCTCCCAATTTTTCAAGGTCATGTTGTAATTTTTCACAATCCTCTTGTGGTTCATCTTTGAAGGATACTAGTAAAACAGGGAAATTAGGGCATTCCAATAGAGAGCTTCCAACAAAGGTAAAAGTAATCCAGATGCCCTTATGTAAAAAGTAGACAGATTTGAAAGATTCCAAATGATCCCTTTTCTGATAACCAGAATGTTAATATGAACGAATTACAAATTTTGAAATACTTTTATGCAAGTGCTAGAAGTCTAAAAAATAAGATCGGAGAACTAGAATATATAGCACTGAATGAAAAGTTAGATAAAACTGGCATCTCAGAGACCTGGTGGAAGAGGATAACCAGTGGGACACTGAGATACCTAGTTACACATAATATTGCAATGATAGAGTAGATCAAATTGGTGAAGGGGTTGTACTGCATGTTTAAGAGGTCAAATGTTTTTCAGGAAACAAAATGCACTGTAGAATCTCTATGGATAGAAATTCCATGTAAAAAAGTGGGAGGCATACTACTCTCTGCCTGTCCAGAATGAACAGATGGATGATGAAATGCTAAAAGAAATTAGGGAAGCTAGCAAACACAGCTTATAACACAGGAATTACTGGGTCAATGTCACATCAGGACATGCTAGGGAGATACATTTTCTAGATAAAATAAATGACTGCTTCATGACTGCTTCATGACTGCTTCATGACTGCTTCATAAACCAACATGAGGGGAGGCTATTTTGGATTTAGTGGAACAGAGGATCTGATGCAAGAGATAATGGTGTAGGGGCCACTTGACAATAGTAATTATAACATGTTCACATTTGATTTAATTAATGGGGGGACAGCAAGAAAATCCATGGCACTAGCATTCAACTTTCAAAAGGAGACATTAAACGAGGAAAATAGTTAAGAGCAAACTAAAAGGAGCAACTGCAAAGATCAGCGGTTTACATCAAGCATCGGTGTTGTTTAATATTATCAACTTGGAAGAACAGACAAGTTGTATTCCATGCTTTAAGGAAGGTAAAAGAAGGACTAAATGACTGCTGGCATGGTTTAAAGATGAAATTCTTCCAAGACAGCATATTTAAATAATACCCAGGCCTGATGTAGAGTCTTAACCTTTGCAGTTGCTCCTTTTAGTTTTTTCTTAACCATTTTCCTCATTTTATCAGTCTTTTTTTTAAAGTTAAATGTTAGCACAGTGGATTTCCTTGTTATCCTCCCACCATTTTTTAAATCAAATGTGATCATTTTATGATTGCTATTGCCAAGTGGCCCCCAACACCATTACTCTCACACTAGATCTTGCATTCCACTAAAGACTAGGTCTAAAATAGCTTCCCCTTGAGTTGGTTCCTGAACCAGCTGCTCCATGAAGCAGTCATTTATTTCACTTAGAAACTTTAACTCCTTAGCATGGCCTGATGTAACAATACTGGGGTAACTGAAATTTCACATATTAATATGTTGTAAACTTTGCAAGCTTCCCTAATTTCTTTTAGGCTTTCATTGTCTGTCTGTTCATTCTGGACAGGTGGTTGATAGTACACCCCCACTGCCATTCCATTCCCCCTTTTTACATGGAATTTCTATCCAGAAAGATTCAATGGTGTATTTTATTTCCTGCAAAACCTTTATCCTGTTTGACTCAATGTCCTCTTTAACATATAGCGCCACCTCTCCACCTATGTGAACTACCCTAACATTACAATATAGTTTGTAGCCTAGTATCACAGTGTCTCATTGGTTATCCTCCTTCTACCAGATCTCTGAGACATCAATTATATCTATGCTTTCATTGAGTGCTATATTCTAACTTTTCCATCTTATTTTTTTGACTTCTAGAATTTGCATACAGTCATTTCAATGTTTGTTTTGTTCATATTAACAGTCTGGCTATCGGATGACTGAGATAATTTGGAATCTTTCAAATTGGTCTGGTTTCTAATTGAAGGCACCTGGATTCTGTTTCCTTTATTGGAACCTCTCTATCTGGATTCCCTAACTTCCCTGTTTTGCTAGTATCCTTCAAAGATAATCATTCCGAACCTGGCACACTTGTGCAACTGTCCACTTTCCTCCATTTTCGAGTATAAAACTGCTCTCCTTTTTAAACGTTAATGCCAGCAACCTGGTTCCACCTGGTTAAGGTGGAGCCATACCTTTCAGAACCCCCCCCCCCCCCCTTCTCAGAATCTTCCTAGATCCTAATAAATCCAAAAACTGCTTTCTTGTACCGTCGTCTGATCCACACATGAAGACTCCAGAGCTCTGTCTGCCTCTTGGGTCCTGTGTGTAGAACGGGAAGAATTTCTGAGAATACTACCCTGGAAGTACTGGATTTCAACTTTCTTCCTTTTTGTGCCATCAAGTCAGTGCTGATTCCTGGCGACCCAGTTGCCTCTGGGTTTTCTTGCGAGGCAATGAAGGGTAAAATGATTTGCCTGAAGTCACAAGGGGTGCCAGTAGGAATCAATCCCTTGAGCTGCTGAGTACTAGGTAGCTGCTCTAACCACTAAGCTACTCACCATTTTCTTCTTAAAAAGCCTAAATTTATCTTCCAGAACCTTCCTCTTTCACTTTCCTATGTCATTGGTACCAACATGCACCAAGACAGCAGGCTCCTCCCCAGCACTATTAAAAGCTTATCTATGTGGCGTGTGAGCTCTGCATGCATGTCACTAATAGATCCTCACATCCACCCGCCACCCAGCTATCTACATGCCTAATGATTGCGTCACCAACTATAATAGCCATCCTAACCATTCCCTCATAGGCACATAGTCCTTGTTGTAGGAGGATATTACATACTTGGAGGACAAGTCCTAGCTATAGGATTGCTTCCTGCCACACTAAGGTGACGCTCTCCTTCAACGTGACCTCTCTCCTTCATGGCAGCAAAAAGGCTGCCAGACTGGAGATGGGACTTTTCTATTACATCCCTGTAGGTATCATCTATATATTTTTCTGTCTGCTTCAGCTGCTCCAAGTCTGCTACTCTAGCCTCCAGAGAGTGGACTCATTTCCTGAGAGCAAAGAGCTCTTTGCACCCAGTAGACACATTAGATTTCAAACCAACTCGTAGAAAATCATATTTGTAATGCTCAGTGCAAAAGAATGGATAACCCCCATCTCTGTGCTGGACTGCTGTTTGCATCATAAGATTTGAAGATTTCTTTCATCTAAAGTTATTCAGTTGTTTAAAGTTGCCAAGGCAATAGGGATACTTGAACCAATATAATTATACTTAATAAATATAAGGGACTTTTAGTTTCCACCACAATAAGAACTTCAAGGACTTGATTAATCTACTTCCAAGGCCTCATAAGTTGCTTACTCTCACTTGGTTTGCAGCTTGCCGTGCTGTGAGGGCTTGTGTGCATCAGTGATGCTGAGGGCTAAGCTATTGGTAGTTAACTACTGACAGGGTTTCCCAAGATGAACAGGTCTCATCTGAGATGCCAGACCAAGACAAACCACCCATCTGGGCAGCAGCAGAATGGGACAGTGTTGGTGACAGAGGATCACATTTCTGTGACAATGGCAATAACACTAAACTTAAACGATGTGGAGGAAAGGCCTGGCAATCTACTTCTGTATCTTGCCATGAAAACCCAATGGATAGTCATAACAAAACAAATTGCACTATAGTGCTGGAAGATGAGACCCCCAGGTCAGAAGGCACTCAACTACAGTAGCTACTGAGGAGGAGCTAAAGACTTTTCAGAGTAAAGCCAGCATTTATGATGTGGTCGGATCAAAGCCCTTGGGACATCTGACTGCTGATGTAGCTGCGCATGAAATGAGAGTCAGAAGCTGTAAAGATGTCTTACATATTGGGATATGGAATGTACGAAGCATGAACCAAGGGAATTTGGAGGTGGTCAAGAATGAAATGGGACATGTACAACTTGATCTGTTGGGTGTCAGCAAACTGAAATGGACTGGCATCGGGCACTTTGCATCAGATGATCAAATGATCTACTATGCTGGAAATGAAAGACAAAGAAGAAATGGTGTTGCATTTATAATAAAGGAGAAACTTGCAAAAACTGTAATGAAATACAATGCAATTAGTGAATACTTAATCTCTATTCATCTACGAGGAATGCCTATCAACACAAATATAATTCAAGTATATGCCCCAACACCTTTAAACCATGCTGCAGAAGAGGATGAAATTGATGAGTTCTATGAACAAGTACAATCTGAAATTGACAGAACATGCAAACAGGATATCCTGATAGTCATGGGTGACTGGAACACAAAAGTTGGCAACAAGAAGGCGGCAAAGTGGTTGGAAAATATAGACCTGGCAACAAAATGAAGCTGGAGAAAGACTGATAGAATTTTGCAAAAGCAATGATCTATTCATCTCAAACACCTTCTTCCAGCAACACAAGCGGCAACTGTACACATGGTCTTCACTCAATGGATTGTACAAAAATCAAATTGACTACATCTGTGGAAGTCAATGATGGAAAAGCTCTATAACATCAACAAAGACTATGGAGCTCACCATGGTACAGATCACCAACTGTTAGTATGCAAACTCAAGCTAAAGTTGAAAAAGAGCAAACCACTCAAGAATGTAGCAAAATATGATCTTGTGAATATACCATTGGAATTTAAAGACTGCCTGCAAAATCGATTTTCTGCTTTAGATTCAAATGACAGAGCACCAGAAGACTTATGGAATGACATCAAGAAGGTTGTGTTGGAAGAAAGCGAGAAGTCTCTACAAAAGGTGAAAAAGCAAAAAGGGCCAAAATGGATGATGGAAGAAACTCTGAAAATTTCCCAGAAACACAGAGAAGCTAAAGCCAGAGGAGAAAGAGAAGCAATCGCAGGACTCAGAGATTTTCAAAGTGCAGCAAGACAGGACAAGGAAAAGTACTACAATGATGCATGCAAGGAAATAGAAGCAGAAACTATAGAGGAAGAGCAACATCAGCTTTCCTAAAACTACGAGAGTTAAAGAAAAAATTCCAGCCTCAAATTGGAATGTTACAAGATGCTCAAGGATTTATGTTGAATGATGCTGAGAAGATCAAGAAAAGGTGGAAAGAATATACAGAGTTTTTATATGATAAAGATCAAGTGGACCAACTGCCGTTTCAACCTGTACCTTATGATCCGGAACCATTTGTGATGAAGGAAGAAGCCGAAGCAGCATTGAAAACCTTATCAAAGAACAAAGCACCAGGCATTGATGGCATTCCCATAGAAGTATTACAGCAATCTGATGCAGCTGTTACCATACTTACAAGGCTCTGCCAGGAAATTTGGAAGACAACATCATGGCCAATGGACTGGAAAAGATCTGTGTTTATACCAATACTAAAGAAAGGTGATCCAACTGACTATGGAAATTATCACACAATCTCTCTGATCCCACATGCCAGCAAGATTCTACTGAAGATTATTCAACAGAGACTACAACCATACCGCAGTGATGGCTCTTGTTCCTCGCCCTTTCCTGAACCCTGTTTGCACTTCAGGTATTTATTTATTTATTTATTTATTTCAACTTCTTATATACCGCACTCTTTGACATCAGCGCGGTTTACAAACAACAGAAAGGAACCAGAACAACAGGCTGTTTGGTATTACATATAACAGGAGTATCAACTTGGATAACATGGGAGAACTATTTACATGGAGTATATAATCTATTAGCTAGGTAGCATGCTCGAACTATTTACATAAAATTAGCAGTGATGCTTGGAACAAGAGGGATATTGTGGATTATACTAGGGTGAGGCTGTTATGTTACGGTTCATGTAGGGTAGTATTTGATGAAAAGGTGCAGTTTAAGAGCCTTTCTGAACTGGGTTAGGTCGGTTATGGCGCGGAGATCAGGTGGGAGAGCATTCCAGTATTTTGGTGCGCTAAACATGAAAGCTCTGTTTGATGTTGATAGGCTGCACGTTGTTATAGCCTTTGGGGTTGTTAGTGAGTTTAATGCTGCATGTCTCCTATTTCTATTTGATGGGACGGATTGGATGAGTTTGGTAAGTGATGTGGACGATAAACCATTTAAGGCCTTGAATGTGAGAAGGAGGGTTTTGAATGTAAGTCTTCCGTGTATAGGGAGCCAATGGAGCTCTTTGAGGATAGGTGTAATGTGTTCACTTCTGGCCGCTCCTAGAAGAACCCTGGCAGCGGTGTTCATTGCGAGTTGCAAGGAGCTTATTGTGGATTGTGGGAGTCCTTGTAGAATGGAATTGGCGAAGTCGAAGTGCGGCAGTATCAGTGCTTGGTAGATGGTTCTGAAGTCTTCGTGGTCTAGTAGGGGACGCAGGTGTCTAAGAGTGCGTATTTTGAAGTATACAGATTTTTACGATATTGTTTATGTGTGATTTCATGTCGAGCCTATGGTCTAGTGTGACTCCGAGGTATTTTATTGTATCCTTGGTGCCTAGGTCAGCTCCCTTGACACTTATATGTGGTGGTGGGGTGAAGTTGGGGTCTCTTGTGATAAAGAGAACCTCAGTTTTCTTATGCTGAATGCGGAGGTTCTGTGACAGGAGCCATTGTGATACTGCATCGAAGCAGTTTGTTATAGGCAGTAAGTCCATTTGCATTGTGGAAAATGGCATGTAGAGTAGGATATCGTCAGCGTATATCATACATTTCACATTGAAGGACCTGATGATATCGCAGATAGGCTGCATATAGACGTTGAACAAGAGGGATGAGAGTGAGGACCCCTGCGGAACGCCTTGTCTTTGATGGAAGAGTTTTGATTCTCCTGTTGCGGATTTGACGTATTGCATTCTGGTGTCGAGGTATGATTTACACCATTCAAGTGCTGAGTTGCAAATGCCTTTTCCTTCCAGTCGACCGAGGAGAATCTCGTGATTTACCGAGTCAAACGCTGCTGCTATATCCAAGAAGATTAGCACGACGCCTTGTCGGATGTTGTCTATGGTATTGAGAATATCATTGAAGAGGGTGGTAAGCAGTGTCTCGACGCCGTGGAATTCTCTGAAACCGTGTTGAGAATAGTCTAGAGGGGCTGCGGAGTCGATGTGGTCTTGGATTTGGCGCTGTGCCTCTTTCTCAAAGATCTTTGCTAAGAGGGGGGATACTGGCTATTGGCCTGTAGGAGTCTGGCCGTTTTGGATCCAGTTTAGCGTTTTTCAGTAGTGGCCTGATGGATGTGAGTTTTAATGCAGATGGGAAGGCGCCAGTAGTGAAAGAGAGGTTCATGATTCTTGCAATGAAGGTGCTAAAGTCACCCCGCAGGTCCTTTATCCAAAAGGCTGGGCAGGGATCGGTTTGCGCAGTGGTCGTGTTGAGTGAGGAGATGGTGTCTTCAATGTGTTTAGAAGAAGGCGTGTGAAGTGCGGATAGGGATGTTGGGCAGGTCGTTTCTTGTATATTGTTTTTTGAGAGTTCATCTGTCTGTAGGAGTTTTGATTGCAAGTAATCAGGTAGTCCTTGAAAAGACTAAAGAATACCAAAATTGTGCTTTATTGACTACAGCAAGGCTTTTGATTGTGTAAACCATGAGAAACTCTGGGCCACATTAAGAAGCATGGGTATACCAGAACACCTGATCGTTCTCTTGCACAATCTGTACATTGATCAAGGAGCAACAGTTCGAACAGAACAAGGAGAAACAGAATGGTTTAAAATAAGCAAAGGTATATGACAAGGCTGCATACTTTCCCCCTATCCATTTAATTTGTATACAAAACAAATCATCAGAGAAGCAGGATTGTATGAAGACAACAGAGATGTGAAGATTGGTGGAAGACTCATCAACAACCTTCGCTATGCTGATGATACCACATTACTGGCTGAAAGTGAAGATGATCTGAAACATGTGCTTCTTATGATCAAGGAATATAGCCTTAAAATGGGCCTGCACCTTAATGTAAAAAATACAAAGATCATGAAAACTGGCAAAATCAATAAGTTAATTGTTGATGGAGAAGAAATTGAAATTATGGACAACTTTAACCTACTTGGATAAACTATCAATAAAGAAGCAACAAGCAGTCATGAAATCCGACGACACATTGCTCTTGGCAGAATGGCTATGAAGGACCTAGACAAGATTATGAAGAGCAGAGATGTCTCTCTCCATACAAAGATTTGACTCATTCAAGCCATGGTATTTTCCATAACATCATATGGATGCGAAAGTTGGACAGTGAAAAAGATAGACAGGAAGAAAATTGATGTCTTTGAATTATGGTGCTGGGAGCAAATACTGTGTATACCAGAGACTGCCTGAAGAAGCTCAGATGGCAAAACTTCGACTTTCATACTTTGGACACATCATGCGAAGAGAGAGATCATTAGAGAAAGATATCATGCTTGGCAAGATAGAAGGTCAGTGCAAAAGAGAAAGGTCAGCAATGAGATGGATCGATACAGTAACAGCTGCTACGGGTGCCAGTCTATCAACAATGAGCTGCCTGACTGAAGACCGAACACAATTTTGGACAACTATCCAGAGGGTCGACTTTAGGAACTATAAATCAAGGATTATGCCTGGGTAGGTGGGATCCAGAGTGAGTTGTAGGGAAAGAAACACTAACTGAAAGCTGTCTTGTAATAGTAAGCTCTAACTGCCTTTAATTTAAATGAAAGCTGTCTTGTTTTAGTATGCCCAAACTGACCTAAAAAAATAAAACACTGAATTTTTAAAATACAAAGATTTTATCACCTTTAACCCAAAGAATTCCCTTTTTCCCAAGATTAAGAGAATTTCCCAGCAGGAAGATACTTACAAGTGTATATTTCTTCCCAACAGTAGAAGTCCCCTCTTGATAGTCCTTCAAGAAGGTCAAAATAAAGAGTGAATGATCAGGCTTTCACTTTCTTCCTATACTGTAAATAATTGCTAATTTCTCACAACTTGAGGCAAGGACTTTGTCAAAGTATGGACAAAATAAGCAAAGGCTATCAGATGAGTGGTATATGACCTCTGATAATGAGGGTAACATCAGTCATTTCTGTTGAGAAGATCTCAATACACACCTAGGTATACTGTTTACCAAGTGCTTTACAAATATTGAGGCATCGCCTTAATAAAGCCTTATCTGTCAGACAGAGCAATTTAAATTTGAACCTGACTTCTAGAAGAAGCCAATAAAGACTCCAAAGAATGGGAGTAATATGCTTGAATAGTTCAATGCAAATCATTCCCTGAGCTTCTGAAAGTTGATATAGTTAAGAGTCCTCCACTATCTGCCCCAGCCAGGGCTGGCTCGCCCACTAGGTGGACTAGGCAGCCACCTAGGGTGGCAGACCATGGTGGGCAGCACAATGGCTTGTCACCCCTTTGGTGCCCATGACAGCCATTTGCTTCCTGTCGGGGGGGGACGGGGTCAGAAGCAGCAGGCCTGCTGTGGGCACCAAAGCGGCAGCAAAGCCACCGCTTTCAAACTGCCTCTGCTTTCACCGGCCCTCCAGGAGACAGATTCAGCAGCAGTGGCAGCAGGGGGAGGGGGAGTGCTCAATGCGGGATGAGTGGTGGCTAGGCATGGGGGGGGGGGGGAGGCTGGGCATGGGGAACAGCATGGCCGAGGCTCCTGCCTGGGGCAGCCAAAACCCATGGGCTGGCCCTGCCCCCAGCTATAGCAGCCCACATTTTATCATCTTGAAAACACATCATATTGCTTTCCTGAGTGAATGCTGGGCAAATCTTAAACAAGGAGAGGCACAGGAAGTCACTCTTACATCAATAGGTCCGATATTCAAAGAGATTAACACAGCGGACCTGTCCGGTTAGTGCCACTGAATATCCGTGGGCAGGGCCGGATTTACCTTGAGTGAGGCCCTACGCCAACAAAAATTGTGGGCCCCCAGCAGGGGCGGCCCAAGGGGGGTGCGGACCTCATTTGCATAAGGGGCCTCATTTGCATAAATTTTGCATAATGTTACCATCTACTAACTTTTAGTAAACTTCCTCTTAATGAGTGTATGGGATAAAGAAAGACTAAAAGCATTTCTACATTACTATAATCCAGGCCAACTGCCCGACACATTGAACTACTTAACAAACACTTGCCCATAGTAAACCCCCCTCCGTATCCTAACCCGCACTACCAGGACTGACAAAAGCCCCATACTCTACCATCAAAAGGCAACACTTGCAATTATTAAACCAATACATTTCAGAGAACACCAATACATGACCTACTGGGAAAGAGGACAAGTGGCAATTGGTCAAACAGGAATTTATAAACAGAACACCTCAGCTCAGTTACACACGACATAGACCATCACCCACACAAGTCCTCACAATTTGAATAGGAAGACAATAATTAAACTGGTAATCCAAAAGCCAAATTGGAATGTACAACCCTGATAGAAATAAAACTATACCTTAATTTGCTTCTTGTACTAGAACAAGCACCAGATGGTTAATGATGCACATTTACCAAGCTACATATTTACAATTATAAATTCAAAATCAAGAGATATTTTTTCTCCTTTTGTGCATTTTTTTCAGCGCAATTTGCTCCAGCCACTTTTTCTTCTGGTTTCTTCTTCGTGTCTTTTCTGCTAACTGTCCTCGTCTGCTGTCCCATTTGTCCTTTCTCTCTCTTTCTAGTATTTTTCCATTCTCGCTCGACATCTGCTTTAACATACGAATCTTTCTCCTTTTTGCTCTTTCCTCATTCCTTTTCATCCACTCAAATATGACCCCTCCATCCTCAATCCCCACTTATCTCCCAAACCCCTGCCAATTGTAGATTTTTATCCCTCCCACACAAATATTTTCCCTTCTCCATTTTAACTCTTCCAGCCCCATCCCATTTCGAATCCTCCCCAACATCAGCTCCCTTCTAGTTCCACCTCACCCACATCCATTCCCTTCTGTCCTCCTGCATCAGCCCATTTCCAGTCCTAGCCAATCCATCAGCCCATTTCCAGTCCTAGCCCGCCCCATCACCCCACTTACAGTCCTTACCCCCCATCAAACCCCATTTTTCATCCTAAACCCCCATCACCCCATTTTCAGTTTAAGAGCCCCCCCTATAACCCCTTACCAGTCATAACCCCCCATCAGCCACTTCCAGTCCTAACCCCATCAACCCATTTCCAGTCAGCCGCACCCCCCATAGCCCATGCCAGTCCTAAACCCCGCCCCCCCATCAGCCCACACCCATTACCATCCTACCCCCATCCATCCCACCTCCGTTTTTGAACCCCCCAGCCCATTTTCCATTCCTAGGCCCCCCCATAGCCCTACCAGACAACCCCCATCAGCCCACAGCCCATAACCAGTCTTAACCCCCCCAAAGCCCAGTTACCATTCCACAAAACCCCCCCCAACAGCCCAGTACCAGTCCTAACCCCCATCAGCCCACCTCCAGTCCTTACCCACCCCAGCCCTTTCCCCGTCCTACCCCCCCATAGCCATTACCATACAGGCCCCCACAGCCCACAGCCCCATTACCATTCTAACCCCCCCCCAACAGCCCATTGCCAGTTCATAAGACGCCCCCCCCCAACAGAGCCCACAGAGTCCATTACCAGTTCCTAACCCCTCAGCCCACCTCTACCCTTAAAAAATAACAAAAAAAAAAAACAAAAAAAAAAAAAAAAAAACAAAAAAAGACACAAAAAAAAAAAACAAAACAAAAAAAAAAAAAAAAAAACAAAAAAACACAAAAAAAACAAAAAAAACAAAAAAAAAAAACAAAAAAAAAAAACAAAAAAAAAAAAAAAAACAAAAAAAAAAAACAAACACAAAACAAAATAAAATAAACAAAAACGAAAAAAAACCACAAAGGCCTTAAAAAAAAACAAAAAAAACAAAAACTACAAAAAAAAAAAAAACAAACAAAAACGACAAAAAAAGAAAACGACAAAACCAACAAAAAAAAAACAACAACAAACAAAAAAAAAAAAAAAAAAAAAAAAAAAAAAAAAAAAAAAAAAAAAAAAAAAAAAAAAAAAAAAAAAAAAAAAAAAAAAAAAACAAAAAAAAAAACAAAAAAAAAAAAAAAAAAAAAAAAAAAAAAACAAAAAAAATAATAAAACAAAAAAAAAAAATAAAATAAAAAATAAAAAAAAAAAAAAATAAAAAACAAAACCAAGAACCCAACAAAAAAAGACAAACATTAAAAAAAAAACAACAAAAGACCAGAAACCCCCCCGCCCACCCATTTCCCAGCCCCAGCCCCCCATCGCCCTTACCAGCCCTATACCCCACCCCCCCCAGTCTCATTTCCCATCACCCCCAGCCCCCAATAGCCCATTACCAGCCCTACCCCCCCCAGTCCATTTCCAGCCATCCCCCCCATAGCCCATTCCCAGTCCTAACCCCCCCCCCCCCATACCCATTACCTTACCACCTACCACCCCCCCCCCCCCCCGGACCTAAATAAAATTTAATTAAAAACAAAAACCTGTGTGGCTGCCTCGTCCGCGGGGCCCGGGCCCCCCTGCTGCCTGCGGGGCCCCGCTACAAGCTGTTCGGGGTCCGGGTCGGTGTCTGGTGGTCCGGGATCGGGTCTCTCCTCCCGCCCTCGCTGCCCGGCTGCGAGAGACGCATTTCTCCGCGCGCCTGCAGCGAGGGTAGGAGGGGAGAGATACCGACCGGACCCGACCCTGCCCAGCTTGTAGACTGGGGCCCTAGATGGGTGGGATAGGTGCATGGGTACCGCGCACAGAGGGGGCCCGCGGCGGCTAGCCACCAGGTTTTTTTTTAACTTAAAATTTTTTACTTTAGGCCGGGGGGGGTATCCGTACCACCCCCCCCGGCCTAAAGTTAAAATTTTAATTTTAAAAAAAACCTGGTGCTGCCCGGCCGCCCGGGCCCGCCTCTGCTGCCGGCGGGCCCCGGCTCAAGCTGGTCGGGTCGGGTCCGGTCCGTTCCGGTTCGGGGTCTCGGTCTCCCTCCCCTCGCTGCAGGCTGCTAGAGACTCGAAGTTATAGCTTCTCCTCCGCGTCTGTGTTAAGCAGAGAGACCCGCAGGGCTGATTGGGGAAATCCCATCAGCCCCTGTCGGCCTTAACACAGACTCGAGGAGACGCTCTATCTTCGCGTCGCTCGCAGCCGTGAGGGAGGGAGTGATACGAGAACCCTACCCGACCCACCCTACCTGTCCCATACCTAGACGCAACCATTCTTTGTAGGACGGGCCCCTGCTGCAGCATATGGGTGCCCCGCCTGCGGTAGCCACCAGGTTTTTTTTTTAATCGAGTTAAAAAAAAAAACTGGTTCTATTTTTGGTGGGCCCCTGCCGGTTGTGGGCCCTACGCCATGGCGTACATGGCGTATACGTAAATCCGGCCCTGTCCGTGGGTGCCACTGCGGCATGGTCTAATGCTAACTGGTTAGCATCACGGTGTTCCAGGGGCACTACCCAGAGATAACCAGATAGCTGTGATATTGAGTCTCTGCCCGTTTTTCACTAAGCAACGAAAGTCAGGCACGAAAGGAACCTCAAATATACATGCAGTGAGCTACATTTTGCATTGCAGACAAGGTTTTCACAAAACATATCATACACTATCAGCCAGTTTGAACTCACAAGGAGCCTTTTTCCAAGCTCAGGTCTCCTTTCTAAACTGAACCATAGATTCCCTTTTGGCTTCTTTTTACCCTTCTAATCCAGTAAAATAGTTAATCACATACAGCAGTGCAAGAATCCTCACGGTCACCTCTACCTGAGCAAATTAAAGGGAACATAACAAAAAGAGACCTGACCTATTGAAGGAAACTGAATATCCCTTTTGCACTGCTTTTACTCGATGATGGTGGTTTTCCTAATTTCTGACTTTGGTATGTCTTATTACATTTTATAATGAGGGCGCCTGCCACTGAAATCAAAACAAATTAGCCTCCGTACCAAATAATATAATTTTACTTCTAAAGTAGAAGCATATATACTCCTTCATGTGCATATTTTAGCAGCAAATGTGTTGCCCTATTTATTTTTCCAACACCTTATCAATGCCAGTTTGCAATATAAATTCCACATAAAGTATGCCTGAAGCAAAAACATGAAAGGAGAAAGAAATGAATATGTTTCTGAGCCCCACCGCACATTGCTTCATGAGCGTACTGTCAGAAATATTAATGCAGAAGCCGCCTTGTGAGTTGTCTCACATCAGTGCATCAAAGTAGCTGTTTGCTTTGTGTACACTCTTAGATCTAATCAGGTCTCTAAGTCTGTGGGAGCCTACATCTAATTTTCCAGTGACACTTGAGTTATGCTGCCTAAACTTGTTGTTTTGGAACTGTGGTTGCCAGATCACTGCTTAAAGTGATTGGCATTCACACTTCGTTTGAGTGGGTTTACATTTGGATATGGTCTTTATTTTCACCTCTCTTAACAGCTCATGATGAAAGTGGGCAATTTCATAGTGCTTGTGTGCTTTTAAATTGCAGACTTGCCTGCTCATTGAATCCCCTAGAACAGAAAAGCCTGCCCATGATAATCTTGAACCTACATGATTTAACTCTTTTTCTCTATCCCTGTGTTCTTTTAACTTCCCTCATGCCTTTTCTCTTTCTCCTTGTGACTCTCGCTGCCCCATAGCTAGCAACAGCAGAAACAGAGAGGGTCTGGGGATGAGGAGATTTTTCTCTTTTTAAGTTTTTGTATTTAGAGATAAAAGAACTCCCTGGGAAAAAAGAAACATGGCAGCAATGACTGGATTGGCAACTGGCACAACCACAGCAACTCACTGAGGACAAAGACTGTGGGCATGCGTTGCTTTGGTGGAACTGTATATTTACTTAGTCCTCCTCCTAAATTAAATGGAAATTGAGGGAAATCAAGTAGAGGGAACTTTGTCTGTAGAAATAGCAGTTTTTCTACCACATTTGGACATACTGGTCAGTAGACAGGAATGAAAATGCTGGGTGACCTTGACCATGTCTGGCCAGGCTACGGATTTGTTTGCCCAATATGCCAATGAGTCTGTGGTCATGGCCAAGATGGGTTCTGCAAGGTACTAGGCCACATAAATTTATGCTGTGGTCACAGTTGCTGCAAATGGATGCTTGTCTATATTAATGTAACCAGTTTAAAAATAAAATAGTATACATTTATTTACCTGGGATGCTAGTGCTCCTGAGGGGGTTGCAGGATATCTGGTTTGTTGTGCTGAAGTACTCTGCAGCAAGTGTAAACAGGAAGAAAATGGCAGCAGTGTAAAAATAAAGTAAAAAGTTAGGGAAGTGTTAGCTGGAGAGCAGACTATAAATACATTAAAGGAGTTGGGGTTTTGATGTTGCTGTGAGCCAATGGTGCAGGTTTCTGTTAAAAAATTACATAAATGTGAGGGAGCACTGGGCTAGAGGAAGCATGGCTAATTTTGATAAGTAGATAAAGACAAGTTTACCTTTGTAGCCAAGATGAGGCTGATCAGGACTGCTGCAGCTGGTATGTTTCTTTAGCTTCTCAGAGATTTGATTTCAGCCAAGGATAACAGTCTTGGTTAGAGAGAAGAGGCTGAGAGCTGTAGTTGCACAACTAGTCCCTGGCTTGGGCCTACATGGAGAGGAGAAGCTGGAATTAAAGGAGCTATGCCCTTTTTATAGACTGGGAACAGAGAAGAATGGGGGAGGGGTGACATCCAAGGGCTCTGGGGTGGCTCTGGAGTAGGGTTGCCAACGTTTTGAAGGAGAAAATCCCGCCAACTGTGGCTAGTCATGCTCCACCCATGCCCACCCCAAACCCATCCTTTTCCGCCCCTGCCCCGCCCCCTGGTCTACCCCCATCCCACCCTTATTCCGCCCCCTGTCCCCAAAAAATTGCAGAGAGGGCAATGTGCAAACTGAACGAGCAAGATTTCTACACATTCTTAAACAGAAATTCTATACTGACAGAATACACCAGCATGGTTTAAAGGTGAGGTCAGAGAGGCTGTTGCCAAAAAAGCATCTTTCAGGAAATGGAAAAAAGAGCCAAATGACGAAAACTGGAAACAGCACAAGCACTGGCAAGTTAAATGCAAAGCATTGATAAGGCAGGCAGAGCAGGAATTTGAGAAGAAACTGGCTACAGAAGAAAAAACGCGTAATAAAGACTTTTTCAAGTACATTCGTAGCAAAAAACCTGTGAGTCAATTGGACCGTTAGATGATAGAGGGGTAAAAGGGGCAGTAAGAGGGGACAAGGCTATAGCAAAGAGACTGAATGAATTCTTTGCTTCGGTCTTTACTGAGTAAGATGTAGGGATATTACCTATGACTGAAGTGGTATTTAAAGGTGATACTGCAGAGGAATTGAAAGAAATATCGCTTCACCAGGAAGATGTATTACAACTATTTGATAACATGAAGAGTAGCAAATCACCTGGACCAGATGATATACATCCAAGGGTGTTGAAAGAACTGAAATATGAGATTGCAGACCTGCTATTAGTAATCTGTGAACTTTCATTAAAATCATCTGTAATACCTGAAGATTGGAGGATCGCCAATGTAACGCCAGTTTTTAAAAAGGGTTCCAGGGGTGATCCGGGAAACTACAGACCGGTGAGCCTGACGTCAGTACTGGGAAAAATGGTAGAAATCATAAAGAGCAAAATTACTCAGCATGTAGATAGTCATGGCCTAATGGGAGACAGCCAACATGGCTTTAGACAAGGAAGATCTTGTTTTACTAATCTGTTATGTTTTTTTGAAGGTGTGAATAAACAGGTAGGCAAAGGTGAGTCGGTTGATATAGTGTATCTGGACTTTCAGAAAGCCTTTGACAAGGTCCCTCATCAGAGACTTTTGGCAAAACTAAAAAGTCATGGGATAGGAGGCAGTGTACTATTGTGGATCAGGAATTGGTTAAAAGATAGAAAGCAGAGGGTAGGGCTAAATGGCCAATTTTCCCAATGGAAAAAGGTGAATAGTGGAGTACCCCAGGGATCTGTACTGGGTCTGCTGCTTTTTGACAAATTCATAAATGACCTGGAAAAGGGAATAATGAGTGAGGTTATCAAATTTGCAGATGACACAAAACTATATAGAGTTGTTAAAACCCAAGCGGATTGTGGAAAATTGCAAGAGGATCTTGATAAATTGGAAGAATGGGCATCCAAATGGCAGATTAAATTTAATGTGGAAAAGTGCAAAGTTATGTACCTAGGAAAGAACAACCCAAACTATGGTTACACGATGCAAGGTTCCACAGTGGGAACCACCACCCAGGAAAAAGATTTAGGCGTCATCGTGGAAAACATGTTAAAACCCTCCGCCCAGTGTGCAGCGGTGGCCAAGAGAGGAAATAGAATGTTCGATATCATAAGGAAAGGAATGGAAAATAAAACAAAGGCTATTATAATGCCTCTATATCGTTCCATGGTCTGACCGCACCTTGAATATTATGTGCAGTTCTGGTCGCCGTATCTTAAAAAGGATGTAGCGTTATTAGAAATGGTATAGAGAAGAGCCACCAAAATGGTAAAGGGGATGGAAGGCTACTCCTATTAGGAGATACTACAAAGGCTCTTCAACCTGGAAAAGAGACGGCTGAGGGGAGATATGATAGAGGTCTATAAATTAATGAATGGAGTGGAACGGGTAAACTTAGATCGATTGTTTATGTTATCAGAATATAGAAAGACTAGGGGACATGCAATGAAACTACAGGGTAGACCAAGACAAATAAGAGAAAATATGTTTTCACTCAACGTGTAATCAAACTCTGGAATTTGTTACCGGAGGATGTACTAAAGACTGTTAGTGTAGCTGGGTTTAAAAAAGGTTTGGACAAGTTCCTGGAGGAAAGGTCCATAAACCATTATTAAAAAGGGACCCAGGATATCAATGCTTGAACCAATACAAGCACTGTGGAACCTGTGTCTTTTGGGGAAACTGCTAGGTACTGCCACCCACCCACTCCCTGGACCTTGAGGGTTAAGGGAGGGGCTGGCCTTGAATGCCCTTGAGAGTTAATGTTGTAGTTGTGTTGGTGCTCAAGTGATAAGGCAAGGCAAAGAATATTTCTTTTTGGTGAGGTTTATTTCCCGCTTTCGCAGTTCAAATGCAGCAGACGTAAATGAAATATGTGGTACAAAACAAGGTTAAGAAACTGAACTTAAACAAGGCTTTTTTCACTGCTTGACTGAATGTCCAATACTGATCACATTCCCCTGTCATGTGATCTCCTTTTCATTAAGGTAACAGAAAACTCTGATCACAGCACTGCTCCTGAATTGCATAGAATATGCTTCCACTTATTCACTTCAAATAAGCTCTTTTATCACAGCAAACAGTGAGGTAACTTTGCTATTTTCTTACATACAACACTGGCAAGCAAATCAGTTAAATGTCCTTTGGAATCATACAAGTAGAGCAATCCATCGGGACTTCCTGTTCTGTAGATGGCAAAGAAATTAAAGGCATTTCTTCTGGCCAGCTGATCAATGGCTTTGCTACGTTCTGAGTAGAAACTGCTCTGCTTTTAAGGAACTCTCTGAATTCAGTGAGAAGTAATTCAGCCTGTGTATTTTCTGAGCTAGGCTGAGCAAATCCTCCTTCAGGTAAATGCTTCTTTATATTTCTTATCTCTAGACAATTATCAGTGCTTTTACGTGGACAACATTTCAGCATGTAAGCATTTCCCTTCCCCCACCTATCTCCACATGGCAGTGCAGGGTAAAACGCTCCAGGTGTGTTTAGAGAGTCTCTCAGAGTGTTAAAAGGAAAACAGTCAGGCTTTTCTTGACTTAACCAGTTAGTATCAAACTTTCTGCCTTTATCCTGTCTTTCACAATTAAAATTCACTCTTTCTGGCTTTCCACTGTTAAGTTTGCTAGCTGTGCCACACCCACCAGATACCTTGTGCTTGGGCTTCTTCCAGGGTAAATCCTTATCCCTTTGCCTCCTATTCCAAGGTTCTTCTGGGTCCTTTAAACTCCTGAGCTGCAGCCTTGGGTCTCTCAGTGTCTTAGAATTCTTCTGCTTCCAGAAATCTTTCTCTGCCCCTGAGTCTCCCAGCTCCTGTCTGCTCCTTCTTGGATCACTTACAAGAATTGTATTGGTCTTTCTGGAGTAATGGACCTAGTGTTCAGATATCTACAATTTACTCCACTTCAACTTGCAGCTATAGTAGGGGGAACTATGGCGTCTTAATTAAACAGACTCACCCTTCCAATGTGTAGTCTCAGACCAACATAGCGCTCTTAATCACACCAAATAGTGAAAACAAATAGCGCTTTACTAGCATCAATGACTACTGGGAAGTTGTCTTTTTTGTCTTTTCTATGTGATTGACTATTTCTTAATGCACCATTCATGTTCCAACCCCTTCATATATTCACATCTTGAAAAAGTTTTTTGAATTAGTATTAAACAAGCTTATCTTATCTCATATCCACTGATGTTTAGTGGGTTTCTCCTTCTCATTGAATTTTCCACTCTCAACGCCTCTCTCGGCGCCGCTACGTTTCACTCCTTTATGGAGTTTCATCAGGAGATCTATCTGCAAATAAACAGTAGTGTTAAGAACGCTTGTCTCGGAAAACCTTGTGCTGCATTAGGAGCTTTGGATTCAGTACAACAAAATGTTTAAAACCTTTAAAACCAGTGAGTTTATTCCTTACAATCTTTTGTTTGTTAACCATACTCACTGTTAACTGCTGCCCACGTCTCACTACTCAGTTTCTCAGCCAAAACACCGCGCATGCGGGTAGGCTGCTCAGCCCTCTTTTTAAATCTACAGCTGATTAATCAGTGGCGCACGTCACTTACAAACTTGCCACTCTACTGAAGCATTTAAACCTAAGGGCTCCACTGTGTTCAATGAAAAAATCCATTTCTGCTCGTAAATTACTGTTTCTTTGCCAGACACATCTTATTGTCTTTTCTTCTAGACCTGGGAGTAATCGTATCAAAGGAAGGTTTCTGGTTACTAGCTTCTGTATTTTATAACTGAGAGGTGAGAATTTTGTAATGAGATTCACACTATCTTCTTTCTCTGGTCTTCCACCCAACTGTGGTGGATTTAATAACCAAGTTCTATCATTGTTTAGGGCTCTCTTATAAGCTCTTTGTGAAATCTGCATAGGATAGCCTCGAGCCGTAAAATCTTGTAACAATAGTTTAGATTTCCTTTTGAAATCAGTTGTTTCCGAACAATTTCGTCTGAATCGCAGAAATTGAGAAAAAGGAACAACTTAGCTCGATTAACAAATGCTCATCTTCGACTGTAGATGATGATCACCAATTGAAGGGCCACACTGCTTGTGGACAGTGTACAATCTGTCACATTACAGAGGAAGCTAGAGAGTTTACCTGGTCTGGCAAAACCTACATTTTAAAACATAGAACTTCATGCACCACGACAGCGGTGATATATGCCATCAGATGCCTTGCAATAAACTTTACATAGGAAAAACAATTCGAGCTTTCAGAATACGTATGCAGGAGCACAAGAGCCGATTGTCAAATAAAGTCGCAACAGCACCGCTGGTTCAACATTGTGGAGAATTTAATCATGAATTTTCACAACTCCGATGCTTCTGCATAGATCATATTATGAGATCGAAAAGAGGAAAGACCATTGATGAAACGTTGTTATTCTACGAGCAGAAATGGATTTTTTCATTGAACACAGTGGAGCCCTTAGGTTTAAATGCTTCAGTAGAGTGGCAAGTTTGTAAGTGACGTGCGCCACTGATTAATCAGCTGTAGATATAAAAAGAGGGCTGAGCAGCCTACCCGCATGCACGGCGTTTTGGCTGAGAAACTGAGTAGTGAGACGTGGGCAGCAGTTAACAGTGAGTATGGTTAACAAACAAAAGATTGTAAGGAATAAACTCACTGGTTTTAAAGGTTTTAAACATTTTGTTGTACTGAATCCAAAGCTCCTAATGCAGCACAAGGTTTTTCGAGACAAGCGTTCTTAACACTACTGTTTATTTGCAGATAGATCTCCTGATGAAACTCCATAAAGGAGTGAAACGTAGCAGCGCCGAGAGAGGCGTTGAGAGTGGAAAATTCAATGAGAAGGAGAAACCCACTAAACATCAGTGGATATGAGATAAGATAAGCTTGTTTAATACTAATTCAAAAAACATTTTCAAGATGTGAATATATGAAGGGGTTGGAACACGAATGGTGCATTAAGAAATAGTCAATCACATAGAAAAGACAAAAAAGACAACTTCCCAGTAGTCATTGATGCTAGTAAAGCGCTATTTGTTTTCACTATTTGGTGTGATTAAGAGCGCTATGTTGGTCTGAGACTACACAGTGGAAGGGTGAGTCTGTTTAATTAAGACGCCATAGTTCCCCCTACTATAGCCTTCTTGGATCACAGCTGCTTAGTGGTTCTCTGTCCCTCGGTTCCTGTTCCTGGTCATCTGACCTGTCCTCGTCCAGGTGCTTGTGTCCTTCTTCCCTCTCCTGGTGGTCCTCTCTCTTGTCTAACTGTTTCTGGGTTTTTAACAAGCTAGCTGAGTATTGCACTGCCCGCCTCCTGCTTGGGCGTGCCCAATCAGGGACTTGGCTTCTCACCTGCCTTGAAGTGAGGAGTGGTTCCTGATTAGCTCTGCATTCTTTTTTCCTCTCAACAGAGAAAATCCTGCATTGCCCTGCAGTACCGGTTCTCTCCACCGGATCACTATCAGTTTCTCTTGCTTCATAAGAGCCTGCTACATCACAGTACGTATGACCTAGATTGACCACTGTTGGAAACAGGATACTGGGCTTGATGGACCTTGGTCTGACCCAGTATGGCATATCTTATGTTCTTATGTTATGTATTGTTTGTACACACACACACACAATACAGACAGGTCTTCATCAATAAATGAGCACAAAACAAAAAGAGAAATATATAGACAAAAATTAAATTTAAACCCCAAGAAGACAGACTCTGCATGCAGTGCAGTATCAGATAAATAAGAGATGCAGTTCCCCATACTGTGTAAAATATAAAGGTGGTACAAAGTCCAATTATTAAATTGAAAATACAATTATTTTTTCTACCTTTGTTGTCTATCCATTTTATTCTCTGATCATGCTGGTTCCGATCTGAGGCTTCCGTTTCCCCGTCTTCTCTTAGCTTGTTTTCTATGGTCTATAGTCCATCTGCCATTTCTTGTCTCTTCTTTTCTTTTCTTCACTTCCTTCCATCAGCTTATTTCCAGTCCCAGTAACCCTCCATCAGCCCCCTTTCCAGTCCTCCCCTCCCATTACATTCCAATGCCAATCCCCTTGTGTTCCCAGTGGTGTCCATTCCCTTCTAGTCCCCCTCCTTCCTCACTATCCAGCCCCTTATAGTCCAAACACCATCCCAAGTATCAGCTCACTTCCACCCCCAGTGCCTTCCCCGTGTCAGCTCCCTTCCAGTCACCCTACTCTCTGTCCATCCCCCTTCCAGTGCCATCCCCGTGTTTCTGCTCCCTTCCAGTCCCAGTGCCCCCTCTCTTACAGCCTCCTCCCCATTACCCAGTCACTTACCAGTACCATTCCCAGATATCAGCTCTCTTTGAGCCCCCCTTATCCCCTCTGTCAGCTCCCTTCCAGCCACCTCCTCACCACCTTTCAGCTCTCTTCCATTCCTCACCTTCCACCTGTCAGTCCCTTCTGCCACCTCTTTCCCCTTGCAGCCGCTGCTCCTGCTTCTTACAGGACAGTGGCTGTAATAAAGATAAAAATAAATTTAAACCTGTGTGGAGCCTTCAGCCCCCCCCCCCCCAGTACAGCTTCATTTTCCCTCCTCCCAGTGCAGCTTCATTTTCCCTCCCCAGTGCAGCTTCATTTTATTTTATTTATTTATCTATCTATTTCTTCTATACCGCCCCTTCCAGAGATCAAGGGCGGTTTACATGGAACAGTTAACAATTTTGTATACTTCGGTATACTTTACATAGAACGGTATCTGAACTATGTACAGGCAACGTTGCATAGAACAATTTCAAAACTATTTACATGAGGACTATTTACAAAGAACAGTAAGCAACATGTTGTAAAAGGGTCAGACATTAAACATGTATTTCAATTGAACTTGTGTAGGTTTTGGATCTTTTCTTTTCCATCGTAAGACTTGTGTTTTAATAGTGGAGGTTTTATCTGAATTAGTCATTTGTGATTTCATGAGTTTTGTGGGTATGTTTCTGCGATTGCTGGGGGATGGTTCTCTGGATGTAGGGGGTTTCAAAGTGTTCAGAGAAGAGGTAGGTTTTGAGTTCTTTTTTGAATTGATGAAGGCCTTTCATCAATCGAAGAGTTATTGGGAGTTTGTTCCAGAGAGTGGGGGCAGTAAAGGAGAAAGCTCTAGAGCTTGTGGGGGTTTTTGTTTTTTTTCCCTTCCCAGTGCAGCTTCACCCCCCTAGTAGAGCTTCACCTTCCCCCCGTCACCCCAGTGCAGCTTCACCTCCCCCCCCTCAGTGCAGCTTCACCTTCCCTCGCCAGTGCAGCTTCACCCCCCAGTGCAGCTTAACCCCCCTTCTCAGTGTATCTTAACCCCCCTCCTCAGTGCAGCTTAAACCCTCGCCATGCAGCTTAACCCCCCCATGGAGCTTAACCTCCCTGTGCAGCTTAACCCCCCCCCCCCCCCGTGCCCGTGCAGCTTAACCCCCCCTGGAGCTTAACCCCCCCCCATGCAGCTTAACACCCCCCCGTGCATTTTAACCCCCCCACCCATGTGCTGCAGCTTACCCCCTCCCCCGTACAGCTTAACTCCCCCCCCTCATGCAGCCACTGCTCCTACTTCTTTCTGAGCAGCGGCTGCAATAAGGTTAATTTAAAAGTAAGGAAACCTGTGAGGAGCCCTCCGGTCCTATGAAACTCCTTCTGCAGGGTCCCTGGCTGAAAAGGAAGTGACATCAGAGGGGCGGGCACCGCAGAAGGAGTTTCATAGTGTTGGAAGGCCCCTCACAGGTTTCCTTACTTTTAAATTAACTTTATTGCAGCCGCTGCTCTGTAAGAAGCAGAAGCAGCGTCTGTAAGGGGGGCCAGGACTGTGATCGAAATAGCAATCATAATCGCAAAGCTGGTTTTCTGCTCTGGCCAGAGCAAAAAAACAGCTTTTTAAGGGCCGGTTTTGGTTCTCTGCCGGCAGCTGGCCTGGCCACGGGAAAACCGGCCAGGCCGGCTGAAAACCGTCCGGTTGGCAACCCTACTCTGGAGCCTCATTTTTGAAAAAGAATGTCACAGTGCATGTTGGGAGGCTTGGAGGAGTCAGATTAAATAATAAAACCAAAAACTTTAAATTTAAGTTTATATCGGAAGTGTTTGAAGGCTGTGTGAGTGTTGAGCATGCTCAGTAGGTGTCACAGCATGAGCTTACAGGTGCTGAGGCAATGCAGGAATTTACTGAGCTTTGTTTATTCCCTGTTTCTAGGGGAAATAGACTGTTTATGTGGCGTAGTTTATATAATAGGGTTAGCAAACAACATAAAATTCTTAAAAAGTGCCATTAGGTGTATTTTGGAATTCAAGTTGTGTAAAGTACTGAATTTTGGGTCCCTTAGACTATTTAATGCTAGCATAGGTACACTAATTTTTGTACTGAGATGGAACTGTGTGTGTGTGTTCTGTTTCAGTAAGAGGTACTGGGGTCCATCACTGAAGAGAGAGGTTGATAGTGAGAGAGTGAGGTAAGGAAAGAAGTTTATTTGAGGAGATTTTAAGTGATTTTGATAGAAAAAGTGAGGAAAAAGGTGGGAAGAGGTAAGAGAAGTTGGTGAAAATAAAAGATTTATTTGGTTTGGTGATTTTAGAGGCACTCAGTAAATCTGGGCTGTTCGTTCAGAAAAACCTTTCAAGGAGTAGTTCGGTATTTGAACTTTGAATTTATTTTTCCCTTCAAGGAAAAAAGGTTTCAGAGAATTTGAATATTGATTTATAAGAAATTCTGTCTTTAAGAAGCTCTGCTGACAGACAGATTTATAGAGGAGAAGGAAAGAGCTTAAAGCTGGCACCTATGTAATTGGAAGTGAGAGAAATTAGTAGTGGTTAAGAGGAAAAGGAATTAATTTAATATTTTCCTAAGAAAAAGAGATTTTTTTTCTGCCATTGGAGTTTGTGAGCTGCTTTGAGTGAGGTGCAGTGCAGAAGGGCAGTGCTTCTGACAATCGGAATCCAGGCCGCGGGGAGAGTCCCAGCCGCCACCCTTAACTGGGTGCACAGCCCAGTGCAGGAACCCTCCTCCGTGGCCTTGGATAGAGGCGAGGAGCTGGCGAGGTCTGTAATCATTGGTGGAGAGGGGCGAAGAGCCTGGCAAGAAGCAATGTTTGAATTCATTGGCTCCCACCACGGGAATGTGGCGAGCTCCAATGAATGGATGTAGGGCCGATAGGAGGGGTGGGAAGGGGTGGGCGACCGTATTTGTACTGGGTGTGCTGGCTCCCTCCTCTTCTCCAGTAACTCAGTGGCTGGGCGTGTAACGTTTTGGCTGCTTCTTCTGTCTGGTCGGCTGCATCTCTTCTTGGGTGGTGGATAGTTCCTGCTTTTGGTGCTGCTGGGCTCTTCGGTCCTCCGCGGTCACATTAAAAAAAAAAAAGGAAAATGAGATTTAAGTGAGCATTGAGGGCTGGAGTCCCTCAGTTATACTGGCATGGAAGGGAAAGTCTGTGGCAGCAAAAAGGGCCTTGACCACCTCGTCCCCAATTCTTTACAGCTGGATGGCGCCCAGGCGCACCTCCATTGGACCTCCTGAGGCTGCAGTGCACGAACTCCCTGAAAGGGTTAGTTCATTGCAGTCTCTTGTCAGGGAAGGTATGGATGGGGGAGTGTGGCTTAGGTCAAGCTGGGGCAAGGGGGTATAGAGGAGGCAAGGGAAGGTCCCCCATTAATCCTACTTGGGGTAGAGGCAGAGGCAGGGCAAGGGGTTTGCCTTGTTCTGGGGCTCCTAGTGGTTCCGGGCCTAGGTGCAAGGAGAAGGACAAAGATTGCGGCCAGCTGGCGGCGAAACCTTGGAGCAGCCTGGTACTCAGTGGGTGACTGTGGAGGGCAGAGCGAGTGATGTGGTTCCATCTCAGGCTCCAGATTGTCCTCTACCAGTGTCAGAACTGGTCTGCAGCATGCTGCCCCAGGTAACATATCATCCAGGACTAGAGAGGGTGCCATGGAGGGCTGTGCAGGCCAAAAGGGGCGAGCGCTCAGCAGGCAAGGCTTTTAAGAAGCGGAAGCACACTCATTGACATGCACAAGGTTCAGATTCTTCCTCCTCCACCTCCCCATCTGATTTGTCTTTGGGTTCATCTAGCTCCCCAGGGGCACAGCGGACAGCCAAGGTTGGCACAGCTCCTGTCGTGAGTGGTTGATCACCTACCATAGCCACCTTTTCTGAGCTCTGAGAGGGTGTTCCTCATGGGTTATGATGAAAAATATGGAAGTAGCGCTACATTGATATCTTCCGTCTCTTGGAGGGGCGAAGGAAGTCCGATGAGAGCAGAAAAAAGAGGAAAGAAGATGAGAATGCTGGAAGGATTAAAAAAGTGTCATGTAGTGTTGTCAATTAGACCAGGACTTTTTTGCACCTAGCTAGTGTTTGGGTCATCAAGCCCCTGAACAGTATGGGTCCCTATTGGCTATGCTGACTCCATATTTATTTTATTAACATGTCTCATATACTGCCTTTCATGATATCAAGGTGGTTTACATTGAACAAACTGAAATTACATTGAACAGGGCATTAGAACTTGGAGATAACTATTTTACAGGGAACATGGGCTATGGAGGGTTAAGTGGCTTGTCCAAGACCACAAGGAGTACCTGTGGGACTAGAAACCCCAGTCCTTCTGGCCCAAGGTTGCTGTCCTTTAGTGGGATTTGAACCCCCAACCCTCAGGTGTGAAGTACCTTGCCCCCAACCACTAGGCCACTCCTCCACTCCATATTGGAGGCTTCACAGATGCATAAGGGATGGGCCTGATTGAATTACAATGAGAAGCTTAGAGATACGATGGAAGAGAATGCTCATTTATCATGGGGCACCCAGGACATCAATTTGTGGCTGATGCACATGTCAGTCCTTCTCAAGTATACCTACCGGGGGATCTGGGAGAAGGGGCTGGCGTCTTTTCGGGTGCAAGCTGTTCCTTTCAGCAAGGGGTCTTTGGGTCACAACAGAAGGTGAATGGAGGTGGTGGAGGAGACTTTTGGTGGTGATTTAATAAGTCCCTTTACCCCTTCCCTGATTCTAAATTCTGCCATGTCTGCTTGCTGTGCGATACGAGACACTCGGCTGTTAAGTGTAATAAAAAAGTGACCCCAACTGCCCCCTCGGCCTCTGCTAAGTGAGCTGAGGGGGCTTAGTCGGGACCCCACCCCAGTGCAGGTTGAGGCCATGCGACCATGGCTCTGTTGTTACCGGTGTCAAGCTGACGGTGCAATTTTAGAGTGTGGTTTTCTATTTGGCTTTTGGATACCTGTTTGTGGATTGGTAACTTCAATTCAGGCATGCAATGCACCTTCTGTCCAGCATATGTCTGACATCATGAAAGAAAAGTTGGCAGTCGAGTTGGGCTTGGGTAGAGTGGCAGGCCGTTTCGACGAGCAACCCTGCTTGGAATATGTGGTTTTCGCCTTAGGGGTCATTCCCAAGAAAGAACCAGGGAAATTTCATTTGATCCATAATTTATCATTTCCCACGGGGATGTTCTGTAAATGATCACATCCCTAAGGCATCTTAGATAGTTTGATATGCATCATTTGACGACATGGTCTTATTGGTCTCACAGTGCAGTTCAGGGGCACTTTTAGCCATAGATATTGAGTCTGCTTTCAGTTTGCTACCAGTTCATCCATCCGCCTTCCATCTGCTGGGTTTGTGTTTACAGGGCCTGTTCTACTTTGATAAGTGCATGCCAATGGGTTGTGCCATATCATGTGCTTATATCGAGAAGTTCAGTACTTTTCTGCATTGGGTGTTGGCGCAATGGATTGGGATTCCCTATATTGTATACTATCTGGACAATTAATTGTTTGTTGGCCCTGCCTATTCAGATGCATGCACTGCCCTTTTGCAATGATTTCTTAGTCTATGTCGGGAATTTGGCATTCCATTGGCATCGGAAAAAAAACAAGGGTTCCTCAGAGAAGCTCAAGTTCCTTGGTATTGAACCGGATTCAGTGGAGATGGTCACGTGCCTTCCCTTGAGAAAGGTGGTTAAGCTCAGGATATCAGTGGCCGAAGTGCATGCTGCTGGCAGTGTAACTCTGTGAGAGATGTAGTCTTTGGTTGGATCTTTGAATTTTGTGTGCAGGGTCATTCCTATGGGTTGTCTTTTTGCAACGGTTAGTGGCAGCCATGGCGGGAGTGTCTAAACCACACCACCACATCAAGGTGACAAAGAGTATGTGGGAGGATTTACGGGTCTGGGATACCTTCTTTGCCGATGTCAATGGGACCTCGGTTTTCCAGGATGCCAAGGTTTCCAATGTGGACCTGCAGTTGTTCACCGATGCTGCAGGTGGTTTGGGTTTTGGTATTTACTTTCAAGGTTCCTGGTGTGCAGACTGCTGGCTGCAAGAGTAGCATGATTCCGGCCTCACTCTTAACATCACTTTCTTAGAGCTCTTTCTAGTGGTGGTTGCATTGGAGTTGTGGCCGGACAGAAAATCGTACGATGTATTTTTGTTGCTATCTCGCCACAGTCATTGAGGTCATTAACCATTATTTGCCACGCTATGTATAAGTGGCAGCTTTGATGTGGCAGCTTTGATGTGTGCACTTGATTGGTTTGCATTTAAATGTCACAGCTAGGGCCTGGTTGTATTAACAAAATTGTTGACTCTCCCATTTCAAATGGGCTCCGGATGTTGGCATCAGAAGTGGATGCAGAGGGGTACATGGTCCCGGAGCACTTTTGGCAGCTTGGCCAGTAGGAATGCTGATTCTCCTGAAGAAATCATTGGCGCCGACTACATGGTCTGCTTATTGCAGAGGATATGGTCTGGTGGGTCCTTCCTGATCTCCCAGGGATGGCAGCAGGGCAGAGTACGTGAGCATTTCCTGGGTCAGTATATTGTTTTTGCCAAAGACAGAGGGTTCTCCAAGACAGCTGTATGTGCACACTTAGCTGACATTGCCTGTTTTCTAGAGCAGCGGACTGGGGTAGTCCAGTGGGGGAATTCATGGTCCACAGGATCCTGCAAGGCTGGGAATGATCCTCACTGACTCCACGTGATTCCAGACATCTGATTACACACCACTTGCTCCTACATTTGTGTAGCATGTGGGCAGAGGTAGCGGAATCCACATACGAGGTGGCCCTGTTTCTGGGCAGCATTCTCATTGGCCTTCTTTGGGGCTTGTCGGGTCAGTGAATTGGTTGAAAATTCTGCCCGTTGGGTACTAGCAACCAGTATGTTGTGGGAGCATTTGCGTGTCGAAGCAGGTTAAATATGCATATTAGTGGCCAGATCCAAAATGGATTAGCTTGGAAAAGGACTTTGGGTGGTTTTGAATACGATAGAGGGTGTCATCACTTGCCTGGTAACTAGCATACAGCATTATTTGGTCTTGCGGCCGCAAGGCCCGAGTTTGCTGTTTGTGCACCAGGATTCTCATACCTCGACCCATTTTCAATTTATGGCTGTATTGCGACTGGTTTTGTGTCCCTGGGAGAAGATCCTCATCTGTTTGCATCCCATTCCTTTTGTATTGGTGCCACCACCAGTGCGGCTGCAGTTGGTTTGCCAAACCATGCTATAAGGAGGATTGGCAGATGGCATTCCGGGCTTTCGGGGGCTATGTTCGCTTATGAGTCCGGAAGCGGGTGGTGGTTATTACTGTCTCAATTCCTAACTTTGTTCTCTTTTTCAGATTCTCGGCATCAGCCTCGACACTGTTGGCTAGTTGGTCATTTGTTTGTGCACTGGACTAGGCAGCAAGTGGCGGGGCAACTGGCAGGGCATAATTTGGGCCTCCCGTTAGTAGAGGTTTATGTCCTATGGCTGGGTGAGCGCAGCCTAGCTGGAGCCAGCTCCTGTCCTTGCTTTGACATCATGATCGCCCAAAGTTGCCCGGCAGTGATTCTGCTTTATCTAGGAGGCAATGATTTCTGTGCTTGGACCTGTAAGTAGATTATCAGAGCGGCTAAGAAGGACCTGGCAGAGATGTTGTGAATGTTTCCTGGGGTTCTATTGTTATGGTCTGACATCCTTCCAAGGCCTTCCTGTATGGATCAGCGGTGCTGGTCAAGGGGGTTAGCCAAGATTAACCATCAGATTGGGTGCTGGGTGTGCAAGCAAAGGAGCTATCAAATAATACATTCATGGGCTGAAGCTGAGTATGCAAGCCTAGTTAAGCAATTCAGCATTCACCTGTCTGCAACAGAGCAAGATTTACTCCTCAACGATTGGCAGGAGGCCTTGGAATTGATGGTTCAGAGAGACACCCATTGGTCGCAGCTTTAGTGGGGGGTGGCGAAGTGGCATTGATTCTTGCCCTGCGCTGGTGGAGGGGTCCCGGAGGTTTTCCGGGATCCGGTGCTGGTTGAACTTTGCAGTTGGGCTGTGGTCGGGTCATCTCGACCCAGAAATATGAGGTTGGGGTGGCCGGATTGGTCACCTGGAAAACGGCTTTCCTTTGCTAGTAATATGGCAAGGCTGGCCTGATGGAAGGAGGGGAGTTACAGTTTGGCCACAGATGAGACCATGGTGATGGCCAGTGAGGGTCTCATCTTGCTAGTAGTATGGCTGGTGAGCTACCTAATCCAATGAGACTTGTTATGCTGGTTATTTGTTTGACTGTTCATTAAATGGTTGTTCTAAATAAAGCTGAGGCCAGTTTATTGCCAAACCTGTGTCATGTCTTGGCATGGTCGGGTGGGGTATCCAGGGAGGGTAGCATAAAATCCATGCTACCACAGTTAGAATCCAGGCCGCAGAACAAGGTCTCAGCCGGCAGCCCTTAACCAGGTGCATGGCCCAGTGCGGGAACCCTCCTCTGTCACCTTGGATTGAGGCAGGGAGCCAGCGAGGGCTGTAATCATTGGTGAGGGAGGGGGGGGGGCTGATGGGCGATGAGTCTGACAAGAAGCAACATTTGAATTCATTGGCTTCCACTGCGGGAACAGTGAGAGTCAATGAATGCATGTAGGGCTGACAAGAGGGGTGGGAGGGGGCGGGCGACCCTACTTGTACTGGGCATGCCGGCCTCCTCTCCCTCTCTGGTACCTCAGCAGCTGGGTAAGTTGTATCCCACCTGCCCTCCCTTGATGTCATGGGCTGGGGAGTTCAGTAGGGTTAGTTACAGCTTTGGGCTTAGGCAGAGTCTCGGAGGTTTTCTGGAATCCGGTGCTGGTTGAATTCTGCAGTTGAGCCGTGGTCCCAGAAATATGAGGTTTGGGTGGCCGGATTGGTCATCTGGAAGCTGGCCTTCCTTTGGTATTAATATGGCGAGGTTGGCCCGATGGAGAGAGGGGCAGTTACAGTTTGGCCACAGATGAGACCATGGTGACGGCCGGTGAGGGTCTCATCTTGCTAATAGTATGGCTGGTGAGCTACCTGATCCGACGAGGCTTTCTATGCTGGTTATTTGTTTGACTGTTTGCTAAATGGTTGTTCTAAATAAAGCTGCGACCAGTTTATTACCCATCCTGTGTCATGTATTGGTATGGGAGGGTGGGGTATCCAGGGAGGGTGGCATCAGGTCTGTGCCACCATGGTTATTAGTTTGACTGACATTGCTCATGAAAGAAAATACATTTTCTCAGCTAGAAATATTTTTAAAAGAATATTTTCTTCCTTAAAGAGGAAGTCTGGAATTTCAGCTGAACTGGCTGACTGAGTGAACCAAATTAGCTGTAGCTGTTTCTAGGGAACAGTGTTTAAGTGACGGAGAAGAGAAAATAATTTACTCATCTTACAAGGAAGGTAGATTCTCTTAATGAGTTTGTAAAGTGTAGGTAGAATGTACAGACTGGACCAGACCCAGAAATTTCAAGACCAGAACCTGATGACAGAACCTGAAATCTGGCAGAACCAGGACCAGGATTCCACGGGCCCCTTCAAAAGAGAGTGCCAGGAAGATAAGTAGCTAACAACCCTGACACATCTAGGTAAACATCATTTTTTATTTTTATTGTGCTGAGGTGCACTCATATTTTTTTAATTCTTTGAAGCACTGAAGAGGTTTGTTGAGTTTTCATATCCTGAGATACCTTTGTAGTGTTTTCTGTAAAACGAAAAGAAACACAAAATTAGTAAAGTAAGGTTATTGAGTCTTTTGTGAAATTTGGTGAAAAATTGTTTAAAAGTGTATTTTTAAAGAAGAAAATTATTTGAAAAGTTATACTTACCTGTACCCGAGTTTACCTGTAATGGGAAACAAGAACAACAGTTATTGTTAAGAGTGAAAAGTTTCTTAAGATAGATTTGTTTAGCTGTTTTAATTATTCTTGTGCATCTCATGCACTTACTTTACTTTATTTATAGTGATTATTTATTCTTATTGGCCATTTTTAACTAGCCGTATTCCAATTGAATATTTAATTTGACATCTTATGCAATAAATATTTTAAGTATTTCAATTCAAGGGGTATGTTTACTAAAGGGCGGTAAGGGAGCAAGTATTCTGTTAATGCACATTATCAATGCCCGTGAGTGGTTAACACCGTGGAAAGCGCCAATAACACTGGATTAACCTGCACAAGCTGGGCCTGTGGCATTAGGATGAAAGGAGGTGGAGAATGGACATCAATGGGGCGGGGAGTGGGTGGAGATAGCGTGTGCTTCCTTAACGCAGGGTTGTGTGACTGTATATTAGAGCTCCCAGCACTGGGAACTCTAACACCAACTGAAAGTTTGCTGTAAGGGCTACAATATTTCTGAGGGGAGAGAGCCAATCTCAATGTATGCAATGTGCTCAACCCACCAGAGTTCCCAAATTTGTGATAGTAGTGCTCAATTGGCAGCAATAGCATGGTGCCCTATGTTGTTCATGCCATATTGGCATAGGAGGTGCCGTGTGAGTGATGCAGTGGGGCTGGCTGGCCCACAAGGCTGACAAGGCCGCTGCCTAGGATGGACATATGTGATGTCTGGTATGACTTCACTGTGACAGCAGCAGCACACATAAATGCTGCCACCATGCTGCCATGTCAGCAATATGTGAGAGTGGGGGTGGCGGATGCAGCGGCTGTGGCCTGCTGCAGACAAAATTATGTCCTTGCTCTGTGTGTCTGGTGCAATGTCAACAGCAGGAACAGCCCTCAGTAAGGATGGCAATCCCTCCCTACTGAGGTCTGAGGAAGCAGCATACATGCCCACATTCCCCGGTGGATAGATCAGGTGCAGCAAGGTGTGCCCAGTTGCATGTGGGCAACCTCAATAAGGCTGCCTGCAGCATTGAAGCGGTGACTGTGTCACGATGGCAGGCAGGGAAGGCATGTTGTCCACCATGATCGGTAGACCCTGGCACCTGACTAGTTGTCTGAGTGAATGGGCTGGACCTGGGATCAGAATGGCCCCCATCCACACATATTGAGTGAATATGTGCATGTGGGGGAAAAATATGCCACTGAGATAGGAATACTATGCAATATGATAACAGCCCATGTTAGAGGAAAAATGCCCACCCTCTCCCCTCACCTGCAAAATGATGATCATAATCTGTGCATGAACTTCCATAAGTAAGTACTTAGTCAGCAACAACCATCTGAGTCACATGTGAATCCAAATAGGCTATGTTGGTCTGAAAGATATGAGATTATTTCATGACTGCTCCACAAGCACACATCAGGAAATGGGAATGTTGGTCATTCTACTAGTACACCCATGGTCTGCAATGTGTGTGTTATTCATCATGGCCTGCCCCTTTGACTGGACAGATCCCATATGTAAAACATCAATGGCATTTGAATCACTAGCATATCAATGCAGTGCAACATAGAGACTTAAGAAGATGTCCTTCTCCCACCCCTGCTTAGACAGACAAATATGGCCGAGAGCCTACAGAGATCTAAGCAGACAGGCATACTACAAATCATAGCACATATACATTAGCTACATCAACATTAATTACAGAAAGACAGAAGCACTCTTCATCACATGAAACAACTCCTCCCCCCCCCCCTCCACAATTCATCTCCCTATTCAATGCAACCATACCCATTAGGAATGAAGTAAAGTACCTGGGTGTAACTTTGGACCGGAACCTGAACTTCCAAACCCACATTAACAAGACTGCCAGAAGTGCATACCAAAAGTGGCCATCATAAGAAGACTAAAACCATTCCTTAGTCAAGACCACTTTAGAACTGTCTGACACGCTGTAATCACGCCCATGCTGGATTACTGAAAAACACTATTCCATGGACTACCTAAACAGACAATTCAACCTCTACAGATGGTGCAAAATATTATTGCCCGCATCATCACCAGATCATCAAAACACCAACATATCACCCCCCTCCTGAGCCAACTGCATTGGCTTCCAATCACCTCCAGGATCAAATTCAAAACAGCCCTAAACATATACAAGATCCAGCACAACTTATCCCCTGACATCCTCAAAAGTCTTATCAACACGAACATAAGCACAAGACCCAGATGACATAACAGAGTGGACACCATTCAGACCCTGAGCATCTACTCTAAAACCACCCAATCCACATCTGCAAGAGCACTGTCGCTAGCAGCACTGGCCCTCTGGAACTCCCTTCCAGATGACCTGAGAGCCATATCTGATACCAAAGACTTAAGGAAGAAACTCAAAACCCATCTCTTCACAGAATACTATAGAGCCATCACTTAATTCGCAATCCCCTCCTCCATAGACCCCCCTGACAAAATCAGCTGCCTCAACTCATGACACTATCTTGTAAATATTGTATCTATGCCTCCTTGTAAATAAGTTACTATCAAGAACCTTCCACATGTCCCCCCATCCCACACAACTATGAAATGTACAGTATAATTGCCATGTTATAAGATAAGGCGGTATACAAAATCTGTTAAATAAATAAATACATTTATTTTATTTTTTTTATTTAGTTTACACTTATATACCGCTACTTCCAGCGATCAGCAGCGGTTTGATTACAAATGTGGGATATGTCAAATCAAGACAGGAAAATTGGATCATATATACATAGATTTAGGGTTAGGCACAACATGCAGGGTTAGACACTTCAAAAATTAGGTTTACAATATTTACATAATTACAGTTCTCTATTAATTACATTTACACAGGTCGGCATCATTCCCTTGGAGTGATGAACCCACACTGCTACCCTATGGCTTCAAACATATGGCCAGTGTGTATGAAAGAAGGGTCGCAGATTCAAGACCAGCCTGGAGTATGTGCTTTACCTATTTTATGGAGTGTGTGCTTTACCTATTTTACTTTTGGCTGGATTGGATTGCTGCTCCTACCCGGTGCGTGCTGAGGTCACGTGAGCACTGTGGGCTATAAGAACTGAGCCCCCACCGCGGCACTCGGAGTGTGTGCTTTACTTACTTTACTTTTGGCTGGATTGGATTGCTGCTCCTACCCGGTGCGTGCTGAGGTCACGTGAGCACTGTGGGCTATAAGAACTGAGCCCCCACCGTGGCACTCGGAGTGTGTGCTTTACCTACTTTACTTTTGGCTGGATTGGATTGCTGCTCCTACCTGGTGCATGCTGAGGTCACGTGAGCACTGTGGGCTATAAGAACTGAGCCCCCACCGCGGGACGCGCCCCACGGGCGCGTGCCCGAGGGCACGTGCTCTGAAGGGGCGTGTCCAAAGGGGCAGGCCCTGCCCCTTTGGCGCCCCTTCGGAGCACTTCGGAGTTCTCCGGAGCGTATAGGCGCTTTTTGTTGTTTATACTACTTCGTGTTTATGGGGAAGCGAAAGAAGAAACTTACTTCTGTGATGTCGTCTGGTAAAGCGGTTAAGGTTGTAGGACACATGGACAGTCATGTCAAGTACTTGGTCTCCTCCCTTACTGCCCAATCACTTTCGGAGTCCTCTATTTCTGCCAGTTCCTGCTCCAGTGAGTTGTCTCCTGATCCGCAACAGGTTATGACTCCACCCAGCATAGAGCCATTACCGTTGGGTGCCGGCTCTCCTCGTAGAGTCGAGGAGGATTCTACACCCGAACTTGTTCAGCTGCCTGATTCCTTTTTGAAGGTAAATGACTTGGTTTCCGTTTTGCCTTCACCTTTTGATTTTTCTTCTACTACTGATGCTCCTAAGCCACCAAAAGACGTTTCTTTGCAAGATATTTGGCAAGTCGTCTCTCGGACTGAGATTTCTTTAAATTCTTCCTTATTAAAACTTTCCAAATTTACCCATGAGACTGTGACTGCCTTGACTGATTGCCAGACTAGATTGGATAGCTTGGAACATTCTAAAACTAAAATGGAGGATTTAATCTCCTCTGTACAGGGAGTTTTGGCATCTTCTGTCCAAGACTCCCTATTATTACATCGTCCTGATGAAATGTTTGAAAATGCTTTGCGGGTTAAAAATTTGCGTTTGTTAAACTTCCCCTGAACGCACTACCTTTCTCCTAGTATTTTGTTTTCCAAATACTTAAAAGATGTTTTGAAAATCCCTGATCCCGATGCAATGATTTTGTCTAAACTCTATTACTTGCCTCTTGGGGTCAGGGAATCCCCTATGTTGGACTCTGAATCAGGTGGTCCGGTTCAGGGAGAAGTAGATCAGTTGAATGCACCTAGTTTAGATTTATCTGAATTTTTGAAAACTTCTATTGAGGAGATTTCAACTCGAGCAACTTTGCTTGTAACATTTGCATTAGAGAAAGATAAAGATTTAGTTTTGCGCACTTATTTTAAATTTCGTCAGGGAAAATATTTTGGTCAGGTGATCCAGATATTTCCCGATGTGTGTCGTACTACACAAGTAAAACGGAAAGCCTTTCTTTTACTTAGACCTCGGGTTCTGGCTTTAGGAGCTACTTTTATGTTAAAGTATCCCTGTAAATGTATTATTGTATATCAAGGTAAATCTTATATTTTCTTTGATTCTCTTCAATTGGAGACCTTTCTGAAGGGGTTGGCGTTGAAACAAGCTAATGGTATCTTCTTTTAGTTTTTTGGGAGCTCTTGCTAAGTTAACGGAGTCCTTTTTTTTGTCCAATCCATGCTGGGATAATCCCTTAGTTTAATTTCTTAAATTTTCACACTCCATATTGTGGGCTGAGAGTTGTTATTTGGTATGATATATTCTGTATGTATATTGTTTATTTGCTTTGTATTACCTTTTTTTTTACCTTAATAAAGAGGTTTAAAATGGAAAAAAAAAATCAGCTGCCTCAACTCATGACACTATCTTGTAAATATTGTATATATGCCTCCTTGTAAATAAGTTACTATCAAGAACCTTCCACATGTCCCCCCATCCCACACGACTATGAAATGTACAGTATAATTGCCATGTTATAAGATAAGGCGGTATACAAAATCTGTTAAATAAATAAATAAATATATTCCCTTGGAGTGATGAACCCACACTGCTACCCTATGGCTTCAAACATATGGCCAGTGTGTATGAAAGAAGGGTCGCAGATTCAAGATCAGCCTGTGGATCAGGAATTGTATGCCCAGGTGTGTTAACTTTATCCTAAATTTTCAGAACTGTATCAGCATGTGCTACCATCAACATTTTGTCCAGCAAGAGTTAGCACACTCAGCTGCCACACAGAGAAGCTACACCACCCACAGCTGGATGGCAGAGCACGCTGATGGCACAGGCACAATGAGCAGGCCTTGACAGTGATGGAGCATCAAAGAAGGCCTAAGGGCAGGTAAGAATGCCAACCTGCAATACTTTTGGGCAGTGGGGTCATGTGTGTGTGTGTGTGTGTGTCTGTGTGTGTCTCCAGATTATGTGAGCCACAGCAATGCGCTGTGCATGCATGTGTTGCCCAGGCTTTATGGCTGTGCATAAAACATGCTGCAGCTCAGCTATACAGCAACCCTACGTACTGTGTGAGGCTCCATTTACACACAGGTTAGTTTGCAGTAAGTAGTTGCAACCTATGGCTGTGACACTGTAATAAATACCCAGTTACATCATCCACAAGGATCATCCCCCCAGCATTCCCCTACACTTACCTCCTAATATGACACTGTTGTGCAGCTCCCAAATCGTCTGCTGTCTTGACTGGAGTGAGCAGGGGGGACTCGTGTGTATGTATTGCAACCCTCACCTCTGCCTCAGCCTCCAAGCCGCAGGACACACTTATTTGTATAGGTGAGAGACTTAATTAATGCCAACTGCCTTCTGAAAAGTTTTTCTCTTCTAATCTACTACTTCTAGATGACACCAAAACTGAACAAATTAGTATTTGAACCCTCCTCACTTACAGCTTATGCACCACAATATATATTTTTTTGCTTGACCACTGTTTCTGAAAGCAACATTATGCTTCCACAAAGTTTTAGGCCAGTTTACTGAAAATGTTATCCAAGTTCCTAATGAGACTACTTGTATATGTGCAAGTAAAATTCCCTCAATCTCTTTCCTCACATAACCAATATTTCCATCTTGTGTCTTCCTTTCTTCCAGATTTCACTGTTACAGTTTCCTACAGCATCCCTCTTCTTATGTCTCAGCTGATCAAATTTCAAAATACAACACTACCATCATCCACTGCATTTTCACGTTCAACCCCTGAGAGGTCACAGTACAGTATTTAAACTAAAAATCCATCCCTGTTCTATATAATTTAATTTTATTTACTTTCCTGATCACCACTGCTCCCATTATTTTCCACATAGTCAATCACCCACCACTTCAACTAATTAAAATCAAGCCAATGATTTATACAATGTGCTAGGAAAGGGGCTTTCAGAGTTCTCATATTCAATCAAGAACAAAGTTCCATCAATCTGACTTTAAAAGTACAATTTTACAAATGCCATCCAAGGACAATGTGGGACTTCCAAACCAGAGCATCTGAAAAAAAAAAAACCCAGACATGTCCAAGCTCAGGCACAATTTCACAAACGTGGATGTGTCTAATATGGACATTCGCAGGGGCGTCTTCAAAGTTATCCCCAGAATAATATTCCAGACCATGGGCATCCAAGAATAGTCTAATGGGTAGAAAAATGGGCTAAAGCCAGAGTTTAAGTCCCACTGCCTTCTATCATTGTGATTGTGCAGTGCATCAGGTGAAGGACCATCTTCACTACATCCTCTGGATGCTTTATGGCCAGAATGAGCACTTTCCCAAAGCCTATTCATGACTGGAGCAGGTCTATCCTTAAATATGAGTCTGTACATCCAGGACATTTCTGAGATCGGGCAGTGACATCTAGGTTCATAGGAAAGCCTGGCCATGCCTCCACTACACCCTCGTTCAAACCTGGATGTCCTCATGCCGGGTATGTTCAAAGACCTTGCTTCTAAAATGCCTCTAGAGACATCAGACACTACGCCCATTTTCAGATGTCTAAAGTATCAGTAGGTCACTGCATATAACATGTGGAATTACATGATGTACAATGTTTAACAGTAAAAACCCAATGATCTTTAAAATATGTCCAATTAAAATCTTCTATTCTTTGGGCACAAACACTACATTATCCACATACATAATGCCCCAATGCCATGGATGCTGTGTAATGTATATTTCACACTTGGCAAAGCTGACTTTACATAAGAACATAAGATATGCCATACTGGGTCAGACCAAGGTCCATCAAGCCCAGTATCCTGTTTCCAACAGTGGCCAATCTAGGTCATATGTACCTAGCAGTTTCCCCAAAAGACACAGGTTCCACAATGCTTGTACTGGGTCAAGGATTGATATCATGGGTCCCTTCTTAATAATGGTTTATGGACCTTTCCTCCAGGAACTTGTCCAAACCTTTTTTAAACCCAGCTACACTAACAGCCTTTACGACATCCTCCGGTAACAAATTCCAGAGTTTGATTACACGTTGAGTGGGAAAATATTTTCTTTTATTAGACTTAAATAGTTTACCCTGTAGCTTCATTGCATGTCCCCTAGTCTTTCTATATTCTGATAATGTAAACAATTGATCTAGGTTTACCAGTTCCACTACGTCCATTAATTTATAGACTTCTAACATATCTCCCCTCAGCCGTCTCTTTTCCAGGTTAAAGAGCCCTAACCTTTTTAGCCTTTTTTCATAGGAGTAGCCTTCCATCCCCTTTACCATTTTGGTGGCTCTTCTCTGAACCTTTTCTAATAACACTATATCCTTTTTAAGATACGGCGACCAGAATTGCACACAATATTCAAGGTTCAGTCTCACCATGGAACAATATAGAGGCATTATAATATCTTTTGTTTTATTTTCCATTCCTTTCCTTATGATACCTAGCATTCTATTTGCTGTCTTGGCCGCCGCTGCACACTGGGCCCAGGGTTTTAACATGTTATCCACAATGACGCCTAAATCATTTTCCTGGGTGGTGGTTCCTAATGCGGAATCTTGCATCGTGTAACCATAGTTTGGGTTGTTCTTCCCTAGGTGCATAACTTTGCACTTGTCCACATTAAATTTCATCTGCCATTTTGATGCCCAGTCTTCCAATTTATCAAGATCCTATTGCAATTTTCCACAATCCTCTTGGGTTTTAACAACTTTAAATAGTTTTGTGTCATCTGCAAATTTGATAACCTCACTCATTATTCCACTTTCCAGGTCATTTATGAATATGTCAAAAAGCAGCGGACCCAGCACAGATCCCTGGGGTACACCACTATTCACCTTTCTCCATTGGGAAAATTGGCCATATAACCCTACCCTCTGCTTTCTATCTTTTAACCAGTTCCTGATCTACAATAGTACACTGCCTCCTATCCCATGACTCTTTAGTTTTGCCAAAAGTCTCTTTAGTTTTGCCAAAAGTCAAAGGCTTTCTGAAAGTCTAGATACACTATATCAACCGACTGACCTTTGTCCACTTGTTTATTCACACCATCAAAAAAACATAACAGATTAGTAAGACAAGGCTGTCTCCCATTAGGCCATGACTATCTACATGCTGAGTAATTTTATTCTTTATGATGGTTTCTACCATTTTTCCTGGTACTGACGTCAGGCTCACCAGTCTGTAGTTTCCCGGATCACCCCTGGAACCCTTTTTAAAAATTGGTGTTACATTGGCGATCCTCCAATCTTCAGGTATTAGAGATGATTTTAATGATAATTCACAGATTACCAATAACAGGTCTGCAATCTCATATTTCAGTTCTTTCAACACCCTTGGATGTATACCATCTAGCTCAGGTGATTTGCTACTCTTCAGTTTATCTAATAGTTGTAATACATCTCCCCGATGTATCGATATTTCCTTCAATTCTTCCGCACCTTTAAATACCACTTCAGTCATGGGTAACATCCCTACATCTTCCTCAGTAAAGACCGAAGCAAAGAGTTCATTCAGTCTCTCTGCTATCGCCTTGTCGCCTCTTAGTGCCCCTTTAACCCCTCTATCATCTAATGGACCAACTGACTCTCTCACAGGTTTTTTGCTACGAATGTACTTGAAAAAGTCTTTGTTTCCGTTTTTGCTTCCGCAGCAAGCTTCTTGTCAAATTCTCCCTTTGCCTGCCTTATCAATGCTTTGAATTTGACTTGCCAGTGCTTGTGCTGTTTCCAGGTTTCGTCGTTTGACTCTTTTTTCCATTTCCTGAAAGATGCTTTTTTGGCAACAACAGCCTCTCTGACCTCACCTTTAAACCATGCTGGCAGTTTTTTGGACTTCCTTCCACTTTTCTTAAAACGTGGAATACAGCTGGTCTGGGCTTCCAAGATAGTATTTTTCAACAACAGCCAAGCTTGATGTAAGTCTTTAACTTTTGCAACTGCTCCTTTTAGTTTGTTCTTAACTATTTTCCTCATTTTATCATAGTCTCCCTTTCGAAAGTTAAAAAGTAGTACTGTGGATTTTTTACTATCCCTCCTCCACTAATTAAATCAAATGCGATCATGCTATGATCACTATTGCCAAGTGGCCCCAACACCCTTATCTCTTGCACTAGATATGGTGTTCCACTAAGGACAAGGTCTAATATGGCTTCCCCTCTGGTCGGTTCATGAACCAGCTGCTCCAAAAAGCAGTCATTTATTTCATCTAGGAACTTTATCTCCCTAGCATGTCCTTCCGTGACACTGACTCAGTCGATACCGGGTAATTGAAATCACCCATTATTATTACTGCGCTGTAACTTTTGTTAGCTTCCTTGAATTCTTTGAGCATTTCATCATCCATTTGTTCATTCTGGCCAGGCGGTCGATAGTACACCCCCACTGCCATCGCCTTCCCCTTTTTACATGGAATTTCAATCCATAGAGATTCTACAGCAAATTTTGTTTCCTGCAAAACGTTAATCCTTTCTGACTCAGTGCCCTCTCTAACATAGAGCGCAACCCCTCCACCAATTTGATCAGCTCTATCATTACAATATAGTTTGTACACAGGTATCACAGTGTCCCACTGGTTGTCCTCCTTCTACCATGTCTCTGATATTCCAATCATATCTAACCTCTCATTTAGTGCTATATATTCTAACTCTCCCATCTTATTTTTTAGACTTCTAGCATTTGCATACAATCATTTTAGAGACTGTATTTTATTCATATTAATTTGTCTATTGGTAGACATGGATAATTTGGGATCTTTAAGCTCTGTCTGCTCCATACAAGAGGTCATTTGGAATACTTTACTCTTTTTTGGAACCTCTCTGTTTTTGGTAGTATCCTTCAAGGATACATTCTTCCGACTCTTGGGCGACTGTCGGCTTTCCCCTATTATCTAGTTTAAAAGCTGCTCTATCTCCTTTTTAAAGGTTAATGCCAGCAGCCTGGTTCCATCCGGGTTAAGGTGAAGCCCATCCCTTCGGAAGAGCCCCTCCTTTCCCCAGAATGTTCCCAAGTTAATAACAAATCCAAACCCCTCATCTCTGCACCATTGTCTCATCCACGCATTGAGATTCCAGAGCTCTGCCTGCCTTTTGTGTCCTGCGCGTGGAATGGGAAGCATTTCGGAGTTCGCTACCCTGGAAGTTCTGGATTTCAACTTCAACTAAAAGCCTAAATTTAGCCTCCAGAACCTCCCTACCACATTTTCCTATGTCATTGGTACCGATATGTACCAAGACAGCAGACTCCTCCCCAGCACTATCTAAGACCTTATCTAGGTGGCATGTGAGGTCCGCTACCTTCGCACCAGGCAGGCATGTTACCAGGCGATTCTCACATCCACCAGCCACCCAGCTATCTACATGCCTAATGATCAAATCACCAACTATGATGGCTGTCCTAACCCTTCCCTCATGGGCACATGGCCCTAGAGAAACATCCTCGGTGCGAGAGGGTTTTACATCACCTGGAGGACAGGTCCTAGTTACAGGATCACTTCCTGCCACACCAGGGTGATAATCTCCTGTCACGTGAGCTCTCTCCTGCATGGCAACAGGGATGCTGCCAGACTGGAGGTGGGACTTCAGGACTATATCCCTGTAGGTCTCATCTATGTACCTCTCTGTCTTTCTTATGTTTTCCACGTCTGCTGCTCTAGCCTTTAGAGAACGGACTCGTTCCCTGAGAGCAAAGAGCTCCTTGCACGTAGTGCACATGTAAGACCTCTCATCAACTGGAAGAAAATCATACATGTGACACTCAATGCAAAAGACTGGAAAGCCCCCATCTCGCTGCTGGACTTCTGTCTGCATCTTAGTTTTAAGCTTGTGTTTAGATCTTTAAGCTTAAAATAATTTGTGTTTAGATCTTTACTTACTAAGGGTTGCTATGGATATTTATATTAATAAAACTGTACCTAGTACGTTTAATATACCTTGTTCACCTGAAGCTTAATTAATCTCAGGTCCTTAGTGTATGACTGATTTGAGTAATGAGCTTCACCTGAGAGCACCACCTGTCTTTTAAGATGTGTAAGTACCTATAAAGCTACGATTATCCCAGGGGTGGGTGGGTGTTGGGGAGAGAGGGAAGGAAATAACACTTACTAAATAATTATATCCTCCAGATTCTTGCCTCAAATATATGCTATATAGGGGCACGCCCTGAAAAGCTGATGAAGACCCAAGACCAATCAATGTTTCTGTACAATCCATGCTACTAAATGTAGCCCTAACAGAAAAAGCAAAATATATGTTGTTTGCAATTCTGATTCTTGAGAATGATGTTTATAAGAGAGCAATGCACACATTTGATTTAATACATGGAGGGAGGACAGCAAGAAAATCTACAGTACTAGCATTCAACTTTCAAAAGGGAGACTATGATAAAATGAGGAAAATATAAAAGAAGGAGCAGGTGCAAAGATAAAAGGTTTATATCAAGCATGTGCTTTGTTTAGGAATACTATCTTGAAAGCACAGGCCAGATGTATTCCATGCTTTAAGAAAGGCAGAAGGAAGGTTCCATTGAGATGCACCTGGAGATTTTGGAAGAAATACGCGGCGTGAAGGAATTGGTGCAGTCCAATGGAGAAGCGCTTCGAGCCATGCGAGAAGACTTTGGAGTGCTCCAAGACCGACTTGAAAGTCTTTCATTACGGCAGGACAACATGGCGGGGGTCCCTGAGCGTCAGATACAGAATCTTCAAAAGGAGTTAGAAGATAGCAATAATCGAGCCCGTCGCAACAATGTGAGGCTCCTCGGAGTGCCGGAGGGGGTGGAAGCCAGGAGATATAAGAGAATTCTTGCTCAAAACTCTTCCCTCCTTGCTGAAGATCGCCCGAGCGAATCATCATTTGGAATTTGAAGGTCGTAAGTCCTTCTTTCTGATTTGGCAAAGCCTACCGTTGACCGTCGGAAGAAACTCCTTGCTTTTCGCCCTCGACTTCAACAGCTACAGGCTCGCTTTGGCCTGTTGTATCCAGCGAAGCTCCGAGTGACTCTCCATAACCAAACCAGGACGTTCGAAGATCCTGATCTACTATCAACATTTTTAGACTCCAAAGAAGCAGAGCAGATGCGCTAATCCCAATAGTTTGGACTCTTATTTGCCGGCTCTATCCGCCATTTTGAAGGGCCCGATGCGGCGGTCATAGCCAAGCACAGAAATAGCCTGGACTTTCTTTCTTTCTCTATATGACGGAGCACGCACAGTCCTACAGGTTATGTTTTTTCAATTTTGGCCTTCTCTGGGGTTTCTCCCCGCAGACACATGGTCGCCAGTAATTTGGGGTTTTTGCTTCTCCTCTACCGTACTGCGGTTTCTTTGTTAATGTGGGGCAAGAAAGGCAGAAGGAAGGTTAAACAACTGCCAGCATGGTTTAAAGATGAGGTCAGAGAGGCTGTTATAGTCAAAAAAGCATCATTCAGAAAATGGAAAAAGGAGCCAGATGACGAAAACAGGAAAGAATATGAACACTGGCAAATTAAATGCAAGGCATTAATAAGGCAAGCAAAGAGAGAATTTGAAAATAAGCTTTTTATATTTAGCCAGTATTGAGAAAATATAAATGACTATAGAGACAAAATTTATCAATAAGCAACCAGACAGAGCTAAGAATTAACTGTAGAATTGTATTTCAGCTACATTTACAGTAAAGATTGAATATTAGGAAGAAATGGATGATGGTAAAAAGAAAAGCAAAGAATGAAACCGTTAACTGAGAATTCTCAGACAAATGTGAAAAATATATCACTATCTTTATTTTGAAGTCCATAGCTTAGTAACATCTACTTGCTTGCATTTTTATCTATTATCCAGGCACCAATCCTTTCCTCGTTTATCATTTTTATGCAGATGGTGTGGTTGAAATATGATGATTCATCCTTTATGTTGCGCAGCCCTTCAAATATTTTTCATACAAGAGTGGCTCACCTACCAGATGAATGCATTTATATCTCTATAGTGGAGGAGTAGCCTAGCGGTTAGAGCAACTGCCTAGTACCCAAGATATCTGGGTACTCTTTCTGACCTTGGGTAAATCACTTAATCCTCCAGCCCCTTGAGGAAAAACTTAGATTGTAAGTCATCTGGAGACAGGTAAATATCTACTTAGCTGAGTGTAGCTTGTCTTGAACTACCATTGGAAAGTTGTGAGCTAAATATAATAGGGGTCATTCCAGCCTGTATTTAGCAGGGATATACATCCTGGTCAGATATATAATACCTGCTAAATGCCTGGCTGCAATTCTTAACACAGAGGTACTCAAATCCAGTCCTGGAGGGCCGCAAACCAGTCAGGTTTTCGGGATATCCCTAATAAATATGCATGATATATATTTGCATGCACTGCCTCCATTGTATTTGAATATATCTCATGCAAATTCATTAGGGATATCCCGAAAACCTGACTGGTTTGCGGCCCTCCAGGACTGGATTGAGTACCTCTGTCTTAACATAAAGCTTTGTGCATGTGCAGCTAAGATGTGTGGGGCATGGGAAGGCTGGAGGCATGATCCTGACTCCAGATGTACAGGGCTGATTCTGGTGATGACCCTGTATGTCCTGGGTTATTTAGACAGATGGTGGAATAAGTCCCCTCTGATGCCAGCAGTAATCCAGACCGGGACCACCAGAGGAGGTGAGAGGGGCAGGGGGTTCCCTGCAGCCTGATCCAGGCCCAGGAAGGTCTGATCGGGGGACAGGCAGTAGGAAAAAGGGCACTTTTTGTGTTGTGCAGGCAATCAGGGCTCCTGCATGGAGCCATGGTAACGGGACATCACTGCACTGTGGCTCCATGCAGGAGCCCAGGTTGAGCTAGCTAGAGAATCTGTATGATGTCTAGCAGGGTAGAATCAGAGCACGTCCGGGACATCCAGGCCCTATGCCCTGATACTGCTCTTGTGGGGCAATCCAGCCCCCATGGTAGCAGAATAGAGTATATCTGGGCCATCCAGATTTTGGACGTTTGGGTGTGCCCCAATTGGAATTGGCCTCCATATCTATAGATAAATGCATATGTATATATGGCCTGATTTTTGAATGCTTTTACATGGGCAACTTCCCTAGTTGCCCGTGTAAAGGCCTTATCTGGGATTTTCAAAGGACACTTACATGGGTAATGTCCTTCGAAATCCCGAACAAGTCCCTAATGTGCCCGGATGCTATGCGGGTAGCATCGGAGAATGGGGCATTCCAGGGTGGAGCGGGGGCAGAGGAAAGGACTACACGGGTAGCAGCACTTTTTGATGCTACCCACGTAACCCTCTGTGCCTTAAAAATAGGCAAGGTTTTTCCTTGCCTATCTTTAAGGAGCAGAGGCTATACGGATAGCATCGAAAATCACTGCTACCCATGTAGCCTCTGCAACTGCTAGGGCATCCAGGCTAACCTGGATTTTCACTTCCACTGCCGCAGAATTAAAAGTCTGGGTTAAGGGGGTCGGCAGACAGACTATGCACCACCACGGTGCATAGCCTGCCCAACTCAAAATTGGGTCCATAGGCTTTACTCTAAGAAGTTACTGATCTAATCCTGATATTCGGGAGCCCCATATCTGGATAAGTTAGTCATGCAACTGCATTCAGATTTTCCAGTTATGTCAGAATATATAATATTATTGGTTAAGAACATAAGAAATGTCATGCTGTGTCAGACCAAGTTCCATTAAGTCTAGTATCCTGTTCACAAGTACCTGGCAGGTTAAATTGATAAATTTATCTTTCTAACTTTAAGGCAGTTATTTATGCAATTTAACTTAATCTGATACATTTTTCCAAGCAGTGCTAAAAACCGCAATATCTGGTAAACTTTAACTATGTCGTCTTTGCGTGACTGCACACCTCCTGCCCTCTCTATCTTAAACAGAAAAATTTTGCCCAAACAAATTGTTGGCCGGACAAAATTTGAGTAGTCTGTGGGGGAAGAGGGAAGACTTGTCCTAGTTATTTACAAAGTTACTAGGGCAAATATTTTGAATATTGACCCCCTACATATTTTTGAAAGTATAAAAAAATGCATATAAGGATGAGCTGGTTGTTACTAGGGATTTTAGATGGTGTTTTATGAAGTCACTCATGAAAGATTCCTGAAGAAAATGACAAAGCATGGGACAGCTGGAAATGTCCTGCTATGGTTAGAAGATAGAAAACCTAGGGATATGTTTACTAAAGTGACACAAGTAGCATGGACAAATGCGCAGTTAGCATGTATTTTACTATAGTGGATCCTAGCGGCCATGATAGACACAAGGGGCACACCCGCAGTAGATTACTAGCATGGTAGACACAAGGGGCATACCCGCAGTAGATTACTGGCATGGTAGACACAAGGGGCACACCCGCAGTAGATTACTAGCATGGTAGACACAAGGGGCACACCCGCAGTAGATTACTAGCATGGTAGACACAAGGTGCACACCCGCAGTAGATTACTAACATGGTAGACACAAGGGACACACCCACAGTAGATTACTAGCATGGTAGACACAAGGTGCACACCCGCAGTAGATTACTAGCATGGTAGACACAAGGTGCACACCCGCAGTAGATTACTAGCATGGTAGACACAAGGGGCACACCCGCAGTAGATTACTAACATGGTAGACACAAGGGACACACCCACAGTAGATTACTAGCATGGTAGACACAAGGTGCACACCCGCAGTAGATTACTAGCATGGTAGACACAAGGTGCACACCCGCAGTAGATTACTAGCATGGTAGACACAAGGGGCACACCCGCAGTAGATTACTAGCATGGTAGACACAAGGTGCACACCCGCAGTAGATTACTGGCATGGTAGACACAAGGGGCACACCCGTAGTAGATTACTGGCATGATAGACACAAGGGGCACACCCGCAGTAGATTACACAGGTACACTACCAAAAAACTGCCTCCAGTTTTGCAACTGATTCCTATAGATTTTGGGGTGCTGAATCCAGGAAAAATAGCCAAAATGTTCCATCACGTCACGTTTTCTTGCAAAATTAGATTTCTTACCCATATAAGGAATGTTCACATAATTTCTTTTTAGCCGACTGCAGTTTATTTTCTTGGCCCAAAATAGAGGTTGTAATGGTTAACTAACTAGAAACACTCCCTCATGATATTTTAGAGTGTTTTGTATTCATTTTATACATTAACAGGACAATTGGGAGGCGGGGGGCTAAATCCAGTACTCGCGCTGGCGCATGTTCTTTCCTGTTCGCCTCGCCTCATTCGCTCGCTCAAACACGGTGGTTGCGACATGAACGTTCCTGTCAAATTTCAGTTTCTTGCAAGTTCATTATTACCTTTTGTTTGCTCAGTCGTAATCCAGCTTTATTCCGAAGTGGTTCACTACAGTTGTAGTTTGCAGTGCTGTGTATTTGTGATGGCTCACAGAGCCAGAGGTTACGTCAACTCTCCGGACAGTTTTTGTTTTATTTGTGGGGAATATACCGTGAAAAAGCGGCAGAGGAACATTTCTGCATTTATTAAAAAAGTATATTTCGCCTATTTTGGTTTGAAGTTAGGCGATCAAGACAAACCGTGGGCTCCTCACAAAGTGTGCAAGACATGTGAGGAAGATCTACGCTTATGGATGAAAGGTAAAAAACAAGCATTTCGTTTCGGAATACCTATGATGTGGCGTGAACAAAGAGACCACAGCAGTGACTGCTATTTTTGCTCTTGCATTGTGAAGGGATACAACTTAAAAAATAAGAACGTAATAAGTTACCCCAACCTTCCCTCAGCAATTAGGCCTATGCCTCATAGCAACGAAGTACCTGTGCCTGAACCACCAAAATCTTTGGATCATATTTGTGTGGAAGGTTCTGATCATGATGAGACTCATCAGATGGCTTTTCCCGATGAGTCCAGTACTTCCGAGTTTGGAACTGAACCAGATCCGAAACCTGAACTTTTCTCTCAAGCTGAATTGAATGATTTAGTCCGGGATTTAGGACTCCCAAAAGATGCTGCCCAACTGCTAGGTTCTCGGCTTAAACAGAAAAATCTATTGTCACCAGGAACAACTTTTATTTGGTACCGCAACCGCGAGACACAATTTTTGAAGTATTTCAGCAAAGAGGAAGATTTGGTATTTTGCAACGATATATACGGAGTGATGGAAAAGTTTAAACTCAAGTATGATCCTGCTGAATGGCGGCTGTTCATTGATTCATCAAAAGACAGCATAAAAGGTGTTCTTCTTCATAATGGCAACACATTCACTTCAGTTCCTATTGCTCACTCTGTTATTCTCCAAGAAAAATACGAGAATTTGGCCCTGATTCTTCAGAAGATTCGTTATGATGAGCATAAGTGGATGATTTGTGGAGACTTTAAAATTCTATCCATGCTATTAGGGCAGCAATCCAGTTTCACCAAATATCCCTGCTTCCTTTGCTTGTGGGATAGCCGGGCCCGCGACCTACACTGGGGGAAAAAAGACTGGCCAATTCGGGAGTATTTGAGACCCGGTGAGAAAAATGTTCTTCATGAGAGCTTGGTACCTCGTGATAAAATTCTATTACCACCTCTCCACATTAAGTTGGGTCTCATTAAGCAATTCATCAGGTCCCTTCCAAAAGATGGTGAGTGCTTTCGGTACCTTTGCTCAAAGTTCCCCCGACTTTCTGAAGCAAAGCTAAAGGAAGGAGTGTTTGTTGGCCCTGATATAAGGAAACTCATTTCAGATGGAGCATTCGCTGAAACGATGTCTGAGAAGGAAAACGAAGCCTGGGATTCCTTCAAGGATGTTGTTCTCAAATTCTTGGGGAACAGGCGGGATGAGAACTATAAGGATATTGTTGCCAGGATGCTCAATGCCTTCAAAGAACAAGGCTGTAACATGAGCCTGAAAGTCCATTTCTTGCACTCCAATGTGAACTACTTTCCCGAAAACTTGGGGGCGTACAGTGAAGAACAAGGTGAAAGGTTTCACCAGGACATCAAGGACGCAGAGAGAAGGTACCAAGGAAGATGGAACACAACTATGATGGCTGATTTCTGCTGGTTGCTGCTGCGGGATACCCCAGATGAAAAATACGCCAAGCAGCGCACCAAGAGAAGCATTCGGGGGAAGAAGAAACGGGCCCACCAGGAGATTGATTGACCCAAGAATGACTTTAAAATCTAAACTGTGTTGACAAATATCGTGTTTTTACTAAACTTTTAAATAAAAATTTGCTAGTTATTACCACAGTGTCGGATCTCATTTATTAGAATTTTATTTTCACACCATCGGGTGTTTGTCTTCATGTATTGCAATGGTGCGGTTTGCGTTTTCTATTCTTACATACATACCTGTACAACATTTTTTGCACATTTCTTTGCTTTGCTTTGTGTCTAACCTCGCTCTTATATGCTCAATGTTTGTGCACATGTATGTGGCTGTTTTAAGTGCAGACAATTTTGCTACCATCACAGTGTGTTTTTTTGACATTACTCTATTCTTATGTGCTGCCTTGTTACAATTTTCTTTATTCTTATTTGAATAACTACTAAACAATTAGTATAAAGAATTCATCCAAGAAACTTTTATCTCGATCGCACTCAATCTGAAACGTTCACCTCAAACTGCTAACCCAATGTAGCAAAAAATCTGTACGTGATGGGGCAAATTGGTTACCAGATTTGGATTCAGCGTACCAAAAAACGTAAAAATCAATCGAAACATTTGAGGCAGTTTAAAAAAAATTTTTTTTAGTGTACCTGTGTTGCTGGCATGGTAGACACAAGGGACACACCCGCAGTAGATTACTGGCATGATAGACACAAGGGGCACACCCGCAGTAGATTACTGGCATGGTAGACACAAGGGGCACACCCACAGTAGACTACTAGCATGGTAGACACAAGGGGCACACCCGCAGTAGATTACTGGCATGGTAGACACACGGGGCACACCCACAGTAGACTACTAGCATGATAGACACAAGGGACGCACCCGCAGTAGACTACTAGCATGGTAGACACAAGGGACACACCTGCAGTAGATTACTAGCATGGTAGTAGGGAATGTGTGACCAGCACATGTGTACAGTGAAAGTATTTGCAATGCACACCTGCAAAGGAAAGCCACAAATGCATCTTGAGGGTGACAGTGGGCTACAGAACCACTGCAGATGGTAATAAATGTGCCCCAAACACATCTACAGAAAAGTAGCACCTGGCCAGTTCAGAATAGAGAGGGATGACCGAGAATAGGCACAAATGGATGCACAGCCCAGAGTATTGGGGCATGCCCAGATAGGGCATGCAAATCAGTAAAGCAAGGATAAGCAGAGAATCTGTGCTGTGTTCCTAACGGTGGGAGACAGAGTACAAACATAGCATATGAAGATACAGCCTTCCTACGGTTAAATATGGTGGAAGTTCCATAATGTTGTGGGGCTGTTTTGCTGCCTCAGGAACTGGAGACCTGGAACGTATTAAAGGAATCATGAAGTCAGAGAACTATGAAGGTATTTTGAAACAAAATATGCTAGGTCTGGGTCAAAGGTCTGGGTCCTCCAGCAGGACAGTGACCCAAAATATACATCTAAAAGTACAAAAGAATGGTTAAAAAAGAAAAAAATGGACCGTTTTAAACTGGCCAGCAATGTCCTGATCTCAATCCAATTGAGAACCTTTGAAAAGAGCTGAAATCTGCCATTGGTACAACATTCATGAGCTGGAACAAATCACAGTTGAAGAGTGGGAGAAACTACGAGCAGACAGATGTATGAAACTTATAGATGGCTATAAGAAACATTTGAAGGCTGTCATCACAATCAAAGGTTGTGCAACCAAATATTGGTGAAAGGTACCATTAATCCTGTCCAGATCATATTTTGTCTTTTTCTCAGAAATTACTATGTCTGAGATGCACAGACATCTTTATTTGTTTTATACCTTTGAACATACTATTAAAATATTACGATGACATATAGTTGGAATATTTCCAATTATTTCTCAAGATATTGCACACAACATATTTAAAATGCAAGAGTGCCAATACTATTGACCATAACTGTAAAACATCCAATCCTGTGGCCTGAAATTTAGAATGCATAGTGCACCCATGCTCTCTCTCCCCTACCCCCACTGTGAAGAGCTCTGGGGGAAATAGCTCCTGGAGAATACTGTACCATATTGAGGTGGCAAATCCCAAGAAGCCCCCAGGCCGAGCACCCCAGCTCTCATAGAACCAAAATCCCACAAGACCTTGGATGCCCACAAGAGTTCCCGACACTGATCAGTGAGCTCAAACAAAGCAAGCCCATATTCAGTGCTTGAAATATTACATAGTTGCTCTGAGGCGGTAGGCCTCAACCATATTCTCCCTTGATTAGGGTGTGGGACCATATGCCTACAAAAACAAGACTCATGGCAGTAGAAGTACCCCCCCCCCCCCCCGTTGCATGTTTGCACTGCTTCATGCCCCCCCCCCCCATAAAGGGGGGGTGAGGGTCAGACAGAACCTTTTGATTCCACATAATCATGCTACCAGTATATGACACACCAATTTGCATGTCCCACCTCCCGCTGTACTCTGCTTGCTCCAACTCTAGCTCTGTGACCAGTACTGGTGAAAGCACAGAGCACAGGCCCTATCTCCTGATATCTCTACAGCATGCAACACCAGCATCCCTCTGACAAACATGAACAACAGTCTGCCAAGAAAGCTGCTGATGTGTCTGTGTTTTTTGCCAGCTGTCCCACCAGGGTTACTCTTGACCTACAGGCCCTGGTTTTGTGGAGGTCAGATTGCTGCAGTGCACTGCATGGAAGCTGCAAGATGTGACCCATTCTCCCTGGTGGCCTAGGCGGGTGCTTAGACATTCTGCTATCTTTCCTGCCTGCCTTCTTTTCCTCCAGTAGAGTTGCCCTGTTTCTGCCCTTCCTATTTCCTAACACTCACATATGGAATGCACTAACAAGATGGATGCAACTACCGCCTGGTTAGAGACAGGCATTAGTTGTGCCCATGCCAGCAGCATGTTTGTGTAGCTAGCATGTGACTAGCATGCCTACCCCAACCATGCACCATGTCTCTGCTCGCTCTGCCCAATCTCCTCCTCAACCCTACCTATTCGCGCACTGCCTTGCGTAGTGCACCATTTTTAGAAAGGTTGCCTTTTGGCCACATGCTCCTTGTTACCACATAGCCAAAATGTGTGTTAGCTCCACACTAAACCCCATGCTACCGGCTATTGCGCTTTAGTAAACATGCCCCCTAGAGTTGGACTAAATGGTCTATTTTCACAGTGAGGAGAGCTGAATAGCTGAGTGCACAAAATGTTATTATTATTATTAATAAAGACTTATAAAGCGCCGCAACATACGAAGCACTGTACAAACATAGAAGAGAGACAGTCCCTGCTCATCAGAGCTCACAATCTAATAAGACAGAAAAAAAATAAGTTACATAATACAAATAACAAAAATTTACAGGACAAAGTAAGCAAATGTTGATAGAGAGATCAAGATAGGGTAAGACAGGAACGGAAAGCAATAGTGAAGAGGTGGGATTTTAGTCTGGACTTGAAAATAGCCAGGGAGGACGCCTGGCGCACAGAGATAGGAAGACTATTCCAAGCAAATGTATGTACTTTCTATATTTTCTGTACTGATATGAGAAAGGGAGTGACAAATGAAGTCATCAAGTTTGTAAATGGTACAAAAGTTATTCAAAATTATCAAAACACAAGTGGAATGTGAGGAACTGCAAATTGGTGGACAGGACATTTACATTGCAGAAGAAATGTAACGTGGTCAAATGCAAAGTGGTGCACATAGAGAAAATAATCCTAAATGTAGATACACAATGGCGGGTTCCATATCACGAGTCCCCACCCAGGAAAATGACCTTGGACTCGTTTGTAGAGAATACTTTCAAAATATTCCACTCAGTGTATAGTGGTGGTCAAGACAAGCCAATAGAATGTTAGGAATTATTCGGAAAGGACTGGAGAATAAAATGGAAAATATCATGTCTCTGATCCATGGTGCAAACACACTTTTGAGTATTGTTTGTATTTCTGTTTGCCCCATCTCAAAACAATAAAATACATAGAAAAGGTACACAGAAAGCAAGAAAAATGAAAAGAGGTTGGAACAACTCCTCTATGAACAAAGGCTAAACAAGTTAGGAATCTTCAGCTTGGAGAAGATACTACTGAAAGCAGTCCAGGGTCTGCATTGACTGGAGGACACACATTCTTATGCTTTTTTATGTGATACGAGAGCACATTGGGTCTGCAGATATGCACATTGCAATCATCCTCATCTGACAGCATGATTTTGTTGACTCTACTGCAGCATATTGCAAAGGGTGGTAAATCTTCACCCTGTGAATTTCATGAAAACTGTGAATGAACATCTTTTGCTACATCACATATATGCAGTACATGTAGGCATGTAACACTGATGGGATGGCCACCTGCAAAGATCATCACACATCCTTACTTGCTTTATATGGTCAACATGAGGGACACATCAGTTCAGAGACATGAGTTGCTACCAAGTGTGTGACATCATGTCAGTGACCTTGTTCAACGACACAGTATGAGTGTAGACCTTATCTGTACAAGAGGACTTTACGTTTGCATGCAGCTTGTATGATTGTGTGGATGTCATGTCCTTAGATCATAACCTACTTACTTGTACAGTTGTTATATGCATATGTATCAGGAAGATTGTATGATGGTTAGAGCAGATGAGACAGCTGTGACACCCAAATAGATGGTATTAGACCTTCCCCATGGCACTGCAAATAATTTTTCACACACATACTACAACTGTGGTTATCTGCATTTGAGAAGTCACATCGGGTACATTGGAGCAGCAAGGCCAGACAGCACTCTCATCTACCACCATCAATCCTTCAACCCATTCAACAGCATATACCCATCAGGTTCAGTCATGTATTCTCCTGCCAGCAGTTTCACCCTGGCCCACACTGTGGCATATTACTCATTAGGGTGTATCACTCACAACTGAAAAAATATAACAGATTAGTGAGACAAGACTTACCTTGGCTAAATTCATGTCGGCTTTCTGCCGTCAAGCCATGACTTTCTACATTTTCAGTAATTTTGTTCTTTGTAATAGTTTCTACCATTTTGACTGGTACAGATGTCAAGCTCACAGGTCTGTAATTTCCTGAATCACCGCTGGAACCCTTTTTAAAATTTGGTATTACTTTGGCTTCTCTCCAGTCCTCAGCTACTACAGATGATTTTAACATTAGTTCACAGATTACTAAAAGTAGGTCTTCAATCTCATATTTCAGTTCTTTCAGCACCCTTGGATGTATGCATCCGGTCCAGGTGATTTGCTGCTTTTTAGTTTATCAAATAACTGTATTCCATCTTCACAATTTATTGAAATTTGTTTCAATTCCTCTGATTCATCACCTTTAAATCTCATTTCTGGCATAGGTAGGTTTCTTACATCTTCTTCAGTAAGCAATTAATTAATTCAGTCTCTCAGCTATGGCCTTGCAATCTCTTAGTGGCCCTTTTACCTGATCTATCATCTAATGGTCCAACTGGTTCTCTCACAGGTGTTTTGCTATAAATGTGTTTCAAAATATTTTATTATGTGCTTTTGCTTCTACAGCAAGCTTCTTTTCAAATTCTGTCTTTGCAGCCTTATGAATGACTTGCCTTTAACTTGTCAGCACATAAGTTGTTTCCTATTTTTGTCATTTCACTCTTTTTTCCATTTACTGAAGGATTTTCTCTTAGCTATAACAGCCTCTTTGACTTCACCTTTAAGTCATGCTGGTTGTTGCTTGACCTTCCTTCTACCTTTCTTAAAGCATGGAATACATATGATCTGGGCTTCCAAGACAGTATATTTAAACTTTGCAGTTGTTAATTTTATCATAGTCTCTTTTTTGAAAGTTAAGTGTTAGCACGGTGAATTACCTTGTTATCATCCCTCCGTTTATTAAATCAAAAGTGATCATGTTATGATCATTATTGCCAAGTTACCCCAACACCATTACCTCTTGTGCTAGCTGCTGTGTTCTACTAAGGATTAGGTCTAAAATAGCTTCCCCTCAAGATGGTTCCTGAACAAGCCTTTCCATAAAGCATTTATTTATTTCATCTAAAAACTTTATCTCCCTAGCATGGCCTGATGTAACATTGACCCAATCCAAACTGGAGTAATTGAAATCTCCCATTATTACTGTGTTATAAACTTTGGAAGCTTCCTTAATTTCTTTTAGCATTTCATCATCTGTCTGTTCATTCTAGATAAGTGGATGGTAGTACACCACCACTGCTATTACCTTCCCCTTTTTACATGTAATTTCTACCCATAGAGATTCTGTTTGAAACAATACCCTCTTTAACATATAGCGCCACCCTTCCACCTATATGATCTACCCTATAATTTCGATATAGTTTATAGCCTGGTATCACAATGTCCCATTGGTTCTCCTCATTCCACGAGGTCCCTGAGATGCCAATTAAATCTAACTTTTCATTCAGTGCTATATATTCTGCCTCTCCTATCTTATTTTTTGGACTTCTAGAATTTGCATACAGGCATTTTAAAATTTGTTTTTTGTTCATATTAACTGTCTGTCTATCGGATGACAGGAGTAATTTGGAATCTTTCAACTCAGTCTGATTTTTACTTAAAGGCACCTGGGCTCCTTTTACCTCTATTGGAACATCTTTATCGAGATACCCTAACTTCCCTGTTTTGCTAGTATCCTTCAAAGATAGATCATTCTAAACCATGCGCTCTTGGGCGACTGTCAGCTTTCCCCCATTTTCTATTTTAAAAGCTGCTCTATCTCTTAGTTGAAGGATAATGCCAGCAGCCTGGTTCCCCCTGGGGGTTTGGAAAAGCTGTCCCCTTCCCCAGAAAGCTGCCCAGTTCCTAACAAATCCAAAACCCTCTTCCTTGCACCATTGTCTCATCCACACATTGAGACTCTGGAGCTCTGCCTGCCTCTTGGATCTTGTACATGGAACGGGACTTTTTTTGAGCATGTTACTGTGGAAGTTCTGGATTTCAACTTTCTACCTAAAAGACTAAATTTAGCTTACAGAACCTCCCTCCCCAACTTTCCTATATCTTTGGTAGCAACAAGTATCAAGACAGCAGGATCCTCCCCAGCACTATCTAAAAACCGTATCTACATAGTGAATGAGGTCCTCAACGTTTGCATCAGGCAGGCATGTAACCAGGTGATCTTCACGTCCACCAGCCACACAGCTATCTACATGCCTAATGATCGAATCTCCATCTATAATGGCCATCCTAACCCTTTCCTTATGTTCCTGCCACTGACAATTTATTGTGCTCTGCATCTCTGCCCTACCTTCTTCATGTCACTTTAGGTGCAGTTACCCAGTGGGACTGAATGGCATTACTCTCTTGTCTCCTCATGGGAGGTTTGTTCATTATGGGAAGAGTGTTGTTGGGATAATCATTATAATTGCTTAGTTTAATTATCAAATTCTAGGTTGGGGGGCTGGCGACTAGGGACTTGGAAGAAGGTTCAGCTAGAGTGAATAACACCTGCACTTACTGTTCTTAAAGGATTAATGCTAAAAATTTGAATCACTGTAAGAATCTCATGCATCCATGTAAGGAGAATGGACTGGCTTTGGGCAGTGGTATGCTACTTTAGAAAACATCCTGTTGATACTGAAAGATGCAGACATAATTTTTTGGTTTGGCTCCTTGGGTGCTTCAGACTAAAGGGTAGCACTTAAATAATTAATGCCCAGTTTTAATTATAAAAATATGGAAATTCAAGTAACTTCTGAATCAGTCGAGTGCATTAACAATTCCTGTCTCTTGTAATCTGATTAACAGTAATTGGTGGTCCACCAGATCAAAGGTCGATGACGTGTTCAATCAGAATAAGAATACCCTTACCATCATTAAAGCAGGTCAGAATCTCATTTTGCATAGGAACCAATAGTGTTGCCAGTGTTCTTTCTCATTCTGCTTGGCATCTTTCTGCGTGCCTTGGTGTCTTCATTCCAGTGTGTTTTCTATCACTTTCACTCTCGCTTTCTGCGTTGGAGGTTTGACACAGCTCTTTTTGGTAAGTTGCTCTGTGATTGGTGTCTTAAGATTGATTGATACAGTCTTCCTCTTTTTCCTGATTTGTGCCTTTCTTGGAATCTTGAGTCTTAATTCTACTGTTGTTATTGCTACAGTGACCTTTCTGTGTTGCCCAGGTTGTTCTTGCTGACATTAGTACTGCTTTGCACAGCTCATAGAACACTAGGTCCTTTAAAAGTGTCTTAGGAAGAGAGATACCTGGCTTTTCTTTAAAACTGAAGTCCTCAGTACTTAAAGTAGTGCTTCTAAATCCTCTCCTGGAGGCACACCTAGCCAATCAGGTTTTCAAGGTCACCACAATGAATATGTATGAGATACACATGCACACAGTAGGTCTCTGTTATTTGTAAATTTATTTCATGCATATTCATTGTGCAATCCTGAATACCTGACAGGCCGAAAGATCCTCCATCCAAACAGGAATATATTTAGGTAGTGATTCTCAACCCTCTTCTGGGGGCACATCTAACCAGTCAGGTTTTCAGGACTACCACAGTTTAGAAATATGAGACAGCCTGCTGAATTTTAGTAAGCTTGTGATGAATTCTTGACTGGGGAGTGACACTAGCCAACAGGAACCTCATAGGTTTGCAAACAGACAGGACAGGAAAGGACACCATTTAGAAATGTTCAAGGTACATTTAATAACTTTACCTTGAGACGTAGTCAATGCAAAGGCAGCGATGGTACAGGGACAGGGAGCTTGACACAGCACTGAAATCCAGAGAGAAACAGAAGCAAAGCACACAGGGAACAGGGCAGATCCTCACCCATTCAGAATCTCTGGAAACAGCAGCAAACAGCAAGCCAGACAACCAGGAATGATGATCCAGAGGCAGAGCATAAATACTTAAGCCCACCCTCGATTGGTCCCTGTTGGGCCAATCAGGGAAAAGAAACAAAAGTAAACCACATTCTTAATAGACTGTCCAGGAGTAGCATCGAGGACGGAGAACTAGCTCTGCCTGGAAGGCCAATTCCCAGCAACCACTGGGGATAGGTTAAAGGCCAAACCATTTTAACAATTTACAGTAGTTGCTTTTCCTGTAACTCATCTCTCTGAACTATTGACTGTTTACCAATATATATCGATAATCATATTTCCTAACTAATAGGAATGTGCATTAGTTAACCCATATCCAGTTCATTAGCAAGCATGCCTTAAAACGTTTAATGTGCTTCATATAAATTTAAAAAGCATTAACTTGCGAATTAATGTGCATAAATCAATTTTTGATGCATTAACAGATTTTAATGCACATTAAAAAACTTCAAATGAAACGAACACCCAAAATCAAGAAATCTCTAGAAACATTCAAAAATGAACATAAAAGATTTTTTTGCCGGTGCACCTTGCCTAATAATGGACAACTATCTATAGCTTGGAAACGGTTGCTATTACTAACTTATTCTGCAGAAACTAAAAAGCGTTAACGGGACTTTGTTTTTAAGCAGACTCCAGTACATCCCTTGCTGGCAGGGTGCCTTCCTTGCTGCCTGGGCAGTTTGCCGTTATCATTCTGTCTCCTCTGAAATTGCCCAGCAATCTGTGTACTGAATATACTGGGAATCCCAGCAGTGTTCCTCTATTTCAAGCCTCTGTGCCCTTCGCCATCTCTCATTACACACCCTAATCCAACTTTTATGCCAATTCCTCTTTCTAGCGCCTGATTTAGTATGCTCATTTTTCCCCATAGACGCAGAATTGGCAAAATAAGCCTTAAGAAATCAGGCCGTTAATTTGAATGCTATTTCAGCTTTGCCAGTCCAAGGGATTCCCCTTTTTATTATCTCCTTTTACTACTTTTCTTTGATTATGCAGTGCAGTCTAGCCTAATACTGTAGCATACTTGTTAAGAAATAATAATAATAAAAGAATAAGCCTCTTCTTCCCACATCCTATCTTTTTTCTCAGGCTACAGATGTTGCAGATGTTTTCCTCAGGGAAACTCCCAGGTTACTCATTCTGTATTATCTGCTCTTCAAAGTGTTAGAAATTCATGCCAACTACTCTGGGTATCTGTTCTTATTACTTTATAATCAATGAAAAGACACAGGTAAGGATACATTTTGAACAGGCAAGGCTTACATTTAAGTAAACTAAAACTGCGATAGTTACACTTGCACTTATAAAAAGACACTGCATGGAGGTATTAACAAACGTTTTACAGTATAATGATTAGGTCAAGGCAACTCAATAGGTCCCTTGTCTGACCTCTTTTCCTCCCCTTAACTTTTAACTGACCGGCTGGCCTCTCCTTCTGCAGTTAGAAAGAACCAAAGAAATCACTGAGCAAGCCATTTCAGAAACATATAGCAATATTTATTCCCTGTCTTCTTGGGGCAGCATTGAGATGATACAAAGGTACATTTTAGAAAGGCTTTGATGATTGCTGTGGTGTCCAAGTGAAAAAGTCTACAAATCTATGTCAATTTTCAGGGAGAGGGTGCGCATATGTCAATCTGATCTAAAATCGACATATCACTGACCCTCACACTAGACGTGTGCGTCAAATCAAACTAGGAAACACAGGTACACATGGGGATGGGCAGGTATATGCAGGAAGAGACACTGTATTTCAGTCTTGCATAGAACCCAACGGCTTGCATGGGTGCCTTCCGGTATTTCAGAATGCTCATACGTAAAAGTCGCACATGTCCTGCTATTCTTCTACAATTATAGATGTCAATGTTTACTGAGCTAAAATAGCATGTGGAGGGGAAACTAAACACTGGGGAATTAAGGAAGATATCCCTTCTTGTAAAGGACTGGCTGAAATGAGCACTTTCTTAAAACCTCAACATACAGGGGAGCTAGTATAAATGCAGGAGTGGAGGAGTAGCACAGTGGTTAGAGCACCTGCCTAGTACCCAGAAGAGCAAGGGTTTGATTCCCACTGACACTCCTTGTGACCTTGGGCAAGCCACTTTACCCTCCATTGCCTCAGAAGAAAGGGCTGGCAATCTACTTCCAATGATACATTGCCAAGAAAACCCAGGGGTTGCTAGGAGTCAGCACTGACTTGATAGCACAAAAATAAGTGTAAATAGAGGTGTGGATAATTTCCATCACTTGTATGCAACTGCCATATCAAATTGGAGATCCTCCATCCAACATGCCCCCATATGACTTAGATATGATCTGGGTAGACACATGCAAGTTCAGACCTCCCTAACATTGCTGTTTGGTTGTGAATACAATTTGAATGTGTAAGTGGTCCTATTCATATGTGCAAATCACTAACTGGTCTTCTAAAATAAGCCCCATAATGAAGAGTCTGCATAAAATATTTCTGTCAATAGGTAGACAGAAACTCATTGTTTCTGCAAATCTAAAAAATAACAAGACTCAGTCCTGAAAAATCCTTGAGCCATGCAATTGCTAGATATCTAACAATATTCAGCCTGTGGCATTTGACAGTAGCAAAAAAGATATTTGTTTTTGAACCACAGAGATTTACTTTTGACCATATTTTCTTGCAGAATTTTAATTTCAAAGGTTGGAAGACTACATGCTATAGTCCTGACAATCAGTGGCAGTGGCTAGAGCTGCTAAAGTGGTAAGCTGCCATTGCTAAACTTTAGACCTGGCTCTGGCATTGAATATCCGGGTTGCCCGATTGCCACGAAACTAACCACTCAGTGACAATATTCAGGAACTGCCCAGTTAGCTTCAGTAGCAAACGTTAGGCCAGCCTTTACTGTGTCTGACTTTTGCTGCATTATGATGAAAAGGCAGTGGCTCAATATTGCAGATGCCTGGTTAACACAGTGTACTGTTCTTGGAACATGCCAATGCTAACCGGTTAGCACTGGAGCACGCAGCCACAGTACCCTCAGGGCATTAACTGTGTCATCAAATGGATGAGTAGTCTAGTAGTTAGTGCAACAACCTAGCACCCAAGAGATCTGGGTTTGATTCTCACTGGCATGCTTTGGGCAATTCACTTTACCCTCCATTGTCTCAGAAGAAAAGGCCTGGCAGTCTACTTCAGGTCATACCTTGTTAAGAAAACCCAGGAGCTGCTGAGTTGCCAGGAGTCAGCATTGATGACAACACTACAAAAAAAGCTGTGTTGTGCTGCTGAATATTCCAGCTAGGGAGATTAGCAGGTTTGCTAACCATGTTAATCCCTTTGAATATTGGGCCCTATATGTTTGAAAACTGGAAGAAACACTTAAAAGTCAGATACAAGAAAAAAATCCTTAAATTACTCAAAAATGTAAATATCTAGTCATGATACTCTGTACTAACAATGATGATATGGAAGTCAGTGATATCTTATAGACCAGGGGTCACCAACCTGCGGCCCGCGAGGACCTTCCGTGCGGCCCGCGAGACTCTCCCCCGGTGCGGCCCGCCAAGGCAAACTCACAGACTCCTTCATGTCAGCTCTCTCCCTTCTTCTGCAGCCGCGGTTCCCTGCCTCTTAGGGAACCGCGGCTGTGCTTGTAACATCATCGCGGCTCCGTGCAGCATTGTCCCGCCTCTAAAGGAAGTGGTAAACAACTTCCTTTAGAGCCGGGACAATCCTGCACGGAGCCGCGATGATGTTACAAGCACAGCCGCGGTTCCCTAAGAGGCAGGGAACCGCGGCTGCAGAAGAAGGGAGGGAGCTGGCATGAAGTATAGGTACGAGCAGTTTTCTTTTGGGGTTTGGTTTTTTTCGCGCGGGGGGGGGGTGCGGCCCGCGAGTCTGCCGGTAGTCGGCTGTGCGGCCCGCGGCCCTTTGGAGGTTGGTGACCCCTGTTATAGACCATCCAATTTATTAAGGCATGAGCTCTATGAAGTGGATTCTTGCTCTGAAAACAACCCACCACTGCTCCCACAAAGAATCAAACATCCCAGGAACAAATGGATCACAGTATGCTCTGGTAGGTTGCAACCTGTAACACCGACACAACCTCTCCATCAAGAGATATCCCTAAATAATGCCTTCTCTATCTTGGAAAGTGAAAATTGAAGTGGTCTTAAATGAAAAGGTTAACACTCAATTTACTGATAGTGTACCAAACATGAACAAAAAAAATCACAAAACAGGAAATTGTCACTACTTGAAGATTCCATCATCAGAGGGATTAACTTGGGAACACAGTCTAAAGGACAGAAGATGGTCAAATGCATCACAGGCTCTTCAGCCAGCAGCAATACAAAAAAAAATTGTTAGCATAGTGAATGTAGAAAGTGAGCACTCCAAAACTGATGTTGATATCCACTCGGGTACAAATAACCTGGCTAGAAACAGCACACTAAACCTGCTCAGCCTACCAATGCAGATTCGCAAGAGCACCCAATATGCCTGCCTGAGGTCCTTCCCACTGTACGCCCCCATTCTGGAACTCACTGCCATCCACCCTAAGAAGTATTCAGGCAACAAAAGACTTAAGTAAGTGCCTAAAGACCCATCTTTTCCAAGAGCACTATGGCACATGCTAGCCCTCTAAAGAATCCACCAAACGGACTCCTGCGCCCAATTTGTTGAACCTTTTGTACCTACCAATGATGTACTCCACTGCCTCCACACAGTGTCTCCTCTGTTGAATGTCCACTACTTGTAACCAGACTTGTCACACTACTTGTCCACTACCTGTAACTGAACTTGTCGCACCCCACTACTCTTTCACCCTGTCTTTCTACTGTCAATTGTTCACTGTTTTGACTGGTAGAAAAACGGTACACCAAAATCAGTTAAATAAATAAAATAAATAAATAATAAAAACAGTATCTCTATAGTACAAAATCATTGTCAACACTATAGCACTCTCAGAAGTTCCACTTGTTCGTGCTAAGGGGGAAGAGAGGCTGTATCACATGACCAGCTTTAATATGTGACTCCAAACCTGGTGCACACAAGAAGGATTTAAATATATAGGCAACTGGGGCAATAAATGGAACAACAAGAGGCTATACCGTGTTGATGGACTGCATCTCTCTATGGCAGGAAAAAGGATCCTAAATGATAAATTGAGGCAATATGTGGACAAGCATTTAAACTAGGGAAAAGGGGTGATGGATGGAAAACAACAAGTTCAGGGCATCACTCCCAGCAAAAACTTAATAACATTGGAAAGAGTCACCATATTTATTTATTTAACAGGTTTTTTTTATACCGCTTTATCCTATGGTCAAAGCGGTTAACATCAAACTGAACATAATATATAATATTAACCATATTAACCCACACATCAATGACAAGTGGGAAGAGGACTCTAGAATAAAATCTATGCAAAATGCAAGCAAGTCAAGCAACAACTGATGGAAGGCAAAAAGCGCAAATGCTCAAAGTATAGCCAATGAAGTTCCTAACCTGGAAGCACTACTGTAATGGTGAAAATGGACTTGGACATTGTGGCATTACAGAAACATGGTTTAACAAGTTGCATTAATGGAATATATCCGTAGCTGGCAATAATTCATTTAGGAGAGATAGAGAAGGCAGAAAAGGAGGCAGAGTAACCTTACATATCAAAAGCAATATTAAAGCTGTTGAAATGCAGGGGACGTGGGGAAAAGAAGAAGCTCTATGAATTGTGTTGGAAAGAGAATATGGCACTATCATCCAAATCGGTATAGTCTATAGGCCTCCAACTCAAATGGAAGAAATGGATAGAGACTCGATCATTGATGATATCATTTTCCATATTCTTTTCCACACCCAAGCTCCAGACTTCTCTGCCATCTCTAGCTGCTTCTCTGCCACCTCAGACCTTCCCGCAAGACTAAACCTAACAGTGAACAGCAGCAAAAACAGAAGCACTACTGGTCTTAAGAGACCCATCCTTCAATTTTCCATCAAAACTTACACTCCATCACACAAAGGTCCTAGTAAAAGAGGAAATCAAATAACTGGGCATAATCCTAGACAAGAACCTCAACATGCATCCCATATCAAGAAGGCAGCCAACAATGCATACTGTAAAATGAAATTGCTCCAACGCCTATGACCACTACTTCATCACAATGACTACAGAACAGTATTCCAATGCATCATAACACCCTACTTAGATTACTGCAACATATTATACCAGGGGCTTCCAAAGCAAGCGCTCTATCCACTTCAACTAGTTCAAAATACCACTGCAAGAATCCTAACAGGCACCTCAAGACATCAACACATAACACCTGCCCTCAAGAGCCTACATTGGCTACCAATAACCCAAAGGATAAAGCACAAGGTCAAACTACGATATACAAAATACTACACAGCTTATCAGCCCCTTGCCTCGACTCTCTAATCAGAAGAACTCCTACAACAAGGGCAAGAAGCTCTGTAAACCAAAACCTCCTAGCCATCCCACCCCTCAGGACAAAATGCATCCAGCAAACAAACAACAGAGCTTTCATCCTCTTCGCCCCATCAATCTGGAACTCACTCCCGGAACAATAAGATCATCCCAAACTATAAAGGAACTGAAGACATTATTAAAGACTCATCTTTTCATTGAACACTGCAGCCCCTATGAAACCACATAGCACCCACAAGACAACCAGACTATTACTCCTCAGCTACATTTTAATTCCCCTGTTTTTTTAACTCCAAGTTCACGACACCCGTAAATTCTGTGTAACCGCAACTCAATTGAGTTTGTTGTTCATTGTTCTCTCTAAACCACCTTGGCCTAAAGGCAGTATAAAAAACCCAGTAAATAAATAAATATTGCAAAGATAGCCATGAAGGGAGAAATGATAATATTGGGTGACTTTAATCTACCAGATGTGGATTGGAGTACAGTATTTCTTTTGCAAATCTGGTAAGAAGTAAAAAGATTGTGGATGCCTTCCAAGAAGCATTGCTCAGAAAAATAGTGATGGAACCAACCAAGGAAAGTTCAACACTGGATCTAATACTCACCAATGGAGATAGCATGTCGAATGTCCAGGTGGGTGCCCACGTGAGCAGCAGCGATCATCACACAGTATGGTCTGAGGTAAAAGCCAAGGCAGAGTGCAATCACAGCAAACTCAAAATCCTAGACTTCAAAAAAACTGACTTCAGTAAAATGGTAAAGCGCCTGAAAGAGAAATTGGCAGGGTGGGAGGAGATAAGGGAAGTGGAATTGCAGTGGGCTAAACTAAAAGAGGTAATAAAAGGGACATTGGAATTATATGTAAGAAAAGTAAATAAAAACCAGAGGAAAAGGAAAACCTATTTGGTTCTCCAAAGAAGTGACTGCACAAATAAAGGTAAAAAACACAGCTTTCACAAAATTCAGAAGATTGCAAACAGAGGAACACAGAAAAGAATGCAGGATAAAGCTAAAAGAGATAAAGAGAGAAATAAGGATAACAAAAGCAAAGATGGAAGCAATGATGGCTAAAGATTTTATTTATTTAACATTTCTTATATAGCGCCTTTCATGATATCAAGGCGGTTTACATTGAACAAGCTGAAATTACATTGAACAGGGCATTATAACTTGGAGATAAATATGAGCATTTACAAGAAACATGGACAATGGAGGGTTAAGTGGCTTGCCCAAGACCACAAGGAGTACCTGTGGGACTAGAAATCCCAGTCCTTCTGGTCTGAGGTTGCTGTCCTTTAGTGGGATTTGAACCCCTGACCTTCTAGCCTGAGGTACCTTGTCCCAACCACTAGGCCACTCCTCCACTCTACTAAAGATATGAAGTGTGGAGACAAAACTTTATTCAGGTATATTCGGGAGAAGAGGAAGTTTAGAGGTGGAATAGCAAGACTCAAAAGTGCCAAGGACAGATTCGTGAAAAGTGACATTGAAAAAGTGAAAATGCTGAACGAATACTTCAGTAAAGAAAGTCCTGGAGAAGGACCACGTATGATTCACAAATATACAAATGGGAATGGAATAGATACCACACTATACACAGAAGGTGATGTTTTTGAACGGTTTGAAAAACTGAAAGTGGACAAGGCCATGTAACCGGATGGGAAACATCCCAGGATACTGAAAGAGCTCAGCGAGGTTCTGGCAGGGCCTTTAAAGGATATTCTTAATAGATCCTTGGAAACATGAGAAGTTCTACAGGGCTGGAGAAAGCTGACGTGGTACCTCTTTATAAAAGTGGTAATAAGGAAGTAGTGACAAATAATAGGCCAGTAAATCTTACCTCAGTGGTGAGAAAAGTAATGGAGGTGCTCCTGAAAGAAAGAATAGTGGGCATTTTAGAAACCAATGGCAACTTGGTTTTACCAAAGGATGATCATGCCAAACAAATTTGATTGAGTTATTTGACTTGGTGACCAGAGAACTAGATCAAGGGCATGCGATGGATGTGATCTATCTAGATTTCAGCAAAGCCTTTGATACTGTTCCTCATCGGAGGCTTATCAATAAACTGAGCAGCCTGGGGATGGGTCCAAAGGTGGTGAAATGGTTCAGAACTTGGTTGATTGACAGACAACAGAAGGTGATGGTAAATGGAACTCACTCAGAAGAAAGGTAGGTGAATAGTGGTGTGCCCCAGGGATCAGTCCTGGGACTGGTACTTTCAATCTATATGTGAGTGACATTGCTGAAGGATTGAAGGGAAAAGTTTGCATTTTTGAAAATGACATGAAAATTTGCAACAGAGTAGACTCCTCTGAGGGAGTGGACAACATGAGGAAAGATCTACAAAAGCTGAAAGAATAGTTTAATGCTTGGCAGTTAATATTTGTGAGAATAAATGCAGAGTCATGCATTTAGGATGCAGAAATTCAAGGGAATTGTATGCGATAGGGGGCAAGAGGTTGATGTGCATGGATTAAGAGAAGGACCTTAGAGTGATTCTTTCTGAGGATCTCTAGGTAGTGAAACAATGTGACAAGGTTGTGGCTAAAGCCATAAGGTTGCTGAGGTGCATACAGAAAGGAATAACCAGCAGAAAGGAGGAGGTATTAATGACTCTATATAAGTCATTGGTGAGGCCTCACTTGAAGTATTGTGTTCAGTTTCGGAGATCATATTTTACAAAGGATATAAAAAGACTTGAAATGGTTCAGAGAAAGGCGAGCAAAATGATTTGGAGCCTGTGCCAAAAAACTGTGAGAAGAGACTTGAAGACCTAAATATGTACACCACAGAGGAGAGGAGGGACAAAGGAGATATGATACAGACTTTTAATACTTAAAGGTATTAATGAACAAATAAACCTTTTTCAAAAAAAGGGGAAACTGTAATACTAAAGCGCATAAAATGAAACTCCAAGGAGGTAAATTTAGAACATAAGAACATAAGAACATAAGATATGCCATACTGGGTCAGACCAAGGTCCATCAAGCCCAGTACTCTGTTTCCAACAGTGGCCAATCTAGGTCATATGTACCTAGCAGTTTCCCCAAGGGACACAGGTTCCACAATGCTTGTATTGGTTCAAGCATTGATATCTTCGGTCACTTCTTAATAATGGTTTATGGACCTTTCCTCCAGGAACTTGTCCAAACCTTTTTTAAACCCAGCTACACTAACAGCCTTTACTATATCCTCCGGTAACAAATTCCAGAGTTTGATTACACGTTGAGTGAAAAAATATTTTCTTTTATTAGTCTTAAATAGTTTACCCTGTAGCTTCATTGCATGTCCCCTAGTCTTTCTATATTCTGATAAGGTAAACAATCGATCTACGTTTACCCGTTCCACTCCGTTCATTAATTTATAGACTTCTATCATATCTCCCCGCAGCCGTCTCTTTTCCAGGTTAAAGAGCCCTAACCTTTTTAGCCTTTCTTCATAGGAGTATCCTTCCATCCCTTAAACCATTTTGGTGGCTCTTCTCTGTACCTTTTCTAAAATCGCTATATCCTTTTTAAGATAAGGCGATCAGAATTGCACACAATATTCAAGGTGCGGTCTCACCATGGAACGATATAGAGGCATTATAATATCTTTTGTTTTATTTTCCATTCCTTTCCTTATCATACCTAGCATTCTATTTGCTCTCTTGGCCGCTGCTGCACACTGGGCCGAGGGTTTTAACATGGTTTCCACAATGACGCCTAAATCTTTTTCCTGGGTGGTGGTTCCTAATGTGGAACCCTGCATCGTGTAACCATAGTTTGGGTTGTTCTTCCCTAGGTGCATAACCTTGCACTTGTCCACATTAAATTTCATCTGCCATTTTGATGCCCAGTCTTCCAATTTATCAAGATCCTCTTGCAATTTTTCACAATCCTCTTGGGTTTTAACAACTTTAAATAGTTTTGTGTCATCCGCAAATTTGTTAACCTCACTCGTTATTCCACTTTCCAGGTCATTTATGAATATGTCAAAAAGCAGCGGACCCAGCACAGATCCCTGGGGTACACCACTATTCACCTTTCTCCATTGGGAAAATTGGCCATTTAGCCCTACCCTCTGCTTTCTATCTTTTAACCAGTTCCTGATCCACAATAGTACACTGCCGCCTATCCCATGACTCTTTAGTTTTGCCAAAAGTCTCTGATGAGGGACCTTGTCAAAGGCTTTCTGAAAGTCCAGATACACAATATCAACCGACTCACCTTTGTCCACCTGTTTATTCGCTCCTTCAAAAAAACATAACAGATTAGTAAGACAAGATCTTCCTTGTCTAAAGCCATGTTGGCTGTCTCCCATTAGGTTGTGACTATCTACATGCTGAGTAATTTTATTCTTTATGATGGTTTCTACCATTTTTCCCGGTACTGACGTCAGGCTCACCGGTCTGTAGTTTCCCGGATCACCCCTGGAACCCTTTTTAAAAATTGGCGATTCTCCAATGTAACACCATACTGGTCTTTATCTGCCATCATTTTGATACGTGTTTTCATATTAGTGCCGGATTAAAAAGCTGCAGATTTTTATTTGTGATCCCACTGGTTGTCAATGGTTTAGTCATTTACTATGGGTCCGGAATTGAGTTGGACAGGCTATGTGCCATGGCAGCACATAGCCTACCCTCCTACCCCCCTAACCCGGATATTCACTTCTGCTCTGGCAGAAGTGAATATCCAGGTTAGTCTGGATGCCCTGGCAGCCGCAGAGGCTATATGGTTAGCAGCAATTTTCATGGCTATCCACATAGCCTCTGCGTCTTAAAGATAGGTGAGGTTTTTTCCTCGCCTGTCTTTAAGGTGCAGAGGACTACTGGGTAGCAACAAAAATCGCTGGTACCCATGTAGTTCCTTCCTCTGCCCCCGTTCTGCCCCGGAACGCCCCTAACATGCCCCGATAGCATCTGGGCACATTAGGGACTTAGCTGGGATAATCAAAGTGAACTACTCATGGAGGTGTCATTCAAATATCCTGGATAAGGCCCTTACATGGGTAACTAAGGAAGTTACCAATGTAAGGGCCTTCGAATATCAGGTCCTATGTTACTATGTTATTATATTACTTTGAATACTTCAATTAATTGGTTAGTCTACAAAATGCCACAAGCCTCTTTGTCATTTCTTTAAAAATATAAAATACACATTTATTGTATTGCTTAAGGAGGGCCAGTATTAATGGAGTGCAGCCACATGAGGCCCCAAGCCTGTCTGAAGCTAGACATGTGAAGGCACATTTTACAAAGGATGGTCAAGTACAGTCTGGTTCACCCAAATCAGAATTTATGAAAAAAAGCCAGGCGCATCGAAGTTTGAGCTGATTCCACAAAAGTAGACATACCTGATATGGATATCTGCATGACTGTCCACATAAATTTCCCCAGCATAGCATATGTTGCCATGGACGTCTAAGAGACATTCTGCAGTGGTTGAAACACAACAAAAGACACTCTGTCACACTAGAAATATTATAGCGATTGTGGAGAGCACTGGGAAACTGGGGTGACCTTTTCACCCTCTGAAGGTCTAATGGCCCAAACAAGCATTTTCCCAAAGCCTATTCATGACTGGAGCAAGTCTAAAGTAGGATGGGGTCACTGATGTCTCGAACATTCCTAAAATTGAGCATGATGTCAAAATTGATAGCACTATCCTGGAGATGTTTCCACCACACCCCCTGCCTACTTGGATATCCACACACTGGGAATGCCTTTATGTAGAGGCCAATTCAAATCGGGGCACGTCTGGGCCGTCCTGACCTCCAAAATCTGGACGGCCCAGATATGCACCTGATTCTGCTCCCACGGTGGCTAGACGGCCCCACGGGGAGCAGAATCGAGGCATAGGGCCTCAACGTCCCAGATGAGCCCCAATTCTACCCTGCTAAAAGTCGCACACATTCCGCATCTAGCTCAGCCTGGCTCCTGCATGGAGCTGCGGTGCAGTGGCGTCCTGTCGCCATGGCACTGCAGCTCAATGCAGGAGCCTCAATTGCCCGGGCAACACCAAAGTGCCCTTTTCCCAGAGCCCTAACCCTGATTGGGCCTTCTGGGGCTGGGGTCAGGCTACGGGGAACTCCCTGCCCCTGTCACCTCCTTTGGTGGTCCTGGGTTGGATGGCCATCAGTGTTGGGGGGGACTTTTTCCATCTCCAAGATGGAATAAGTCCCCTGTGTAAGTAACCCAGGCCAGACATACAGGGTCATCACTGGAATCGGTCCTGTACATCCGAGGTGAGGATCATGCCGCTGGCGTGCCCCTGCTCCTCCTCCAGAATGCCCCCTCCCGCCCTTGTACAGAGCTCCCCACATATTTTGACTTTATATGTGGAGAGCTCTGTGTTAGGGATTGCAGCCGGGAATTTAACGGGGATTATACATCTGACTGAGACGTATATCCCCACTAAACACGGGTTGGAATGACTCCCATAGTGTTTGAAAAATGTCTCCAGGGATGTCTTGCTGATTTGGACATCCATGTGCCTGTTTTCAGACATCCAAATTGTGAATAAGGCTTTCAAAATGACCCCAATACTCTACTGACTGGCTTTGAGGCCCATTTCTGATTTTCTGTCCTGGGCATCTGAAATTCTAACATCGGCACTGTTACCTACACATTTATAGTGGTACAAATTCAAGTACTTTTTTGTATATAAAATACAAGCAATGCATATCTCAAACTAACTAAACGTTAGCAGATTTTACATATTTATTAGGAACATGCATAAAAATTTTTGTTTTATATCATCATGTCATTATGCCATTTTGTTATCATTCATGCTCTTACGTTGTTTCCATTAGAACCAATGGGGAAGCAACGAGCATGATATTTTCACCTATAAATGTTTGGCTTTCTATTCTATTATTAATGAAACTTGCAGTTATTGAATGCCTCTCTCTACAGAGATCAGTATAAGTACTGGTTTAAGAAGTACAGAGTACACAAAGAGCAAGAGTCGAAGACCATCAGGATGAATTCAAAATTTCTTTATTAACGTCGTCCCCAATGCGTTTCGGCATGAATTGCCTTCCTCAGGGGGTAACAGCTAAAACATCAAACATAGAAAACTTATAACAGTGATAAATGCCGAACAGGATCAATATATGAAAACATTGATACATAAAAGGGGGGTTAATGAATTATTAAACCAATATATATAAATGAACTTTAAAATGAAATTTGTTAAATCTGAACTGACATGTAAGCACAAGACTAATCATCTGCACATGAAAAGACACAGACAATATATGTAAACTTATTAAATAACAATGACGGATATGTGTAAAAAAAATACTTGGTATGAAAAAGACAGACAACCAAAGACATAAAACTCCAGACAGAACGTTAGACTTAAATGAATACTCACATTAGACCAATGCTAAATTCCCTATTGTATCATAGGAGATCGGTGATATCAAACTATAAGATAAAACAGACAGACTTATACAATTGATTGTATCGAGACAAATTCAGATCACGACCATGAAGGATCATATTATTAACATTGTAACATGTTCGAACTAATTATGTAAAATGGCTCATGGAGTAATCCATGACAGATGATAATGTCAACAAATACAAAGAATTATATCTAAACTTATTAATCATAAAACACATAAGTTGTGTGAAATTTCAAAGGGGGGGACATAGTAAAACACTGAGCATACATTGTGTGGTCATACTAAAACTTCTAACGACGATTAAATGATTAAAAAATTATAAAATTGAGAGAAAGCTAACCTATTTTAGCATTGTTCTTGTAACATGGCTACAACTACACATTCCTAGGAGGTGGAACGGCATGATGTATTTAAAATGAAAATTATATACATTGTAGACAAATTGTACTAAAGGGGAGGCATGGTTAAGAAACAAGAGACTCAGTTGTGCAATACGCTCCTGGTTTTTGTAATAGTAAAATGATTTAAAATGGAAACAGGCTTTTCCTTGTTAAACTTCAATAAATAAGTAACTAGGAAGGGCTTAAAACTAATAAACGTTATAATCGTGTGGTAGTAATAATTGAAGGAAGACATCAGATGTATATTGTTATCTTTTACTATATTGAGGCTAGTGATAAAAACTGGCAAATAAAAGTAATTTGTACTGTTTAAACACTAAAGTAGAACTCTACCGTGTGATATTTACATATTCACGTGTGGCCAAGAAACATATAATGATCCCCACTAACAAATTATTATTAACATTTGGAGAACCAACTACTCTACTGCTACTGTTTGTATAATAAGAGTTGTGCATTTCTAAAAATGGTGAGCGATGAAAACCACGGGTTAAGATATCAGGAGTATGCTTCGAGTTGTTGCGTTGAGACAGAAGAGACTAGGAAACGGCTGTGCTTCGCACTATAAAAGCATAGGCATTATTTGCCTAGAACTGCTACAATACTGTGTGAAGGGGTCCATAAATACTATTAAAGAGCCGATGTTAAAATGTATATATATATGTGTGTGTACAGTCCTTTAGTAGTAAAGCTATCTGTTTTCAAAGAATATGATCCTAGTCAATGGAGGCTAAACCCGAGGGTTTACGAACACACTGCGTTATATAGATAAATAGTACAATGATGATTTACAGCTTGTCTGTGTATACGTATCGTGTTCTGTAACTTCTAAAGCGAGATGTAACTAGGAGATTGCAAATCGTGAGATCACAGCTAACCACCGAGTCATTCTTCAAACTATATATAGTTAAAATGACGATCATATTATGCTAAGTGACAGCTGTCAAATAACATCTAAAATTGCTTGATTATATTTGTAATAGTAGCAATAATGCGGTTAAAACAGAAATATATTATCTTAGTATTGTTGGTGCGCTGTAATTCTTATCTGTGAATATGAAAACCAAGGGGTTAATGACCGGCGTTTTGCCAGACACATCTGATAACGTTCTCTACTTTTTAAGTTCTAAAGTAAAAAGCAATCAAGTGTGGCATTTGGAGCTAAAACAACTTTAAGGAAACTGTAATATCAACATGAAGAAGTTGAAGTTACCTCTAAGATGCAGGAAACGCCGTTGCTGTACTGTTTTCTGCAATGTAAAACCAGACTGGTCATGAAGGACAACTTAAAACCCTAGTTGTTCGTGCCAAAATGGGAGGGGCTAAAGGTGGGCGGAGTCTGCCTAGGACATGAAACTGTGGTTAAAAGAAATGAACCAACTTATAACTGACACCATAATTAACTAGTACATAATTGTTATTGTACAACCTAACTAGTTGTGTTCTTAAAATAGTGTGGATTAGAAGGGATTATGATAAACTGAAATTTATATGTACTGTACAATAAGGAAGTTGTTCAAAGAAAGACCGAGAGGTCAATTTCTTGGTTTAAGCCATCTGGTTCCTTATTTTTAAATTCATAAATATACCTCTGTTCTAACTTTAACAAAGACTTATTAGTGTCACCTCCTCTCCAATGTGGTCTTACCATTTTAATTACCAAATATTTCAAATCACTGATTTTGTGATTCGCCGAGATCCAGCGTGTGACCAGGGTTTTGTCGGGGATTTTGCGCTGTATGCAGCTTCTATGTTCTATGATCCGGATGCAGATTTCTCTTATGGTTTTGCCTATGTATACTAATAACCGTGGTAGATCGGACCCGGTACCCTACCCTTCCAGCCCAACACAACCCCTTATTGCCACCCCCTCCCCTCCCCCAACACCAACCCTCCCTTGCTTCTTTACAAATTACACATAGACTTCTTAATGGGAAGAACCAACTGGTCGCAGCTTTATTATATTTATAAACAATTGAACATTCCAAACCATAACAATCCTCTTAACAATCTCCTAAGAGCGGAGCAATGCCTCACCAGCCATATAACTAGCAAAGTGACCTCGCCTCCGCTTCGGCCGTGTCCTGCTACCGGCCAACTTCCTATCGCCCTTTCCCCGACCTCGCCATGTGACTAGCAAAGGCCAGCCAGGGCTTATCCGGGTCGGGGGCACCCCGCCCCCGCCTAAGTATGTCCTAAAGGCTCCGTACCCCGGAGACCTCCGGGATCCCGCCACCGGCACAGGTGACATCAATGTCAGTGTGCCGCCCCCTACATCCCAGCTGCGACCAGTCGGCATCTCGCCGCTCTACACCTTCCAAGGCCTCTTGCCAGTCATTCAAAAGCAAATCGACACCCACAAGGGATAAATGTACACCATCCTGCCGGTACAACCTGGCACAAGTAACTTCCACCCAAGGATGTAAAACTTAAATTCCACCCCGCCCACTTATCCAGCGCCCTATTTGTCGATTTATTTTTGTGAGACCCCGCGACCAGCGCCGCTGAGCCTTGCAAGCAGGCCTTGGAATAATGTCGGACCATAGTAACACTACCCTTGGGAACATGCGCAGCACAATTGCCAAATCCCGCTTTACTGCTCTGATGAGCTGCTTACAAGTCCAAGCTGCAAGGTCGTTGCCACCGAGATGCAAAAGGATGAACTTCCACGGGCGCCGCACGCGCTCATGATGTCGCAGCAAAGGTAAGAGCTGAGTCCACCGCAGCCCTCGCTCACCCAGCCATAGAATCGACACCAAAGCTGGATCAAGTCCCAGGTTAGGCCCAAACGGTCTCTCTGCCGCTCGCCGGCCAGCCCAGAAAATGAAGGAATGCCCTATCATCCAACAACTTTGAGCATTCCTTTCCTCATCTGCAAAAGAAAATACAATCAATCCATGAAATAGAAGCACCCTCCCAACCCATCATAAACGAACATAACCCCGAAAAGCCCGAGAACACCATCTCCCAATATTCTGTATGTCCTGTTGTGACAATCCCGCCGCAGCCGCACTGGTTGCCGTGCCTATGCGAAAGGAATGTGCCGCAAAATGCTCCGGGCATTCGCCCACGAACCTCAAGGCCATCCTCAGCTCCGCCAATACTTGAAAACGCATTAGCAGCCGCCCATTCTCATGCAGGAATAACCCACCGGCTACTGCCGGGCACACTCGTAAATATTCTCACATTGCTGCTACCATACATGTGGACAATCCTCCAATCCCACACAGCCGCACCCACAAACCCTTCCCTTGTTGATCTGTCTTAGATTTTGCCAATAAAACTCTCAACTGGCACCTCTCAAGACAGACATGTTGCCGTTGCACTATCCCATCTGCTCCGACCTTGCTCGAGTTCGACACCAGTTCCCCCATCCTGAAGGCACCAAAAAATGCTAGACTAAAAACTGCCCGAAATAGAACGGCCTCATACTGAGATGAAGCCACTGCTGGCAACGAATTACATAACCTCACCAACAAATCATGTGTGATTGGCCTCCGAGCGTCCGGAGGAGCAGGTGTCACTCGGCCCCACCCTTGCAGCAGCTTAAGGGCTAAGAATCCTTCTACCGGGAAGTCTCAACCAAACGCTTTTGCAAAAAATTCAAAGCCCGCCAGGTGGCTACGCACTGAAGATTGAGCCACTCCATGAGCTTTAGCCCAAACCACATACTGGCCCATCAACTGAGCTGATACCGCCCCATACTGCCAACCACAGCTTTCAAAAAAGGCCACCACTTTTCCACATCCTCGCAGATAGGCTGCCCACATCCCAGCAGTGACGGAACTCCGCAGCAATTCCTTCATACCGAGTGGCCAAGACTCCATAACTTCCAAGGGACCGCGCCTCCTTCCGCATCCGCTTCTGGTGCCAGTCTTCTAAATTGATCCCACTTGAAACGGGAAAGAGAATCCGCAATCTCATTAGAGTGCCCTGGTATATGTCTAGCTCTCAGTGACACATTCAAATGTAAGCATGCTAAGACCACTGCCCTCATCAAGTTCGCTACCTGTACACAATGTGGCGTGTAATGATTCACCACACTGACCACCGCTTCATTATCACACCACCAAACCACCCTTCTATTACGCAGTCTGTCCGGCCACAACTCCAATGCTACTAATATAGGAAACAACTCTAAGAACGTTATATTGCTGGTGAGTCGCGCCTCGTGCCATGCTTGGGGCCATCGCTCCACACACCACGACCCCCCGAAATAAATACCCAAACCTATGCCCCCCGCTGCATCAGTGTACAATTGCAGATCCACACTACTGTGCTCTGCCTCCATTAAGACGGTGGTCCCATTAAATTCCTCCAAAAAGACATGCCATATCCTCAAATCAGCCTTAATCGCCTTCGAGACCCTGATATGATGATGCGGCCTGCGCACTCTAGCCGTATATGCCGCTAATCGACGCAGGAAAACCCTGCCCATTGGAATCACCCGACATGCAAAATTTAACGTTCCTATCAATGCTTGCATCTCCTTCAATGTTAATTTTGATGATGTCAATACGTTAGCCACCAACACACGTAATCTCCTAACTTTTTCTTGAGGAAGACGCACCTCCATGAATTCGGAATCGAGTTCCACTCCAAGAAACGTGATCCTTGTGGCCAGGCCCTCCGTCTTATCTTTTGCAAATGGCACTCCTAACTCCCGTGACAACTCTACAAAACCTTCCAGCAAGTCACGGCACTCCTCCGAATGTGCTGACCCCACAAACAAAAAATCATCCAAATAGTGCACTACCTTCGCTTTACCCACCTTGCGCTCTAGTGCCCACTGCAAGAAGGTACTGAATTTCTCGAAGTATGCACACGACACAGAACAGCCCATTGGCATGCATTTATCAAAATACAGTCCATCATCGAAACGAAAACCCAATAGATAAAAGGAGGACGGGTGCACTGGCAGCAGCCTGAATGCCGATTCAATATCTACTTTCGCCATTTTTGCCCTAAAACCTGCTGCCCTTACCAACTCCACCGACTTATCGAATAATGCGTATCGTACAGTACACAATTCACGCGGGATGTAGTCATTGACCGACTCGCCGAAAGGGCTAGACAAATTATGTATCAACTGTAATTTCCCAGGCTCTTTTTTAGGTATTATTCCTAATGGTGAGACTACCATCCTCGCGAATGGCTGGCTCCTAAAAGGGCCCGCTACTCTCCCAAGCTGCAATTCCAATTCCAACTTCTCCCTCACCACCGGTGCGCAGCGCCGAACTGAAAGGGAATTCCGCGCCACCGTCCCTTCAACCTGCCTACACACGGGAATTGCAAAACCAAAATTAAAACCCGAATACAAAATTTCTCTATCCCTTCGCCTAGGGTATCGTCCCAACCACTCGTTTAACACCTCAACCCGAATCGGCGAAGGGGCGAGGCCAAATAAATCCTCACTGCTTTGCGCCCGGCGCAGGGGTCTGAGAAACCCCTTTTTTAAGGCATTTGATTGCGGGATGGGCTCCACCACAAATGGAGCACACGTGTCTAAATTTGCAGTCTGGAAAAGGGTACGAGGTCTTGTTAAACCTCCAGCATACATCGCCTGCTCCACTGCCCCCTGCTCGCTGCTGTCCGACGCTCCCAGCCCCTCGAAAGGAACGACCCACTCCCGTAGCAACCCCCGCTGTGCCCTTCGCCCCATTCCCACCAAACCCACCCAACTTGGCCCACATCTAGGTCAACCACAAATTAATGTCCTGCATGCCCCACGAAACCAATCGATTCTCTCCCATCTTGTCCCTGAATTTCTCATCATAGTTTAACCATGACCACCCTTCGTGCGTCTGCGAAGCTTCCAAGATTGAATCCGCATATGATAAAAGCATCTCGTATTGCCCTGGATAATGCTGTCCCCAAACACTCGCCAAACGCAAAAAAGCTCGGGTCCAATTAACTACATTTCGCAAAACTTTCTTAACACGCCCAGCCTTCTCGTCCTCCTTACGCTTCCTCCAAATTTCCCCCGAACGTTTTCGGCCCTCTAACAGGCGGAAAATATCAATATAACGGCACTTCTGAATTCTTTACGGTAACTTCCTCGGAACTCCCTCCCATAACTCAGAGATAGCTACAGCTGTTGGGGCTCCCTTCGCTTGCCCCCCCCCTGGAACCCCTTTACCGCTCCTTCCTTGACGCCTACCATCTTCCAACGATGACGACGAGGAAGACGACTCCGAAGACGACGACGACGACGTTGCCGATGATCTAGATCTCCGACGCCTCCGACAAGAATGCCTCCGTTTTTTACTTCCTTTCCCTTTCCTCTTTCCCCGCCCACAACCCCCTTTGCAACCCTCCCCCAGTGCCTCCCGTAACTCACCCGCCATGGCTGCTGCAGACACCACCACTTCCGGAGGACTAACATCCACCAGGCTGAGCCCAATATCCTGCCACTGGCCATCCTCATCTCGGGACGCGACCACACCTGACACCATCCGTTGCACCGCAGAATTCACAGGTTCCACGTGCCCAGCTTGCTGCTGTCCTCCTGCTCCCTCTTATCCGCCTGCTTTGCGAGCTGCGGCCTGCGAAAACATCACTGGAACCTGTGGAGACATAAAAGGAGAAGGAGGGAGGGGAACAGCAGGGGGCCAACCTGGTTGCCACGCCTCCAACCATGCAGCTCTGGAGGAACCTTGATCGCCCCCCAACCAGTGGGCCCAAGCTGGATGTCCGCCCCAAACCCCACCGCCGCTTTGGCCTGTCTGCCCGCCCATGGGAGATGTCATGATTCTACCCGCCAAATTATGCCCTCCCGCAAACCCCGGAATAGCCCCCATGCCTTGAACCCCAATGCCCCACCGCCCTTGTGCCAAATCACACTGAACCTGTTCTACCCCCCCTTCAATGTCCACCTCTCGCCCACACCTAACATCACTTTGCTCACCGCTACCTGCGGACATCGCCTCCAAACTGGCCCCCCTAACCACAGGCTGGAGCTGCCCTCGCCCTCCTGGCCCATGCAACCGGGACCCAGTACACCCCTTGCCCCTCGCTGCTGGAGGCCCACCCTTCCTTCGAGTAGGTCGTTTTGCCCTAGCTTGGCTCCTACTTGAAGTCCCTCGGCGTCCATGCCCACCCTGACTTCTCTCACCTACTAACAACCCTTCAACCCTTCCTTCATTATGTCTCTCCGTGCCCCGCCCGCACACACTCGCCCTCACCCTGCCAGGGCCCCGTGCTCCGGCCCGTTCACCTCCTCGAGCCATCCTTTCTTTTTTTTTTTTTTATTAAATTAAACACCCCTGGCCCTGGCAACGGCTTGAAGAAAGAAAAAACAAAAAGAAACAAAAAAGGAGCCCTTGCCTTTTAAGGGGGCCCCTCCGCTCCCAACTTACTGCCGCCGCTCCGGTCTCTTGACCCCTATGCACCCCCGCACCTGCTCAGGGCCCGCTGTATGTGGCGAATCTCCCGCGCCGCCTCCACTCCTGCTCCAATGCAGTACTTCGCCTCACTCTCCAGCTCAGGGCCCTCGCAAGCGGAGTACTTCCCACGCTGCCCCGAGCTCCCACACAGTACCTCGCACACTGGTTCCCGACTCGCTGAAACGCTCACCAACGCCGACAAGTAGAGGCTTGCCAGCACCACTCCCCCGTAAACAAAGCCGGCCCGCTGCACGCCCGTCGCTGGAAAGGAAGGAAACCGCCAACCCCCTTCCCTTTTAAGACTTCGGGCACGCCGGCTCCTCTTCATTGGCTCCGCTCCTCGCGCTCTGCGGAGCCAATGATTTTAAATGACGCTGACAGCGTCAACCTCGTCACCTTCACTTCGCTCCCCCCTTCTTCCTCCACCCAAGCCCCGAAGCAGGGCACCGGGCCCGGGCTGATCACCAGGTTACCGGCGTCCACCGGGACCCTGCCCGTGTCCTTTCCAATTACACGGACACTGTATTAGATATATGACATTTGATGTTCTACAGTTAGTGTAGTCTTGGAGGTAGACTTTGTGCCCTGATTTGGAATTAGTGAAACTGTTTTTAGCAATAATAGTATGCAGACAGACCGAACAGTTCTTGCTTCAAAATATTGACTATTGATTTATAATGTTGAGAAAAGGTCAGAGCACAGACAACTTTGTCTATGTGCTCCGGTTTATTTTTCTTTTGTAGTAGGGTAGAACATTCAGTGGTGCATGCTCTTAAATAGGCATTTTTTATACATTTTTCTGGATAAAAAAAAAAAGAGGTTATCCAGAAAAATGTATAAAAAACGCCTATTTAAGAGCACATACCACTGAACATTCTACCCTGACCTTTTCTCAACATTCTAAATCAATAAATATTTTGAAGCAAGAATGGCACCTCCTTTCCTCTATACCTGCTTTTAATACCAAACAGCTTATGATTGCATACAAAAGAAACACCAACTTGGCAAATATACTAGTACCTTCGGCCCTTACAAAATTCCATGTCCCCCCTAAAATCAAGGGACACTACAGTTCTGGGAACTGTTCGGTCTGTCTGCATACTATTATTGCTAAAAACAGTTTCTCTAATTCCAAATCAGGGCACAAAGTCTACTTCCAAGACTACACTAACTGTAGAACATCAAATGTCATATATCTAATACAGTGTCCGTGTAATTTAGTATACATAGGCAAAACCACAAGAGAAATCCGCATCCGGATCATAGAACATAGAAGCTGCATACAGCGCAAAATCCCCGACAAACCCCTGGTCACACACTGGATCTCGGCGAATCACAAAATCAGTGATTTGAAATATTTGGTAATTAAAATGGTAAGACCACATTGGAGAGGAGGTGACACTAATAAGTCTTTGTTAAAGTTAGAACAGAGGTATATTTATGAATTTAAAAGTAAGGAACCAGATGGCTTAAACCAAGAAATTGACCTCTCGGTCTTTCTTTGAACAACTTCCTTATTGTAGAGTACATATAAGTTTCAGTTTATCACAATCCCTTCTAATCCACACTATTTTAAGAACACAACTAGTTAGGTTGTACAATGACAATTATGTACTAGTTAATTATGGTGTCAGTTATAAGTTGGTTCATTTCTTTTAACCACAGCTTCATGTCCTAGGCAGACTCCGCCCACCTTTAGCCCCTCCCATTTTGGCGCGAACAGCTAGGGTTTTAAGTTTTCCTTCATGACCAGTCTGGTTTTACATTGCAGAAAACAGTACAGCAACGGCGTTTCCTGCATCCTAGAGGTAACTTCAACTTCTTCATGTTGAAATTACAGTTTTCTTAAAGTTGTTTTAGCTCCAAATGCCACACTTGATTGCTTTTTACTTTAGCACTTAAAAAGTAGAGAACGTTATCAGATGTGTCTGGCAAAACGCCGGTCATTATCTCCTTGGTTTTCATATTCACAGATAAGAATTACAGCGCACCAACAATACTAAGATAATATATTTCTGTTTTAACCGCATTATTGCTACTATTACAAATATAATCAAGCAATTTTAGATGTTATTTGACAGCTGTCACTTAGCATAATATGATCATCATTTTAACTACATCTAGTTTGAAGAATGACTTGGTGGTTAGCTGTGATCTCACGATTTGCAATCTCCTAGTTACATCTCGCTTTAGAAGTTACAGAACACGATACGTATACACAGACAAGCTGTGAATCATCATTGTACTATTTATCTATATAACGCAGTGTGTTCGTAAACCCTCGGGTTTAGCCTCCATTGACTAGGATCATATTCTTTGAAAACAGATAGCTTTACTACTAAAGGACTGTACACACACATATATATATAAATTTTAACATCGGCTCTTTAATAGTATTTATGGACCCCTTCACACAGTATTGTAACAGTCCTAGGCAAATAATGCCTATGCTTTTATAGTGCGAAGCACAGCCTTCTCCTAGTCTCTTCTGTCTCAACGCGACAACACGAAGCATACTCCTGATATCTTAACCCGTGGTTTTCATCGCTCACCATTTTTAGAAATGCGCAACTCTTATTATACAAACAGTAGCAGTAGAGTAGTTGGTTCTCCAAATGTTAATAATAATTTGATAGTGGGGATCATTATATGTTTCTTGGCCACACGTGAATATGTAAATATCACACGGTAGAGTTTTACTTTAGTGTTTACACAGTACAAATTACTTTTATTTGCCAGTTTTTATCACTAGCCTCAATATAGTAAGAGATAACAATATACATCTGATGTCTTCCTTCAATTATTACTACCACACGATTATAACGTTTATTAGTTTTAAGCCCTTCCTAGTTACTTATTTATTGAAGTTTAACAAGGAAAAGCCTGTTTCCATTTTAAATCATTTTACTATTACAAAAACCAGGAGCGTATTGCACAACTGAGTCTCTTGTTTCTTAACCATGCCTCCCCTTTAGTACAAGTTGGTCTACAATGTATATAATTTTCATTTTAAATACATCATGCCGTTCCACCTCCTAGGAATGTGTAGTTGTAGCCATGTTACAAGAACAATGCTAAAATAGGTTAGCTTTCTCTCAATTTTATAATTTTTTAATCATTTTAATCGTCGTTAGAAGTTTTAGTATGACCACACAATGTATGCTCAGTGTTTTACTATGTCCCCCCTTTGAAATTTCACACAACTTATGTTTTTTATGATTAATAAGTTTAGATATAATTCTTTGTATTTGTTGACATTATCATCTGTCATGGATTACTCCATGAGCCATTTTACATAATTAGTTCGAACATGTTACAATGTTTATAATATGATCCTTCATGGTCATGATCTGAATTTGTCTCGATACAATCAATTGTATAAGTCTGTCTGTTTTATCTTATAGTTTGATATCACCGATCTCCTATAATACAATAGGGAATTTAGCATTGGTCTAATGTGAGTATTCATTTAAGTCTAACGTTCTGTCTGGAGTTTTATGTCTTTGGTTGTCTGTCTTTTTCATACCAAGTATTTTTTTTTACACATATCCGTCATTGTTATTTAATGTTTACATATATCGTCTGTGTCTTTTCATGTGCAGATGATTAGTCTTGTGCTTACATGTCAGTTCAGATTTAACAAATTTCATTTTAAAGTTCATTTATATATATTGGTTTAATAATTCATTAACCCCCCTTTTATGTATCAGTGTTTTCATATATTGATCCTGTTCGGCATTTATCACTGTTATAAGTTTTCTATGTTTGATGTTTTAGCTGTTACCCCCTGAGGAAGGCAATTCATGCCGAAACGCGTTGGGGACGACATTAGTAAAGAAATTTTGAATTCATCCTGACGGTCTTCGACTCTTGCTCTTTGTGTACTCCGTGGTCAGCTGCAAGAGCAGTGCTCCTCGTTTTGTTCCCTTTTAAGTACTGGTTTAAGGACAGAGCAAACATACAATGGACATCTCCAACTACTGCTAACAAGAAAGATAATAAGGAAGAGAATGATGTCAGAGGACTTCTCCCAAGAGATAGTCAATATTACATCTAAATGTGTGGATTTATCAGTTGATCAGATGATGGGATAAACTCCTGCTAAACCCAGCTTCTTTTTATCACAGCAAGCAGACTGCATAAGACAATTCTTATTTGGGTTCTTAATCTGACTACAAACTTTACAAGATACCACAAGACATTAATTGCACATTTTTCCTCTTCTGGAATTTATTTTAAATGCTGAATGCACGTCATATTCATGGGCAATAAGACTGCAATCACACATACAGGAAACAGATTAATCTTTCCTGGATCAAAGATGCATTAAAATAATAATAACGAGCCTTAATTTTCACAAGATAACGACTTAGAAATAAAAGTCAAACTGCCAATTTACGTGACTAAGGAGGTAATTTTAGAAACCTTGGGTATCATTTACAGTATTGGCCAAAAAATTAAGGCAGAGTCCAAAATATCAGAATTTTATTAGAAAAGTATGTGTTATTGTCACTTTCATGGTCAAAAGCTTTAAGAACCAAAGATATATATGTCATTTTCAAAGTTTTATTCAGGAAACAATATATGTGTCAATATTTGATAGGGTGTCCATGATTTTTCAGCACAGCCTGGATTCTTGTAGGCATACTGTTAACTAGCGTTTTACAGTATGCCGGAGTGATTTCACTGACCCATACGTGCTTGAATATGTCCTTTAAATCTGCTTCTGAAGTTGGAAGGTGTGCTGATACCTTTTTCTTCATAAGATTCCAACAGTTTTTAACTACATTGAGATCCGGAGAGTTTGATGGCCAACTTGGTAGCAGTTCGATCTTGTTGTCCAAGAACCATTTTTTGACTGTTTTTGCAGTGTGGCCCGGTGCCGAGTCCTGCTGAAATATAGTTGTGCCAGAAACATTCATGTGTATTTTAACTTTACTATTCAACATAGATATGTATTTTGCAGCATTTACTCTTTCACCTTTCTCAAAAATGTGCAGGCCACATCGTCCATTTGCCGAGATACCACCCCATACCATGACCAATGGTGGGTGTTTGTCTTGATCGTACTTCAGATTTAGTCTCTCGCCTGCTGGTCGACGGACGTTGTTGTAACCACTCCCACGTACTTGTTGAAATGTACTTTCATCTGTGAACATTACCCTCTCCCACCATTCAGCAGATTTGTCTTTCATCTTGCTATAAAACTGTATGCGGGCAGCAATTCATTTCCTGGTCACCAGGTCCGCAGCACCTTTCATGGCAGGAATAGGCCACGTTGCAGGTACCCATCAGTGCCAGTGTGTGTGATAGGCAGTTCCTGCAGACACACCTAGGATACATTAGTGTCCGTCTGTAGTTGTCAATCAGGTCTAGCCCTTATGGGCTATGATGCACCCAGAATAGTGCATATTCTGTGTTGGTGCCATGGTAACATGATGTAAGTGAAGGGGGGGTGTTTGGACCCATAGGCGGATTATGTACCACCACCCAACCCACCCTCTGTGGCTCAGGGTGGGAGACAGGATCCCCCACCAACAGATTCACATTCTACCTCCCTGCAATGGTGGCAGTAGAGGGGGGCCATCAACCCCAGTCCTGCTGGGGAACAGACACCCTACAGGGCAGCAAATGCAGAGCTGTATGCATCCATAAGGCAATGGAAGAAAGACAGTAGGCCTGGAAATGCTCAGCTGCTCCCCACCACCATCTGACATTCTCCAGCAGCAAGCACAGTGAGTCACCAGCCACTGCACCCTGCAAAGTGTTTCATCCATAAACATATAACTGCAGTATGCTAGCTAGTCCACAGTGCATGTTCCTGGAGGAGATGTGTGCACCCAAAACTGGGATGCGAGCACACCCACCAAACAGATAAGTCAGTGATTAGGCCCCAGAAAAGAGAACCCATACATTTCACTTGAGAGTAATACAATATAGCACTATGGGGGAACCCAGCCATGCCGGGGTCACTGCTCAGTCAGGGTGAGAGTGACCTCCCAGCAGGACATGCTGTGGCCACCCTGTCCGTGCAGGTTGTGGCCGGGCACTACAATGTCCGAGCCATTGCCCTATGCCCAGGCCACCCTGTCCAGGCTATATCCACGGTACCTTGCTCCTCATTATGCACATTGGCAGGCTAACACTGGCAACAGTGCAAGCAGTGTGGGCTGGGTAAGGTGTAGGCAGCCACAACACACTGGATAGACAGACACACACTCCCACACCTATGCCAGCATTGTGCAAATATAGAGGCTTTTGGCAGCCCTGGCCACCACACCAGTCTTGGGCACAGTGCAGGCATGGCTATGATACGCAATACTGTTGGGGTCACTCCCCGGGGTGGTAAACGCTGTCAGAAACCAAAACTGAAACACACTCCACAGATATCAGTAAGGTTGCTATGATGCAGCTCTATCAGCAAATTGTGATTAACTTAGGAATTGCTATCTGCCATTAATCATAGCAACCTTTTGATACATGTGTAATGTATTCCCAAGTTTAGGGCGGCATTGCTAAGGTATGCAAGTGCTAGTATTGGGAGATGTTGCTGTGCTCAGGGCCCAACAACCTGACTCTCCATGAAGCTTTGGATAGTGGAGCCTGTGGGTGTGGGTGTTTATGCCCCTGTTGGCCGCTGCTCTAGGGCACAGGTTCCGAACTCCGGTCCTGGTGGGCCAAACACTTTTCGGGTTTTCATGCTGTCCCTAATGAATATGCATGAGATACATTTGTATACCATGGGGGCGGCACATACAAATGCAGCACAGGCATATTTATTAGAGACAGTATGAAACCTGAATGGTGTTTGGGCCTCCAGGACTGCAGTTGGGAAACTCTGCTCTAGGTATTGCACATGTTTATGGTGTCTGTGCTCTTTAGGGTAAAATATAGGCGTTTCAGGCATGTTTATGTTATCTGCAAAAAAGGTTCCATCTTTATTACCACGGTTTAGTACTGGGTAAAATATGGTGACTGGGTTGGCAGGAGCCACAGCTGGGACTTGAACCTGTGACCTTCTACTCATGAACACACTGGCTGTGTGCACTGCACCACACTACACTGTTGCCACAGGGACAGTTTGTTCCCTGGGGATACAATGACTGTTTGTCAGACAGACCCTGTCTGTTGCAGTGCATGGCCCTCACCTAAACGGGGCTAGGCCATGGTCTGCTGTGGGCAGATGCCACTGCCCCCTCCACCACCATGCCGCCATGCCATTATGCCAGTGGTGCTGATGGTGCGCAGTCCCAGGCCATCCAGTATGCCGGTAGGCAGATGCCTATGGTGAGGGTTCTGGGGTAGGGGTGCCTACATGGACATGCGCGCTTCCACCCCCCCCCACACTGCCTGCCAATGTTATGTGCCCTTGGGGGTACCTGCTGGATAATCTCCCCTGTGACACTGTGGGACACACACTCGTGCCCATGTTGGACTCTCGTCAGTTGCTGTCTTGCTGCTGTACAGTTTCGGCATGCCTATGTGCCACCCAGGCATCTCCCTAACACGCACTGTGCCCCAGCTGGACCACAGCATGTGCCACCTGCAGCCCTCTATATCCCATTTACAGCATCAGTACAGTTTCCCTTTCCTACGTACCCACTCTGCTGTTACTGCACATGTGCACGCCATAATAAACCTGCCCAATATAGACGTGAATAAACCCTGATCAGCACTATTTCAATGTGGGATCATTCACTTTGTAGGGGGACAGAGAATAGACCCTTCCAAACATGATATCTTATTTTTTGAGCTTTGTCAGTGCTGTTGCTTTATGTTTATCATTAATATCACTTTTGGACAGCTTGGTTATTGGTATTTTAAATGTGGTTCTGGTAATTTTCTATGTTTATTTGCCTTTTTGTTCCGTGCACATGTATCACTACTATCACGTTTTTGGGTTTCCCTGGCTTTGCTGTACATTGCTGACTGAAATGGTTTCTCTTTCCTGCAAATGTGCCTTAACATGAGGGTTTCACTGGCGTGAGTGTTCAGACCCAGATTTCACAGCGTTAGTGTGCCTGGAGCCTCTCCCCTCCCACTCTCCACCCATTGACCCCTTCTCTCCACCCTCTGGGAAGCCTTACTCCACCCTTCAGAGCCGGATTTCACAGATTTAGTGTGCCTTAACGCTGCAGCCGCGTTATCGCACGCTAAGTGACGTTAGCGCACAGTAATGTTACATTATCGTGCAATAACGTCACTTATCGCACAATAATACCACCGCTGTGACGTTAAGACGGTTTAGTAAACATACCCCTAAATGTTTTACCATCAGACACAATTAGCTTTGTCCTTCAAAGCAGTACTGCGCAATCAACCTCAAGTCCACAAACACCAACGATGCAGAAGCATTTCTTCAAGCAATGAGTTTGTTACAATTCACACAAATAATCAACACCCCGACACATAAACACGGATCATCACCAGATCTTATCTTCTCACCCAACTACCTAATCTCCAGAGGTCTAATCTCAACACCCATCACTACACCAGTACCATGGTCCGACCACCACATAATCAGAGTAAACATTGCACCACAAGAGATGAAACCAGACAAATATCCAGACAATACTCCCACATAAAGAAGATTCAAAAGCTTCGACAAGGACCTGTTCCTACAAAACACAATACAACACCTAAACTCTGAGACAGACGAACTTGAAGCACAAGTCACAAACTGGAACAACACCATATACAACGCTGTCAAAGCAACAGACTATAGACACAGGACACTTCACCGCAACAAACTACAACACAAGCCATGGTACTCGAAAACCATAAGAAACGAAAAGAGGAACCTCAGAAAAATAGAACGGAGATGGAGACAGAACAAGTCACCCGAGACCCAGGAACTGTACATAACAAAACAAAAACAATACAACGAATGCATCAACCAAACAAAAATGGAATATCACACTAACATAATACGCAACTCCAACAACAAACCCAGAGAACTATTCGAAATCGTAAAAGCCCTTACCAAGGATCAGAATACAGAAGAAAAAGTGTAAATAGACCCACAAAGATTTGTGGACCACCTCCAAGAAAAATTTCACTCGGCTGTACAAACGGAACTCAGTCCAGCCCCAAAGACTAACAAATCCCCAAATATCTGGGGCACATTCAACACCCCATCCACAGAACAACTCTCACATATCATCACATCAATCAAGACAAGCACGGCCCCCACGGATCCCTGCCCAGTGACCTGGATCAAGGCCACCAAGTCCAACTTCATCCAAACCATACACAAAATGATGCATGCCTCCCTAACCCAAGGGTGCATGCCAAATCAACTGAAGCTCACCACTATAAGACCCATCCCGAAGAAATCCACACTCGACAAGAACAATCCAGCAGCATACAGACCCATTTCCAGCATACCCTTCTTAGCAAAAATAATAAAAAAAAACCATTCAGCACCAATTACAAGAGCACATAGACAACTATGCTCCACTGAACAACAACCAACACGGGTTCCGCCCCAACCATGGGGTAGAAACACTGCTGATATACCTCTTCGACAGCGTCCTCCGCATCATAGACAACACCAAGAAAGGAATCCTAATGATATTCATAGACATCTCCTCAGCATTTGACACAGTTGACCACAAGACTCTACTGGAAAGACTTCAGAACATCGGTCTACATGGATCCACCCTGAAATGGTTCCCACTCATACTTGACCGACAGACAAATACAGGTCAAGGTAGGCCACAACACCTCCCGACCCATAAAAATCATACAAGGAGTGCCACAAGGATCTGCCTTATCAGCATTATTATTCAACCTCTACATCCAGCCAATATGTGACATCATGAAAGATCACAACATAGAATATACAATCTACGCAGATGACATCATGATCTATACACCAATCTCAGTCGACAACCTGGACTACTCCAAAATAACAAACTGCCTCACACACATGTCAAACTGGCTTCAAAAGAACAACCTCTCAATAAACTACAGTAAGACGGAGGCACTGATCATCACGAGAAACACTGACTTTATCCCCCCACCCAACATCAAGACAAAAGACGCAGTTATACCTATAAAATCAGAAGTAAAATACCTCGGAGTCACCCTGGACAAGGATCTGAACCTCCAAGCACACATAAGCAGAACAACCAAGAGCGCATACCACAGAATGCGACTCATCAGAAGACTCAAGCCCCTCCTCGCCCCAGACCACTTTCGCACTGTATGCCAGGCACTAATAACACCTCTACTAGACTTCTGCAACCCTATCTACACTGGGCTCCCCAAACAGACCCTCAGACCGCTACAACTGGCACAGAACACAGCAGCCCGCATTATATCAGGCACCACAAGACAAGATCACATCACACCTATACTGAAAGATTTGCACTGGCTCCCAATCTCCTCACGCATCAAATACAAAACTATCATAAACATATTCAAGATCAAACAACACACCTCTGCCATAAGCCTACACTCACTCATACAACCCGACACAAGCACTCGACCAAGGAGAAGAGGCACCTCCAATCGTGTAAACACTCCAAAAGACTACGCCAAGACTCGCAAGGACACCGCACAACGAGCACTCTCCCTGGCTGCCCCATCCATCTGCAACACCCTCCCAGATGAACTGAGACTAACCATAGACCTCAAGGACTTCCGAAAAAGGCTGAAGACAACCCTGTTCATCGAACACTATGGTCATACCAGCTGAGCTAACAGAGACAGAGCATCAGCCCCTCCCCTCCCCCCCATGACTGTATATATGAATGTATAATAGCTCACTATGTATAATAACACACTATGTATATAGCACCCCTCAATCTTCAAACTGCCAACACTAACACACAACACACACCACTGTATGACTTCAATTGACCCCCCCTCAATTGTTTGCTGTGGAATCCGCTTTGATTGAAGGATAAGGCGGTATATAAATAACGTTAAATAAATAAATAAATACATAAATAAATAAATTACACAAATACAAGGAAAACAAGGCACATATTGCAGCCTGAAGGCCAAAGCTCTAAAACGTAGAGCCAAGAACCCCTGGCGCCGCTTCTGTGTGCATCTTGAAAAGTCAGGAAACATACGTATAGGAGAACCAAAAAATAACTTATCCATAAAACAAAAATACATTTTAAACACCAGGTTACGATTAACTTCCAAGGCAAACTTTAGAATCATGGTATACTGCTAAATCACAACCTCTTGGGATGATTCCAAAAACTCCATCAGGTTATCCCCAACGGAGGCTCCCTGACCTGATGTTGGAAACCCAGCACCATGGGTGAGATACTGAGCTCTCACCAATGGAGGGAGAATCCCAGGACCCATCCCAAGAACCTCAGTCAAATTCTTCTTCACCATTGCTATTGATGATATAAGTGGGGATTTAGAAAAGTTTAGCAGATGCAAATTATTACATCTAGCCAATTTTTCAGATACTCCATTCACCTAGCAGAGATGGCACTGCCTTTCACCAGGGCATCACTAACCACTTGGATAGTAACCATTTTTGACTTGTGAGCAATCATTCTGGAAGCGTTGGTCACCAATGTCGGACTGCTCCACCACAATCTGTGTCACAAGTGCCAAACTCCCACAAAGTGACCCAAAACTGATTAAAAGGAGTTGATACCTTGAATAACACCCCACAGTGACCCCAAAGTCACAGTCTGTGGAATCTGCACCTCATCCAATTGTTAACCAGAAGGTATCTCACCCTGCACCCAGACAATATCCTCCAGAGTTCTTTGAGGACTCTCCTTCCTCTTTAAAGTTCCAGTTGTCAGGGGAGATGAAGCTGCTGCTGGAGTTCCTTCCAACTGAGGCAATAAAGCAAGCACCATGGTCTGCGTTTGCCCGAAGTTGCCAACAGCTGAAATACTTCTGGGACTGGGGGTCGGCATACACTGAATGAGGCTTAGTGAAGCTCCTTCACTGCTGCCCATCATACCTCCTCTGGGCAGGTTAAGAAATCTCGGTATTGAAGAAACTGAGGCAATGCCAAACATCTCTAGTGTTAGCTGGTGAAGAGAGGTTGATAGGGGGCTCTCCAGGAGGTTGACTTTCCCCTTTCCTTTCCTCTTTCCCATGGCACAACAGGCAATGGATACCTCCAATGCCAAAGGTTGCAAAGCAGAACAAGCACGTCCTCAAACGTACGCCCTCACAGCGCCATCTTGGATCCTTGGCAATAGGCTTTTCTTTAAGCTCTTTCTTAGAGAATCAACATATGTCTGTTTTGCCAGTTTTTATAATGCTAGCTGTAAACCATCTCATCCATAATCCACTGTCCTGGGCTGCAGCTATCAACCTCTTATCCTTCAGTTTCGGTTCACCACTCTTTAACCATTCATGTGTCCAATCTTGATCAACAAATGATTCCTGGAATGACACATTGTACTTCCCTGTCTGTGTATTTGCCACTTGTTTTATCTCATTTGTTGATCTAATTCTTTGAAGAATGTTTTTTCTCTTGCTTTGGAAATTCTGTTGCTTCCTTCCCTGTGTGTGTTTGTGGATTCTCACTCATTCCTTCTAGTTGTCCAAGTTTGAAGATGAAGGCAGATACTGGAAATTTATTTTCATGTTTCAGCATGTTTTGAGTATTTGGATCCAATGATGCTGTTAGGTAGGCCTGGAGGCCTATGATATTAGCTCTGTATGTGTAATTGATTTCTATGAGACCTAGCTCTTATTCGGTTTTAGCAATATACAGTCTTGGCATACAGTATACTGATTCTTGCAAATTACTTCATGGCATGGAGGAGTTTTCTTGTTCATAATCCAGTTTTTCAAGATCTTTAAGAGGCCAATCTACAATCTCAAAGTTGTATGATAGTACAGGACATGCCAGCTAACAGATGGCTTGCATCTTATTCCATGATGCTAAAACACATTTTAATAATGCTTTTAGTCTACTGTAATATTCTGTACTGATCTTTTCTCTCAGTAATTTCTACTTGATTGTTGTTTCTTCCTCCAGTCTTAGACATTTATATACACCTTCCTATTCAGGTTTTTTGATGTTTCAACCCTCAGCCAGGGAAATGTTTCCATTTTGTTTAATTTTCCTTGAAGGAAAGTTGTCTTAGCACATTTGTCAAGGTCAAAAGTCACCCTGATTTTATCCAAGAAACTTTTCACTAGACAGAGTTGCTCTACTAATTGTTAGTTACCAAAACTGTAGATCTTCAGGTCGTCTACAGATAGCAAATATGATGTTACCTCTGGGTTGTTACCTTCTTTAGGATTCAGGCTAAATCTATATCCCAAAGAATTGATGAGAGTACTCATTGGATTAAGCACTATAGAAAACAGAAGCGGCGACAAAGAATCTCCCTGAAATAGTCCTCCCTGGATTTTGATGTTAGGAATGATGTACTGTCCAGCTTCATAGTTCAAAAAGAATGTGATTTGCCACATTGTCATGGTAAAGCAGATGTACTCTATCAAGCCGGGATTTATTTTATACATTTTAATATAATTTATTATCCACACATGTGGGACTCTGTAAAAAAGCTTTCTTATAATCATTCCATGTTATTCTTAAATTTCTGCTTTTCTTAGCACTGGCCATGACTTTTCTGTGGAATCTCATTGACCTGTGGGATGAATTAAAGGAATGTAAAGTTGTTTGAGTGTCTCTTCTCCCTCAATCCAAATCATAAAAATGTCAACAATACATTAGTAATATTTAAAGGATTTAGACTGATATTTGTTTAATAAATATCTTCTAGTTTTGCAATGTAAAGGTTGGTATAACGTCTATGGTGTCTTATATGAAGCTGCTTGTTCTGCATACAAGGGGTTTGAGAATCCTTTCTATAAATCCAGATAATTCCTCTGGGAGTGTGCCAATACCAGACATGATTGGTATACCAGGAATTCCAGGTTTGTGGATTTTAGGTAGCATGTAGAAAGTGCCAGGTGTGATCCCACAGGTCCCGTATAGGCCTCCGCCTAGGGCCCTGGGGTTATAGTTGCCTCCTATCTTGCAGAACAAAATAGTCTTCAGTCGAGTGTTAAGGCAAAACAAAGATAAGGGCTTTATTCCCCTTCCCTCAAGTATATCTTCTGTACAACAAAACTTGGAAACAAAACGGTACTTCCAAAGAAAAATATGTTCTTTTTCTTTGTAGCTTACAGGTCTTCAGCGCAAGGATTCAACATCATCTGACATACATAACGTACAGTCCATGGGAGCACATTCAGGAATATTGTTATTACTTTCCCACTGCATCAGCTGGCATTCACCCGGTGTTACACTTGGGTTAAATCCTCATAGCTGTTTCTGTACAAGCCTCTCTCTGAGGATTCAGTTGGACTACAAGGGTACAGTTCTAAGCAAGTAGGTTTTGGAATACCTGTTACTGCAGTGTGTCCTCTCTGGCTCTCCTCCTCTAACCTCCAACGGCTAGGAATTGTTTTATATCTTCCTGTAGTTAATTCATGCTCTGTGCACTGCTCTGACCCTCTGGTACAAACAGACTTTTTAGCTTTCCCTTTGATAAAGCTTGGTTCCCACCTGTATAAATGGTGAGGTTTTCTCTCTGGTAATGAGGACTGTGGACTCCCCTGCTCTCCCAGTCTGGACAGCTTTCTGACCTCAGCTTGGTCTCTCCTTCTCTCTGGAGTTATGGCTTCCACTTCTTGGCTGTAAGCAGTCTCCACCTCAGACCTCCAGTTGCTAGCACTCTGAGCACTTCGACGGCCATGTTCTTCTGAAGCCTTTCCCTTGCTGCTTCCTGTTCCAGGGCTACTCCCACTGCTTCCTGGATTCAGCAGACTTCCCTCTCTGTGACCTCTGCTTCCTGCACGGCTGCTGCTCGCACTGACCTCTGCTGGATCTACCCAGCAGCTTTTATCTCCCTCTCGACTACACGTTCCCTGTGCTTTCCTGGACAGGTGATAATAATCAGATCCTAAACTTCTTGCTGCGTCATGGCTTGTGTGTGGTAATCCTATTCCACTGTTTCTTTGCTCCTTCTGAGCTGTGTGTGCTAGCTGCCTAACAGGTTTTAAGGTAAATTTCTCTTTTTACTCTATTATCATAGGCTCTGTATAGGCTTCCATGTCACACCAGAGAAGGATGGACTGGTATGTGTTTTTTTTTTAGTTCTGACTGTACTTGCTTTGGAAATACCTGTATACCATTTTGTAGTTGCTTTGGAAACTCGTGTGTGGATTCCTCGGTTAGTTTCCTAGAATATGTACAGTTTGACAGCCATCTTTTATATGTTCATGATTACTGCAGCACCTCCTTTGTCTGCGGGCTTTATAATAATGTTGTGGTTGCTCTCTAGATTTCTTATGTCAGTTCTTTCTAGTGGAGAGAGGTTGCTGTTTTCTGGAGAGTTGTGATTTCACCCCGTATCCGAAACTCTATGTAGTTGTTTATTGTTTTTTCCATCTCATGGGGTGAAATATGTATTCTTTTGTTTAATATTATAATTATGACAACACATATCACAGGGCCACAGAGTTACCCACAAGAGAAAACATTCAACATAAGGGATCCTACTCATGCCTTTCCTCTAATGTAGTATGTATTATTCAGAATAGGAAATATGAAAAGGAATGCTGCACTGGAGAGCCTGGCCAAATGCTAAAGACAAGAATCAATTCACATAAAATCACACGACACAGAGCAGACCACAGTGTTGCTTCTGTCATCGGGGAGCATTTCTTAGGACCAGAACACTGCATTAATAATTTTATGATGAGAAGCCTAAGAAGGTTCAAGACAATCCAAGAATGTAAAACATTTGAAATGACGATGATAAGAAATTTCCAAACGGACCAGACAAGACTTAACAAAGATATGGTCTTTCTATCACATTATAAACCATGCATTTTTACAGCTTCATCACCTTCTGACCATCCATCCATCTTTCTCACTGTCCCTCCTAGATTCAGTGGAATGATTTTATAATTAACTTGTATATTATGGTACTATCATTTTTTGGTCATACTGTCTTGACCTAAGGAGATTTGAACCTTGAAAGCTTGTCCAAAATTTCATTGTTAATCCAATAAAAAGGTATCACCTTATTTTCTTTGTATGTTTCTATTTTTATGTATCAATCATTAAAGTGGACTAACATGGAAAAAAACTACTTAATCCTTTTTGACTAACAGAACCCATCAGATTATACAACATAGCTTAACTTCCTTCCCAAGAATCATTTTCCCTCTATTATTTTTAATATTTATTTTCACTCTTAGGGCAATTGAATTAGGATTTGGGTCTAATCTCCTTTATTTATGCAGATGATATTCAACTAGTCTACCTACTTTGCCAGTAAAGTCGATTCAGAAAATCAATTCATTTTTTATATCAATAGCTTCTTGGATGCGAGCTTTCAAAGTCAAACTTATCCCTGACAAAACAAAAGTCTTATGGGTTAGGATACCCTCACATGTTTTCAATTATTCATTGATTAGGATGGAGGATTTACAGTTATCTTTGTGGGATCAGGTCTGTATCCCTGGTGTGACAGCTAATTATCATAAAATCATCCTTTTATCTTCCTCTTTTCCATTTTTATGTATTGAGGATTTATTCCTCCTTGTGCATGCATTCATCACATCAAGGACTGATTCTGGTCATCATCACATCAAGGACTGCTCTGGTCATCACAGCTCCAAGAGACTCTACACAAAGCTAAGCTTTCAGACTTTACAATTGCTTGGGGTTTTTTTAATATAAATTTTCCTCGCCAATTTATTACCTGTTTTATTATCTTAGAAGACAACTTAGGCACTGTGGTGTGTTAGGGTAACTGCACCAAAGAGTGAGACAAACACCAAAAAGAAAAAACACACACACAAAAAAAGACCTTGTTCTTCCTATCTTTCTGCCTCCATCCCATTTCCATCACAGACACTTGATCTACAGTCTAGTGGCAAACAGCCTCACCTTTATCTGCCTGTTTATTCGCACTTTCAAAAAATTATTGCAGAGTTCCTTGAGAAAAAGTCCTAAATCCATTGCTTAATCTTAGGAAAAGCAGTATGGAATCTCTAGCTTTCAAGATCCTTCCAGGGACTTGTAACCTAGATTGGCCACTGTTAGAATCAGGATACTGGGTTCAAGGCAACATTGATCTGACTTAGTATGTTAAGTTCTTAAAAGCCTCAGAAAATGAAAATGCTTTCAGCTTTTTATGAAATGTTAAATAATCCTTCTCTAAACCAAGATTAAATAGCATTTGTACTTGTACTGGCTAATCATAGGCACCCTGTATAAGATGTTTGTGGAGGCTAAACTTTCCCAACCACAAATACCTAAATGTATATGTACACTATTGTTGGTGTTGGTGGAGGGAGTCAGTGAGTGTCAGTGGAGGGAGTCACTAGACGTTGGTGGAGGGAGTTAGAAGTCATGGGTGACCTGGACCAATAGTTTGCAAAGGTCATGTTTCATGTGGCATGCTGGAAACTTAGGAGAACCACTAGGATGCATCCATTCTGACCCTGGACCAAATTCCTAAATCTCAGCGATGAGCAGTGCCTCACCAGGTTCTGATCTAAAAAGGCAACAATCCACTATCTCTGCCAGCAGCTACAATCACTTTTCTGCCTCATCACAGAGAGCGGCCACCCATGCACATCCATCTCAAGGTCACCATGGCCATCACTGCAGGCCTCAGCCAGTCACAGATCCTGAGGACTTTTCACACCCACACCACCGAACATGTTGCTTTTCCACAGACTATGCAGCAGCAACAACTATGAACCAATTCTATGAGGTAGCCAGATTTCTATCAATACTGGACCACATTAATTGTACACATGCAGCCATCAGGCCTCCATGAGAAAGGTAGGCCACCTACTACAACAGGAAGGCATTCCATTCACTCAAAATGCAGGTGGTCTGCACTGCCCAGAGTGAAATAATTGAAGTGCTTCCAAGGTTCCCAGGCTGCTGCCATGGCTCATACATCCTGATCTACTCTGGCATCTATGAAAGACGAGAGTAGATAAATCACTGGTAGATAGCTGCTAGGCAAGCTCTGCACCAGGCACTCTGGCACCTAGACATACACATGCTAGAAGTTTTCAGTAGTTCCTGGCTGCAATAACTAGAAAAATGAGTGCATCATGGTTGTTCCTTTCCTGATCTTGTTTCTAATCTGTTCCTTCTCCTTCTCTCTCTCCCCACAGAGGGAGGCAGAAGCTAAGAAGGTAGATCATGACCCTATTCATTACACCCATGCAAATGCAGAGCAGTGATAGAACAGGGCCCACAGACACATTTGTGCTGTCATTGAAAGGACCTTTGGCCTGTACAAGAGCCACTTCCAGTCCCCTCATCAGTCCTGGGGAGAACTCCTCTACAGTCCTGCCAAGATTGGCTAAATCTTCATGGTCTGCTGCATGCTGCACAACTATGCCAGAGGGAGTACAACTGGCAGACCCAAACATGAAAGATGATTATGTTTATTTATGTTTATTTTGACTTGATAAAACACTCTTCGCAGTTACAGCAGAGCAGTGTACAATATTAAAACATAATTAAAAGAAATAAAAGACAGCGAGGAATGCCACATTCTAGACAGGAAAGGTTAAAAGCACTCATACCAGGGAAGCAGGAGAAGGGAAATGGCAGAGAGGGAGATAAGAAAGGGTAGTGCAGGTGAAGTGGAACCTGTCTGTGTGCCATGTGAGGGAGCTGTTCCTGGGAGTGTGCAGCGGAGGACCCACTGGCAGCTGTTTGAACACCTACTTCCTTCTCCCTGGATCATCTTGGGGTCCTGTGGGGCTGTATTTTCCTGCCCTGTGGTCCAGCTTGCTGTGAGTTTGAGCCCTGTTAAGTGTGGGTGAAATGGAGCCTGTCTGTGTGCCGTGTGATGGAGCTGTTCCTGGGAGTGTGCAACAGAAGACCCACTGGCAGCTATTTGAGCACCTACTTCCTTCTCCCCGGATCATCTTCGGGTCCTGTGGGGCTATATCTTCCTGCCTCTAGGCCCTCTGGGCCGTGGCCCGATGGGGCGTGCCCAAAGGGGCTGGATATGCCCCTTTGGTGCTCCTTCGGCGTCCGTCGGCGTGTTTAGATCAGGCTGGATGACTGTGTGGTAAGGACTGTAGTTCCTCATTGCATGCTCCTATTGGTTTCTGTCTTCTCTGCTTAGTTTTGTAATTGCTTTTGTGAATTATGGGGAAACGGAAAAGTAAGCAGCCAACAGGTGGTGCAGGTTTTACTTGTATGGGGGATGGTAAGATCATTGGTCCCCTGGATAAGCATTTCCTGACCTTACCTGAGATGGGCACTCTCACGGAAGGGGCATCTCTTGATCTTTCTTCAGCTTTCGTTCTTATGGATCATGTCACACTTCTCTCACAGCTTCACGACTTTGGGCTCCGTGGCACGGTGCTCTGCTGGTTTTGCTCCTTCTTGTCTTAGCTCCGTTGAGCGCACGCCTCCTCCCCTTCTGGCTCCTCAGCTTTCCTCTACTTTAGATAGTAATGTGGTTAATAAGTGTGAGGTAATATCTTATTCTCCAGGACCATTGCCTCAACCTGTCACTGTCTTAACTAGTACTGAGCTGAATCCTCCATCTGATGATATTACTTTAAATGTTTTGTGGTCTGCAATTGCTTCTATTGATATTAAGGTCTCTGCTTCATTTGAATCTCTGTATACTTTTACACAAGAGGCTCACCACAAATTTGCTGAGGTAGATAAGCAATTATTTGATATTTCTAGCACTGTTTCAACTTTGAACAAACAGGTAAATGGTTTACAGTAGACTAGTTCTGCGTTTATTAAGGATTCATTATCCACCTGTTATTAGTTAGAGTCATTGGAGAATGGTACGCATTGAATCTTCGTTTCTTGAATTTTCCTAAATCATCATTGCTTTCTCCTCAGATTTTATTAGAAAAATATTTCAGTGAGGGGGGCGGAGCCTGATGCCGAGCGGAGTGGACGTGTAGTGCGGTGGCTCCGTGGAGACCCAGCAAGAATCCTGTTTATTTGGTACTCTGTTTGGGATTTTCTCTCTCTAAACGATCAACGGTACCTTCCTGATGTCGGGCCCGAAGCCGCAACGCTTGGATTATTCAGGGGCGGCGAACAGTAGCGCTAAACGGTCCAAAACGGAGCCTATCTCCCCACACAAAATGGCGCCTACACGCGAGGGGCCTGACGCTCACCTCGAATTACTTTCCGAGATCCGCGGAGTTAAGGAGCTTGTCATAGCTAATGGAGCAGCTTTGACCGCTATGCAGGAGGACTTGGTCGATCTAAAGGCTAAATTGGAGAGCCTATCCATGCGACAGGACAAGGTAGAGGGCACTCTCACCGCTCATGAGGCCCGTTTAGCGACTATTCCCAAGTTGGAGAGACAGATCAAGGCGTTGCAGCGCGAAGTCGAAGACGGCAACAACCGTGCACGCCGCAACAATATCCGCCTGGTGGGTCTACCGGAGGGGGCCGAAGGAAAAGACATGCGTGCTTTTCTCTTCAAGGTCATTCCAGAGATTCTGCGGTGCACTTTCGACAAGGACTTCGAAATAGATCGTGCTCATCGAGTACCGTCTCATGTGGTGGCACAAAACTCCAGATCACGGCCTATCGTCCTGCGCACCCTACGATATCAACAGGCCGCGCAGATCTTGGAGCTGGCGCGCTCCCGAGCCCCGATTGAATTCGAGGGGCACAGGCTCTCTTTCTTTCCCGATCTTGCTAAATATACTGTTAACCGGCGCAAGAGGCTGTTGGAGTTTCGTCCCCGGCTTCAGCAACTCCAGGCGCGCTTCGGCCTTCTGTACCCTGCGCGGATGCGAGTTACTCACCTCAATCATACTCGCACCTTTGAGGAGCCTGACGCACTTCAACAGTTTTTGGAAGATGCTGAAGCAGCCCTGATGCGCTGATTTGTGGCCTCTGGCTATAGTAATCCACCTTGTAGGAGTCTGTTTCTCAGCGCAAGGTCAACTGGGGCTTAATGAGAAGCTGAGACCCCGGCGGTGGACCCTCTGAGGCCGGCGTGTCTTTCATAGCGCTTCTAGAGGTGGAGCGGCTAACGAACTGAATGCATATTAAGAACTAGCGCTCCCTGTTGTGGCGTATATTTGTTCATTAGCATCTGATTGAGGTTAAGAATCTTTGCTTAGAGGTGTTACTTCCTAGTGTTGGGTTATGGGTTCCTTATGTAAGCATTGCTGTTAACCATTTTCATGTATAATCTACTTACTATCCTCTCCCGGGCCGCTCTGTTGGTTCCTGCGGCTCGGGCCCGACCGCTCTCTCTCTCTTCTGTTTAGGTCTCCGGAGCCAGCCCTGCCGGCCAGTGCTCACCTTTTCATGTGCTCAGGGTCAGCCTCTCCTCCGGGGTATATATATGGATAATTGTGATATCTTATTTCAGCAACTATCAATCTTTAATTGCTATGATGAGCCTGAAGGTAATTCTGGGTCAATTGACTATTTTCTCAGGGTATGGTATGCTTGATTTCCTGACTCCTGGGGGTTATTATATAGGCTTGCTTTAATGGCCCCATGTAAACTACTCTCCCTGAATGTGCAAGGTATCAATAGTCCAGTCAAGCGGCGGAAAATCCTAGACTATGCACGCAGGGAAGGGGCCGATATTGTATTACTTCAAGAGACACACCTGAATCTGCACGAATCCTTAAAGCTCGGGCAGCGACCCTTTAAAGTCTTAGCATATTCCCCAGCAGTCAGGAAACATAATGGGGTTGCTATTTTGGCTAGATGCTCTTTAGGGATAGCGGTCCTGAATGTAAAATCTGATTCAGAGGGCCGCTGGACTAAAGTCTCATTTAAGTTGGGGGAGCTGGAGGTGTTACTTATGTGTCTCTATGCCCCTAATGCGGATGACCCTGCTTTCTTTGCAGCAATAACAGAGGAGCTAAACGCGGATGACGGTAAGCTGATCATAGTCGGAGGGGATTTCAATCAAGCATTGGATCCTTTGGTTGATCGGAAGCCCCCCCGGTCTGTTCAACGGTCCCGGGGCCATCTTATGCTTACCTCTATGATGCGTGAGATGGCTCTGGTGGATCTCTGGCGCCTTCAGAACCCGCAGGAACTAGAGTTCACTTTTTTCTCAGCGCCACATGCGACGCAGTCTCGTATAGATTATTTTCTGGTTTCTAAAGCCCTGGTTCCTCGTATGGGTCCTTCTCATCTTCACTCTATCCATATCTCGGACCATGCGCCTGTTTCTGTCCTTATACTGGATGACTCCCTACAGGCTCCGTCTCCGTATTGGGCCCTGGATAGATCTCTTCTGGACAACCCTGAGTTTCAGATTGCAGTAAAAGCCGCTATCTCAGAATATTTTCAGTTTAACGCAATTCATGTCACATCTCCCTGGGCCTGGTGGGAGGGTTTTAAGGCCACGATTAAGGCGGTCATTACCAGCTTTGATATATGTTTAAAAAAGCAGAGGAAGCAACGATTATATGCCTTGGAGCTCCAGATTAAAGCTGGAGAGCGGATTCTGGTGCGCCGCTCCGATCCATGTATCTTATTGCGTCTTCAGCGATTGCGCTTTCAATACAACTCCCTTGCGTCCTCCGAGGCTTCCCTATATGTGCGCCGTCAACAGGGGTATTACTATCGGGAAAAGAATAAAGCGGGTAAACACTTAGCGTCCACCTTAAAGGGCAAACGGGAAATCAAGCGAGTTAGCGCCATTCGTCACCCAGCGGGGCCGGATCTTTTAATTAAAGATGCACAGATAGCCGAGGCCTTTCGGGATTACTATGCCCACCTGTACAGCTCCGAATGCGATTTCTCTCCCGCGGGTTTCGCTCAGTTAGTAGCCAACTTGCAACATCCCATTCTTTCTGAAGATCATCGGGCTGTGCTAGATGCTCCTATTACTGCTGTGGAAATTAAGAAGGCTATAACATCTATGGCATCGGGTAAAGCGGCCGGCCCCGACGGGCTGCCGGTGGAATTTTTTAAACGTTTCGCTTCGGTCCTTGCCCCTCACTTAGAGCAGTACTTTCGCCTCCTGGCAGCGGCGGAGCACACAACCGGCTCCTTTGCGGCCGCTAATTTAATAGTATTTGAGAAGCCGGGTAGAGACCCCCTACTAGTCTCCAATTATCGTCCCATATCCTTGCTTAATGCAGATTATAAGATTTACGCTACTGTGCTGTCTGCCAGGCTCTCGGGGATTATTCCATCTCTAATCCATCCCGATCAGTGTGGTTTTACAGAGGGGCGTTCGACATCTGACAACGCGTGCCTGTTATCTCACATCATAGTAGGAGCTGATGGGATGGAAAGGCCACTGGTTGGCCTCTCTTTAGATGCAGAAAAGGCCTTCGATCGCTTAGAATGGCCTTTTCTGTTCGCGACCCTCCGTTGGTTTGGTTTTGGGGAGACCTTTCTTCAAGCTCTCAGTCCCTTATACTCGGACCCCACCGCTCGGATCTGTGTGAACGGCGTCACATCGGCTCCCCTGGCTTTGCGGCGTGGCACCCGTCAAGGATGTCCACTCTCTCCTATGCTCTTCAACCTTGCTATGGAGCCCTTAGCCATCCTTATAAGGCAGAATTCGGGCATACAGGGCGCCGTGGTAGCTGGACTGGAGATAAAGCTCTCCGCATACGCGGATGACCTGCTTTTATTTGCTCTACCAGACTCTCTACCTGTAATATTGGATACTATTCAGACATATTCGAGATACTCAGGCTATAAAATTAATTGGGCTAAGTCTGTGATGTTTCCTTTAAATAAATGGGCTCACAGGACAGCCGTTGGAGAAAATCCCTTTGTGTGGGAAGCGGGCGCTGTGAAATACTTAGGGATACGCTTTTGCTATCCGCTTGAGGAAACGATTAAATGTAATGTGGAGGAGATCTTGTCATTGGCGCGGGACTTGACGACGCGATGGTCTCCTTTAGCGCTTTCCTGGTGGGGCAGATTAGACACCATAAAAATGATGATTGTCCCCAAAATTAACTATTATTTAGAGATGCTTCCCTGCTACCTCCCTGATAAAGTGTATCAGCATCTAGACCGGATACTTTTGCAGTTTCTTTGGGACAATAAAGTTCCAAGGATCGCTAGAGCCAAGTTGCGGCTTCCACGGGAGCGGGGTGGTGTGAATTTTCTTAATTTTCGTTTTTACCATCACGCCTTCCTGCTCAAGCAGGGGTCCCGATGGCTGGACGGCCCTTCTACGGGGTGCCCGGTGTGGACACTCTTAGAGGAGAAGTTGCTAGCGCCAATACCCCTGCGGTTTGCCCTTGGGATGCAATTTCCATCTACTTTTCCACTCCCCTCTGTTATCGTGGATACCCTAAAAGCGTTCCAGGTTTTTCTCAAAACATGTGAGCCAAAGGGGGCCTCTCATCGCTACCTGCCTTTGTGGTATAATCCTTTGTTCTCCATTCAGAAGAAGCCGGTCGCCTGGAAAACTTGGTATTCCCGGGGGATCTGGCTTGTGAATCATTTACAAGTCTCTGGTAGGTGGAAGACTTTTCTAGAACTTCGACAAGAGTTTGCTCTCCCGCTATCCTGCCAATTTCAGTGGCTTCAACTTAGGCACTGCTTGGGAGGGGCTGGGGTATCCCCGACCCAGGTCCCCAATACCGAAGGTGTTATGATATATCTTGAACAGATTAGGCTGGTAAGGGGACTAGCTTCGAGGATCTACAAGAGATTTGTAGGGTCTCTGCCCCCGATGCTGTCTAAGGTACAAGAGAAATGGGAACGCGACACAGGGAGGGTGCTCTCTGAACATCAATGGAAGAGATTCTGGTGCAGGTCAGAGTGACTCGCTCCGCCTCCTTGACCCAGACTCTATACTTCTTTGCCCACAGCTGTTTTTACACCCCCATTGCTCTTGCAAGGTGGGATAATTCTCTCAGTCCCATGTGCTGGACATGTGGTGAGGAAGTAGGCACCCTAAGGCATTTAGTCTTTGAATGCATTGGGGTGCGCTCTTATTGGAACTCCGTTTGGGAGCAGGTACAGTGTGTCCTCCAGATCAGCGAGCCCCTCTCTTGGCAGATAGTGAGCTTTCGCTCTGCAGCAGATGTACCTTCTCTATCTCATCAAGGTGCTTTTCTATTTGATTTCATGCTAAGCATTGCGCTCTGTTTGATTATGAAATATTGGAAAACTACTTCGAAAGCTACTTTCCCTGAATGGTGGAATCATGTTAGTTTATATAGTCAATTTGAACAATACTCCTGTAAATCTAAACCTTTGTCGGGGAAATGCCTTCTTAAATGGCAATTGCTAAATGACTTTGTGGCTTCTGCTACTTTGCGGTGCTGATCCAACTGTGACTTTTATATCTTCTCCTACGGGAGACTTTGCTTTACATGTCCCGGAGGAGAGTGCTGAGGGGGGTGGGTGGGGGTGGTGGTGGGTGGCTTTCGGGTAATGTTTGTATGTTGTAGTAGTAGTTTCTGCTGTGTTTAGTTAGTTTATGTGCTTGCTGTGTCATGTTCAATTGTATAAATGAAAATAAAGATTTAAAAAAAAAGAAAAATATTTCAGTGAAGTTTTGTTGTTTCCTGCTAAGATTGTTATTCAGTCTCTCTATTACCTTCCTGGAGGGAAGCGTTAGCCTGATAAGGCAATTGATGGTGTAGATGTATTGTCTATAGATGTGGCTAAAGATTTAACTAATTTCTTAGAAGATTCAACTGATTTGATTGCTAAAAAGGCCACGTTGTTGGTCTCCTTTTTCTCTAATTTAGATAAAATAAAGGTCCTGAAGGCTTATTTAAGAATAAGGATAAGCCTTTTTGTGGATATAAATTACATATATTTCCAGATGTTTCTAAACCTACTCAGGCACATAGGAAAGGCTTTTTGGCCTTAAAACCTAGGGTACTTGAATTAGGTGCCACTTTTTTTCTTAGATTTCCACGTAAATGCATTATTACTTTTCAAGGATGTACATATGTTTTTTCTGATGTTAATCAATTAGAAACCTTTTTATTGGAAAGGAAAGGGAAGTAGGAGTGTGTTTGTTCATAATTCTGGTGTATCCCGCTGTTTTATTGAGGTGCAATTTTCTTTTTGCTTCTTGATTTCTTGATTATTATTTAGAATTTTCAGCTATGGACTCTCACTCATCATGATGTGGACTAATAGAAACATAGAAACATAGAAACATGATGACAGAAAAAGACCACATGGCCTATCTAGTCTGCCCTTCCATATCAACAACTACAACAGTCCACTTTTTACCTTTAGAGATCCTCTGTGTTGGTCCCATGCTTTTTTGAATTCAGTTACTGTCCTCATCTCTACCACCTCCACTGGGAGACTATTCCATGGATCCACTACTCTTTCCGTAAAGAAATATTTCCGCATATCACTCCTGAATCTATCTCCCTTCACCCTCATCCCATGTCCCCTCGTAGCAGAACTTGCTTTCAATTGAAAGAGGCTCTCTCCCTGAACATTTATGCCACGGAGGTATTTAAACATCTCAATCATATCACCTCTATCCCACCTTTCCCCTAAGGTGTACATATTAAGATCCTTAAGTCTGTCCTCATATGCTTTATAGTGAAGCCCACTAATCATTTTAGTAGCCACCCTCTGCACCGACTCCATTCTGTTCACATCCTTTTGAAGGTGCGGTCTAAAGGATGTGAAGAGGATGGAGTCGGTGCAGAGGGTGGCTACAGTATGAAAATTATTTTCTATTTCTCAGTTTATCTGCTTTGTGATTTAAATTTTTTGACCTGTTTTGTTTATGACTGTATTAATTTTAAATCTTTCAATAAACATATTGAACAACAACAAAAAAAGAAAGAGTAGTAGGAATGGACATGTGACTGGTAGGTCATGAGAAATATTGAAAAGGTAGGTTTTTAGAAGGGCTTTAAACCTAATATATGAGGGTTCAAGACAGAGGATGGGGGAAGTGCATTCCAGGAAGGAAATAAAAGACTGAGGAATGAGTGGATATTAGCTGGACCTAAGAAACAAGGGGAAGATGTAAGCGATTAGCATAAATATTGCGAAGAGCATGATGTGGAGAGTGAAGGAGCAGTGTGTCAGAAAGCTACCGGGGAGAACCAGTGTGCAGGGCACAGGGTACCAAAGTGAGTAGTTCGTACTAGAGAAGCCATGATAACGGACCAAAAGGAGGGTGACATGTTGAAACCGGGAGGCATGGGTGAGGATACGAACTGCAGTGTTTTGAATGAGTTGGAGCCAGTGAAATTGACACTGAGGGAGGCCTAGGAAAACAATGTTACAATAGTCAATCCTTAATTTAATGAGAGTAATTAAAAATGTAGCCAGGGATGAGGTAGAAAGAAAGGGGCGGACAGCACAAAATTGGTGAAGTGCAAGAAAAGAATGACAGACTGAGGAATTAAGGTGAGCATGAAAGGATAGAGAAGAGTCAAATGTGACTCCAAGATAGAATCATCAGCGGAATGAGTGAACCAGGGAGGGTGACGTCAGTGCTAGAGGGGTACTGCTGAAAGTGAACCATTTAGTGGCTGACTTATTGGGATTGAAATGCAAGAAATTGTGGGACAACCAGGTAGAGATACTAGATAAACAGGCATTAAGGGGAGTAAGATCAAAGGCAACTGGATTGATGTGGTGGAACAAGATAATATTGTCAGCATAGTAATGAGCTGAGCTATCATGATGTAGCATTAAAAGAGATAGGGAATCAAGAAAATTTTTATTTTATTTATTTAACAAGTTTTTTATATCGCCTTATCCTTCAAAGCGGTTTACATATCAGCTCAAACAACATTACAGAGAACTTAGAGAAATGCAGGTGAGGGTGGCATGCAGGAGGTGCTTAGGAGCTTAACTTATCTACAATGTAACATGTATACCTTAGCCTGTCTACAGATGTCAAAGTGTCTGGGGGGACAGGCCATGAGAGGGCCAGTCCATGATATGGAATGCTATGTTACATCCCACGTTAGGTTACATCACTGACGTGGTCTGTGTAGAGGAAGGTTTTCAGCTTCTTCCTAAAGAAGAAGAGAGTTCCAAAGGGCGGGTGCTGCAAGAGATAGTGCCTTCCTAGTGGTGGACTGGTTGGCCTTCATGAATGTGCTGGGTGTTGGGATGGTGTCTATGGTGTTCTGTCTCCATGGCCTGGTGTTAGGATTCATGCATATCAGGTCCTGCAGTATGTTGGCAGACATGTTGTGTCTGATTTTAAATATTGTCAGGGCTGTCTTGTATCTGATGCAGGAGATGACTGGGAGCCAGTGGAGTTGGTTCAAGAGGGGCGTTATATGGTCTTGTTTCGCAGATCCAGTGATGATGCGGGCGGCTGTATTCTGAGCTAGTTGTAGGAGCTGGCTGGTTTGTTTTGATAGGCCATAGTATAGGGAGTTGCAGTAATCCAGTATGGGTGTAATGACAGCTTGGCAGACTGTGCGGAAATGGTCTTGGTTGAGGAGGTGTTTGAGTCTCCTAATTGTAGCCATTTTATGGTATGTGTTTCTGGTGGTTCTGTTGATATCTGCTTGTAGGTTCAGGTTGCAGTCTAAGGAGACTCCAAAGTAACTTACTTCATCTTTTACTGGCATAGATGTTTTGGTCAGGTTGATTGAGGTTGGAGGGGTAAAGGATGTGTCTCTTGTGATTATTAGGGCTTCTTTATTTTTTGTAGTTGATGTTTAGATTCTTTTTGGGGAGCCAAATAGTCATCTCTTGAAGACATTCAGTCATAGTTGTGTAGTCCGGAGTGTCCAGGTGGATTGGGGTGTAGATGTTAAATAAAAGGAGACCCCAGTAAAGAAACCTGGGGACTACCACAGAAGAAGGGCAAAGGAAGAGAAGAGGAAGTGCCGACAGAGACAGAAAAGGTCCATTGTGACAAGAAGAAGCAAAACCAGTAAAGCACGTGTCGCGCAGCCCAAAGTCGTGAAGCTGTAAGAGAAGTGTGACATGATCCATAAGATCGAAAGCTGAAGAAAGATCAAGAGAAACTGCTACAGAGATACTGAAGGCCCAAGGCAAGGAAACACAGCTTGGTAAAAGAGCCAGAAAAGAACTCATACACAGGCATTTCCACTGAAGGTATGCGCTTTAATATTGAAAAATAAATAGTGCAAAAGTGAGTCTCCCAACCACCAAATACCCTATTCCCCTAGTCCCTCATCTGCCCACCTCAGGGCCTTCTACTTTCCCAGTCTCACCCGTCTCAACTCTCTCTCACCAGTTCTCTGTACCACCCACCCACCCACTCCTATCACCAACTTTCAGATCCCCCTTTCCTTAGGGTGCACAAACATGTCTATTTCTGTGTCGGTTTTCCATCCCCTATCACTCTGACCCATTCCACCCACTCCTATTATGGTGTGCTGGATGAGGTCTTGATGCCTTCTGAAGAGTTTTCTGAGCTTTCATACTGCCCACCATATCGATGGGCAGTTTCTTCCATGGAGAACAGGTCTGAATATATGGAAAGAGGGTAGTGTAACCAGTACAGGGGGCTGGCTGTGTGTGAGACTATTGAGGTGACGGTATGGAGGTGTGGCCCTTATGCACTGGGAGGCCAGTTGGCTAAGCAGTTGGAAGGGCCATGTTACCATTTTGGCCATAGTATTGATAGTCTCTGCACAGATCTCCAAATCTCTGCAAGCATGAATAAACAGGTAGACAAAGGTGAGCCGGTCGATATAGTATATCTGGATTTTCAGAAAGTCTTTGACAAGTTCCCTCATGAGAGACTCTTGGCAAAGTTAAAAAGTCATTGGATAGGAGGCAGTGTACTACCATAAATCGGGAACTGGTTGAAAGAAAGCAGAGGGTAGGGCTGAATGGCCAATTTTCCCAGTAGAGAAAGGTGAATAGTGGAGTACCCCAGGGATCTGTGCTGAGTCTGCTGCTTTTTAACATATCCATAAATGACCTGGAAATGGGAATAACGAGTGAAGTAGGCAGATTTGCAGATGACACTAAATTATTCAAAGTTATTAAAACACAAGAGGATTGTGAAACATTGCAAGAGGACCTTGATAAATTGGAAGACTGTACGATCAAATAGCAGATGAAATTTAATGTTGACAAGTGCAAAGTTATGCACCTAGGAAAGAACAATCCAAACTATGGTTACATGATGCAAGGTTCCACATAAGGAACCACCACCCAGGAAAAAGATTTTTAGGTGTCATCATGGATAACGTGTTGAAACCCTCTGCCCAGTGTGCAGTGGTGGCCAAGAAGGCAATTAGAATGCTAGGAATCATAAGGAAAGGAATGGAGAACAAAATATATTATAATGCCTCTGTATCATCCCATGGTGAGACCACACCTTGAATATTGTGTGCATTTCTGGTCAATGAATCTTAAAAAGGATATAGCGCAATTAGAAAAGGTACAGAGAAGAGTCACCAAAATGGTAAAGGGGATGGAAGAATACACTTATGAGGAAAGACTTAAAAGGCTAGGACTTTTCAACCTGGAAAAGAGATGGCTGAAGGGAGATATGATAGAGGTCTATAGATTAATGAATAGAGTGGAGTGGGTAAACGTAGATTGATTCTTTACACCATCAAAAAGTAGAAAGACTAGGAGACATGCAATGAAGCTACAGTGTAACCCATTTAAGACTAATAAGAGAAAATATTTTTTCACTAAATGTGTAATCAAACTCTAGAATTCATTATCAAAAGATGTAGTAAAAGCTGTTAGTGTAGCTGGGTTTAAAAGAGGTTTTGACAAGTACCTGGAGGTCCATAAACCATTATTAAAGAGGACCCAGGTAATCCACTGCTTGCCCCAATACAAGCATTATGGAACCTTTGCGTTTTTTTGGGAAACTGATGGGTACTTGTGACTTGGATTGGCCACTGTTGGAAACAGGATACTGGGCTTGATGGACTTTAGTCTGACCCAGTATGGCATATCTTATGTTCTTATGTTCATGACCTTTGACCCTTCCATCTGTCTCTCCTGCATGTCCTGATGGTCACTAATCTTTTCTGCAGCTTTATTTTCTCAGACCACTGAACCAGAAAGCTGTTCATTCTGCTGGTAACAAGTGCTCCTCACACAGCAGCAACTGATGGCTTCTTCAACTGATGCTGCTGGTTCACCTTTCACATACTCCTGGCCATCATGGAAGGGAGATGGTGCTGACCGGGCTTTACTGTTGCAAGAAAAACAATCGGGTTGCTCAACAGAAAAACATGTTAATTTTATTTCGAAATACTCTCCATTGAGTACAAAATTGAAGAAAATTTTGAATCGGCACAGTAATGTGTTAAGTCATCTACCCGGTTTGGAAGATAAATCCATTCGCTGTGTATGGCAACGAAATAAGAACCTCAAGGAATTATTAAGTCCAACTGTATTACGTTCACCTTGTATTATTACTACCTCGGATGCTTTGACCACTTTGGTTGGACATACTAAGTGTGGGAATTGTGCCATGTGTTCGATAACTTTAGAGCTCACACAATTTGTCTATCATGGGATGACCTACCATTTACGTAGTCTGACTGATTGCACTTCTACGTTTGTAGTTTACGCCATACAATGTCCTTGTCTGCTTTTATATATTGGTAAGACAACCAGAGCTTTTAAAATACGTATGGGCAAACATCGGAGCCGCCTCCACTGTCAAAAATTAGAAGCACCAATAGTTGCTCATTGCCTGGAATTTCACCATCGGTTTGACCAGCTTAAATGCTTTTGCATAGAACAGATTCTAACAGGATATGCAGGAAAAACTCGGAGTCAAGCTTTACTTATCAGTGAGCAACGTTGGATTTACCGTTTGTGGACAGTCTGCCCTGGAGGGCTTAACTCTCAAATTGATTGGTCAGTTTGCCTATAATTTTGAATCAAGAATTATTTTATTTACTTTTCTGTCTGTGGGTTGGTTACCATATGGTTTTGGAGATCTTGGTCTATCCCTTCGTTTTGTTAGCTGATTGGCTGATTTAAGTATGTCTCTTGGGTCTATAAAATGCCTGCTCAGATGGTGAGTTACGCATGCGCGGCGTTTTTTTTGACCTTTAGAAAACTTTTGCAAGAAGAAGCTACAAGACTAGTGAGTACAACCATGGTTAACCTTTACAACATCACATTTCCAATTATAATGATAAGTTTTGACTTTCTTCATCATGGATAAGCATTCATGTTACTGATTGACATATATTTTTTCTTTTTGAAGCTATTTGCCATGCATCAGATTGATCGTATATGACATGCTGTAACTGAATTACCTCCCCCGATGAAACCGCGGAGGCGGTGAAACGCATCAGCGCTACACCTTTGCATCAGGTGCAGAGAGACTGGTTTGACTTTTGAGGATCAACAGATAAGTTGTTTGTATTTACTCTTTTGGGGTCAACAGTCTCCTTTTTCAAAAGGTTGAAGTGTTTAAAAGAACTTTACAATCATCAGCTATTGTCACTATTCGGAGAAGAGATAGCAGAGCTCTTGTTGAAATCTGCTTTTTTCTAACGCTCTTTTGTGTATAAAACTACTATAAAATAGGATTGCTTGGGTCCTTGATGTAAGAAAGGGGCCAGGGATTTCTCAGGCTTTTCACTTATGGTGGCCTGTAGTTACCCTTCCCCATTCATTCTGAGACCCGTATCCTTCAAGAAAGAAAAATATTTTTTTCAATATCGTGGATTTCAATCATATATTGTTATATTTTTATATGCAAAGAAGTTGGTTCAGTAATTGCTATTATTTTGAGCAATTTTTTCTCATTTTATTGGTTATATTGCTCTATAAACCCTCTAAAGGTTGATTTGGTTGGCCATACTCATATGGCACCAGCACTGCCCATGCCAACACAAGCACCCTAGATAATAACTGCAAGCTTATATGAAAAGCCATCATAGGACGAAGGAGAAAGCTCTACCCTCCCATGCCGAATATTCTGCATGTCCATAGTCTTCAACATGCACCTTAACTCACATATTGAGTGGGTGCAGCAGGGTAGTGGGTGGGGAGATTGCCTATGTACCTATGAAAATTTGTTCACACACATAGGCACATGTAGTGAGAATTGGTCTGGCCAGACCTGCATGGTGACCATACTTCTGACCTGAGGATGCACTCTTCAGAAGACCTAGCAAGTGATTAAAAAACTGTTGGAATAAACATGGGTAGCATCTACTGTATTTTACAACCGGATGCAGCCTGTGTATCTAACCTACATGTAGCTGATTGTGAAATTGGTTTTTCATGGACAGTAATCTTACTAGATCTCTATTTCCCAAAGTGGTCCCTATGTATCTCTAGAAGTTTCATAGACAACACTTCCCCATCCCTATTCACACAATACTCTGCTTGGCATCGGATGTCCTATCATCTGCATGTATACACAGGAAGCTGCTCTTCCCTATGGTCTTTCTCTAGGTGGCCACAAGAAAGGAGGGCTGTTTGTGAGAAGGCTGTATGTGCATCTCTGCTGGAAGGTCATTTATAACTCAGGTTTTTCTTTTTCTCTTCTGCATATGCCAAAAGTTCCAGGAAGGAGGAGGCCACAGGGAATGGGTGGGAGGAAGGAAGGGACGGCATGAGAAGAAGGATCATCATAAGAACATAAGATATGCCATACTGGGTCAGACCAAGGTCCATCAAGTCCAGTATTCTGCTTCCAACAGTGGCCAATCTAGGTCATATGTACCTAGCAGTTTTCCCAAGAGACACAAGTTCCACAATGCTTGTACTGGGTCAAGCATTGATATCTTCGGTCACTTCTTAATAATGGTTTATGGACCTTTCCTCCAGGAACTTGTCCAAACCTTTTCCATTTGTATATATGTTCTCATTGGAGCCTCCATAGCCCATTTTATCTTGTAGAAAGAGGCAGGGGGCCAGAGCCTTTGCAAGTTAGATTGATTGGTACCATGCTTGGTGTTTACTGATTGTAGTTCCAAAAGTGTAAGAGTTGCTGTCTGTCTGCTGTGGTTCCACTGCAACCACACCCTTAATAAAAATGTGGTTTTGAACTCATAAATGGGAGGATAGAAACTTGGAAACACAGAAACATGACAGCAGAAAAAGACCATATGGCTTATACAGTCTGTCCTTCCATATGAACCACTAAGATCTACAGTCCTTTTTCCTTTAGAGATCCTCTGTGTTTGTCCCATGCTTTCTTGAATTCAGATACAGTTGTCTCTACTACCTCCAGTGGGAGACTATTCCATGCATCTACCACTCTTTCTGTAAAGAAATACTTCTGCAAATTACTACTGAGTCTATTTCTTTTCTCCTTCATCATATGCCCCCTCATTGCAGAGCTTTCTTTCAGTTGAAAGAGACTCTCCTCCTGTGTGTTTATGCCATGGCAGTATTTAAACATCTTTATCATATCTCCTCTCTCCCATCTTTCTTCCAAGGTATACATTTTGAGATTTTTAAGTCTTTCCCCATATGCCTTATAGTGAAACCCCCTGACCATTTTGGTAGCTACCATCTGCACTGACTCCATTCTGTTTATATGCTTTTGAAGGTGTGGTCTCCTCATTTTTGCTGCTGGTCATTCCTCTCCCTATGCACTCAAGTATCCATCTGGCTTTCACTGTCACCTTTTCCACCTCTTTAACCACTTTAAGATCATCAGAAACAATCACGCCAAGGTCCTACTCTTCTTTCGTAAACAGAAGCATTTCGCCACCTATACTGCACTACTCCCATAGATTTTTGCAGCCCAAATGCATGGCCCTGCATTTTTTAGGGTTAACCATTTTTTTTAGGGTTAACCATTCTTGACCATTTTTCAAGCTTTGCTAAATCCCTCCTCATGTATACCTTCCTAGGTGTCTACTCTATTGCACATTTTGGTATCATCTGCAAAGAGGCAAACCTTATCTGACAGCCCTTCTGCAATATCACTTACAAAAATGTTAAAAAGAATTGGACCGAGGACAGATCCCTGCGACACACCACTGGTTATATCCTTCTCCTCAGAGTAAGTGCCATTTATCTGTACCCTATGCCATTTTCCACTCAACCAATTTCTAAGCCAGTTAGTCACTTGACAGGTATACGAGTGCATATAGGGTTGCATGTAAAGTGCATATGTCATGTGTCAACATGACCAGCCAGAGGTGGCATCATTCTCCCTAGGTCAGAGTAGGCCTGATAGAGCTGAGGACTCAAGTGGCAGGGGCCATTAGGAGCATATGTCCATGGAGAATGGGAACCTACATCAAAACACATAGTGCCCAATATTCAGTTGTCCATAGTTTGGAAGGGCTATGCGCTGATAGGTACATAGCCCTCCCTGCCTACCCCTAAATCGGATATTCAATGCTGCGGCGATGGCATTGAATATCCGGTGATCGCTGCCTACAAGGCTAACCATGCAGCAGCGATATTGGATGCTGCCCAGTTAGCTTCAGCGCCTTAAAGGTAGGCAAGGGTTTTCCTCGCCTATCTTTGAGGTGCTGATCACTAATCGTGCAGCTTCCAATATCACTGCTGCATAGTTAGCACAATTCTCCACCTCTGCTCTGCCCCAGACTGCCCCCAACATGCCCCGATGCTAACCAGATAGCATCGGGATACGTAGGCACATAGCCAGGAATATTCAACGGCACTACCGGTATAGGTGCCATTGAATATTCCTGTCTAAGTCAGTTACACGGCTTACAGGGGCTGTAAACCATGTAACTGCCTTTGAATATCGGGCCCATAAAGGCCACGTTTGGCATGGCATCTGTATGGCACTGGATCACATTCAAAATAGGTCCTTCTTTGAGTACTATCGGGGGATAGGTTGTGACACATCAGACAGTTTTTCTTTGCTGGCGTAGGTATTGGCATTCCTCCATTGTAACCCATGAACCCTGACATACACCAGACCTCACAGAGTTATACATACACTGCACCCTGTAGCGGATCATGGAAGAACTCTGTAGGCCAGGGGTGGGCAATTCCGGTCCTGGAGGGCCGCAGACCAGTCAGGTTTTCATGATGTCCCTAATGAATATTCATGGACCTATTCCCATATAATGGAAGGCAGTGAATTCAAATAGATCTCATGAATATTCATTAGGGACATCATGAAAATCTGACTGGTCTGCGGCCCTCCAGGACCGGAATTGCCCACCCCTGCTCTAGGCCAGGGGAATATAGTGCTGTTTTAAGAGAGATAGTATGCCTAGCTGTATCATCTAGACACATACTGTATTAGCAGACAAGTTTTTGAATGTGTACAAGGGCTATATCAGGAGTTCCTTTATCTTTTTGTGAGAGCTGTTTTGGGCTAGATGTTAACATGTTTCCTTGCTTGTACTTGAGCAGTTATAGGAAGTAGTGGTGTTGCTGATGTTGCTACCTTGTTAGAGAGAATGCAGGTCCCTCCTGGGGATTGACGTGGCCACCTGTGAAATCTGTTGAGTGCTGACAAAACTGTTCGGCATACAACTCATATGGGGGTCATGTTGCTGCAAGCGTCAAATGACATGTCTCTTGTCTGTGACAGGGTAGACATATAGGTAGGAGTGGAGGCAGGAGTGGCCTAGTGATTGGGGCAAGGCACTTCAGGCCAGAAGGTCAGGGGTTCAAATCCCACTAGAGGACAGCAACCTTGGGCCAGAAGGACTGGGGTTTTTAGTCCCACAGGTGCTCCTTGTGGTCTTCAGCAAGCCACTTAACTCTCCATAGCCCATGTTCCCTGTAAAATAGTTATTTCCAAGTTATAATGCCCTGTTCAATGTAGTTTCAGTTTGTTCAATGTAAACCACACTGATGCAGAATAGCACAGTATATAAGAGAATGTAAATAAATAAGAGTAACACTCACAATTCAACAGCTAAAACACAGTTGGAATATATAATTTTGTGGATGGGTTCCCATAAGAGGTACCAATGTGTGAACATGCTTTTGGGCAGAGGCCCCAGGCACAAGGGGTAGGCACCATATAGATGAAATGGAGATAGGTGAAGGAGAAGAATGTTAGATAGGCAAAAATCTAAGATTTATTGTAAATGGGCCAACAGGGCCTACAAAAATATATTATTAATATGTTTTTGTAAAGATGCAGATATACACAACTCCTGTGAGAGAGTCACTGTGAAGAGTAAAGGACAGAGATATATGCCATTAGCTGCTGCAACACTTGAAAAATGGCATTTATCTCTGCCCACATGCTTTCAGGATGGATCATCATGAGATCCATGACGTTCATAAGGTCCCCAAAGGCCTGCTGCATTTCATGTCACAAGATTATAATCTGCAGCAGGACTTCAGGATCTTCAAACTCTATAGAGACCTCATGGCAAGCCATATGGTCTAGTAACAAAGCAGAGTGAACAGCCTGGCTGGCTAACAACTGCAGCGGGTCCTCAGGCCACCATTTTTCCTCCTCTACCTCCTCCTTCCTCCTCCTCCTCCCACTTTTACTTCCCTTGTCCTCCTGCACTTCCACTGTGGCTGCTGAAGTCTACTTCTCTCTAGCTATGGTTCTGCAAGCCATAGTGACTGTTTCCTTGTGAGTGTTGGGAGCACAGCTTTAGCCACTAACCATCAAGGATTTAACAAAAAGGAGGGAAGAGATAACTTCTAGCCACTTTTATTTTTTTTTTGTGTGGGAGCATCACCAGGGCCATTAACTTGATGATGTTCCCGGAGTAAAGCTAACCACACTCCTACATGCTTCAGACCCTAGTTGTCATCCACCACTGTCATGTCCCACACATCCCATATCTAACCATTGCATTGCCACAATTGGGTCTCTGACACTTGTCCCTTCCCTAGTGTGGGAGGCCTATTATATTTGCTCTCCTTCTGGTTGGTGAGGGATTTTGGTAGTGTATTTTTACAGTTTCTCATATAGAGGCCTTCACATTCTAATAATACAGTTGCCTTTTATACTCTGCTTGCCACTGTTGCTTTACTTTAGTACCTATTCTGGGATTATAGCTACGCTGGTGCAATTACAATGCAGTCTGTGCTTTAATCACATGATGACTGCTATCATGCCATGTCATGATGTGGTGCCAGTGCTGGTGTCTGTCATTCTGCCTCTTGTGCTGGAGGTCGGTAATATGGTACCACCACCAAGGTCTTCCATTCTGCTTCTGATGCTGGAAGCTGTGGCTGTGGTGCAGGTGCTTTATGCTGGGGCTAATGATCTTGTTCCTCCTCTTTACTTTCATCCTTGTCCTTATCCTCCTCTTCCTCTTCCCTTTAAGAGGCTGAAGTTGCAGCTGGGTGAATGAAAACATATGTACTATCATTAGCTTGGGCTTGGGCAAGTTGGAGGCCCAAAACATTAGCTACAGCATCTGAGCATTGCTGCTTTCAACATCTACATGATGTTTTTCCAGAACTGAGCAAAACTGTCCCAGAATTGCAATGTTCAGCCGCAGTGTTTGAAAAGGGAAGGGAGAGAGAAACCTATATAGATGGGCTCAAGGAGCTCTGGTTAATCACTGCAGGCCGCACATTTTGGAGTTAGGGAGATTGAATCTGGATAGAGTGAAGGCCTTAATAGTGCATTAGGTAAGCTAGATGTGAAGGTGCTGGCCTGACCAAAGGTAGAGTATGATTGTACTTCCTATAAGCCCTTATAAGGAGTAGCAGATGATGTTGGTAAACAAGTGCATGCCCCCTTTTCGACACATCTGCTATGGCTGTGGTGCCAGAGTCTTTCAGAGGCATCCATAGGCCACACACTGTTGTGCTGGACATGCCCATTTCAGCAGTACATTTTGCTTCAGGGGTAGGTGTGACAAAGTGTCATAGACAACCATGGTACAGTGGCAACTTCAGGGTTATGTTTGTGCGTGAACCTTTACATATCTTTAGGTGCATGCATTTGGGAGGTGATTTGCTGTCATTCATTACTTACTATCTGGTACTCATCCATCATGGGGAGGGAAAGGTTGCTACCATCTGGTGGATGGGTGTGTCAAGTCACATTGTCCATTCCCTTCACATGTGATTGTGTCCATGTGGAGCATGTGTGCACACCATCCAAACCGGGCTAGGGCAAGGGTGTCTATCATCCTACAAGCACCTTCAGTATTTTAGTCTATGCGATCTCTGGGTCAACGACAGACATCTCCTGAATGCTTCAGTCCCTGATTGTCACCCACCACTGTCATGCCTCTTCATGTCCCATAATTATTGCATTGCTGCACTTGGCTCTCTTGAGGGAAGAGTAGCCTAGTGGTTGGGGAAAATTGCCACAGCCAGAGAGCCAGAAGTTCAAATCCTGCAGGAGGACAGCAACCTCAACGGGAGGGACTGGGGTTTCTAGTCCCACAGCCACTCCTTGTAGCCTTGGGCAAGCCACTTAACCCTCCATTGCCTCAGGTACATAATGTAGATTGTGAGCCCTTTGGGGACAAGAGAAATATATATACCATACCTGAATGTACATTGGCTTGACCTGGTGAAATGCAGTATGTAAGCATTGCTAAATAAATCTCTGACACATGTCCCTTCCCTAGGTGTGAGGGGCCTACTTTACTCTCCTTCCAAATGGTGAGGGATTTGGTAGCATAGTTCTACAGTTTCTTAAACGGATGCCCTCACATACTAATAATACCATTGCCTTTTGCAATCTACTTGCCACTGCCATTTCGACTTGGCATCTACTCTGGGATTATAGCTATGCTAGTACAATTTCAGTGCAGGCAGTGCTTTAGTCGCATGGTAACTGCTGCGATTTATGCCCTTGTGCTGATGTTTCCCTTTTGCAGCCATTATTCACATGTATGACTACATCTAAAGGCACAGTCTTCAGCAGCCATGACATACCATGACACTGCCAGCTTTGCTGTAGTTTCTGTACTTGCTGCAGTACTTCAGGATGTGCGTTTCATATAGCCTTGAACTTAGTCTTGTAGGCTTCAAGCTCCCTATCTATTCTAAAGTGTCTGCAAGAGAAGGGAGTGTTGCACATTAGTGGAATGGAGCTCCCCAGCCATAGATGGTCTCTGCCACGTTCAGACTGGCTTCTTCACTCGTGCAGCCTATCTCTGTAGGTGGTGTTTGCCTCCATCTGGATGACTGGGGTGGTGGTACCTGGGATAGCAGGGTTGGGATATTCCTCCTTCCTTTGCAACCTGAGGGCAACTCATGACTGATGGAAAAAGATGACCTGCACCTTTTTCTGCGGTTTTGGCTGCATTTATTTCTAGGTACCCTACAGGGGTCTGGAATGGACATCAGGCAGATTGCAGAGCACAGTGTAACTATATGAGCTATGCCTCTATGGTAAATGTTGCATGTTTACTGAAAGGGAGTGGGGTGGTAGGACCAAACATTCCTGCCTGGCTTTATTGCCTCCCTGTGGTGGCAAGGATGATGTCTGAATCTTCCATTTCCATTTGAGCAGGTCCTCAGTAACTTTGATTTCTGGCCATATACTGCTCTGTGCAGCATTAGAGGCTATTTAATTTGAAAACTCTGACATGGCATTGGGGGATATGTTTACTAAAATCGTTAGCTGCTGCTATGGCACTAATGCGGAAATAGTGCCCAGTTGTAGGAGCTAATGCAGGAAAAATGCAGACATCACAGAGATTTTCTGAGATGTCTGCATTTTGTGGGGAAGGTGCAGCTTGGGTAGCATTAGAGTGGAGAGTAGGCAGAGAGTAGGAATGCCTGCAAGGCATTACTATTATGTGGTAATCACCAAAGTTTGTAGGCTTCACTGGTGCATCTATCACCTCCTCAATTGGTGCTGTTAGTCGCATCCACAAAGCAGCCATCGTACGATCCCGGCATTTTTTCTGGTATCTGCAGAACACCTCCTTTGCTGCTAACACTGACTTTTTGCAACCATCGCCCGGTGTCAGCTGCAAAAGCCTAAAACACCTTAGTCTTTTATATATGTCTGTACAGCGCTGCATATGCCTTGTAGTGCTATACAAATGATTAATAGTAGAAGTAATAGTAAAATACCCCTGGGAGATTATGGAGTGAGTGTATGTGTGTATGTACTGTATGTATGTGTGCATGCATTTTCTCTGGCAGGATTCAGGGGGCACTCTTGCAATCACAGTGTCATTGTCTTTATCAGAGAAGTTATGCTTCCTTCTGGCCACAATGTTGATGCTCTATAATGTGTGATCTTCTAGTGGTTGCTGCAGTGTGTTGGGACCAGAAACATGTTGACATGTTTCTGCAGGGGAAGATGAACCAGGCAGATGTGGTGTGCAGTTGGACACGTGCATTTTGCCATCAATGGCACTAACACATGTAAGGTATACATGTAGCATCCAAAACTGATGGTAAATCTATAATCTCATATGTAGGCAAAGCGTGTTTTCACATACATATTTGGGGCCTATTTTATAAAGTAAAGCATTTGTGGGCTTTACTTTATAGAAAAGGATTAGAAGATAAGAACATAAGGAATGCCATACTGGGTCAGGCCAAGGTCCATAAAGCCTAGTATCCTGTTTCCAACAGTGGCCAATCCAGGTCACAAGTACCTGGCAGGTTTTCCAAAAGGCAAACAGATTCCACAATGCTTGTCCTGGGGCAAGCAGTGGATTTCTTGAGTCCTCTTTAATAATGGTTAATGGACCTTTCCTCTAGGAACTTGTCCAAACCTTTTTTATTGACAACTTTTAATATATCCTCCGGTAACAAATTCCAGAGTTTGATTACACGTTGAGTGAAAAAATATTTTCTCTTATTAGTCTTACTGTAAATGAGTTGCACAGCAGCTTAAATGCATGTTCCCTAGTCTTTCTACTTTTTGATGGCATAAACTATCGATCCATTTATTAATTTATAGATCTCAATTATATCTCTCCTTAGCCATCTCTTTTCCAAGCTGAAGAGCCCTAACTTTTTAAGCCTCTCCTCTTAGGGTTATCCTTCCATCCCCTTTACTATTTTGGTGGCTCTTCTCTATACTTTTTCTAATTCCACTATATCCTTTTTAAGATACGGTGACCAGAATTGCACACAATATTCAAGGTGTGGTCATAGTATGGAACGATACAGAGACATTATAATATCCTTGGTTTTATTCTCTATTCCTTTCCTTAGGATTCTTAGCATTCTATTTGCTTTCTTGGCTACCCTTGTACACTGGGCCGAGGGTTTCAATGTGTTATCCATGATGATGCCTACATCTTTTTCCTGGGTGGTGTTTCCTAATTTGGAACCTTGCATCGTATAGTCATAGTTTGGGTTGTTCTTTGCTAGGTGCATAAGTTTGCACTTGTCCACAATAAATTTCTTCTGCCATTTGAACGCCCAGTATTCCAATTCATTAAGGTTCTCTTGCAATTTTTGACAATCCTCTTGTGTTTTAACAACTTTGAATAATTTTGTGTCATCTGCAAATTTGATCACCGCACTCATTATACCCATTTCCAGGTCATTTATGAATATGTTAAAAAGCAGCAGGCCCAGCAGAGATCCCTGGGGTACTCCACTATTCATCTTTCTTCTTTGAGAAAATTGGCCATTTAGCCCTACTCTCTGCTTTATATCTTTTAACCAGTTCCTGATCCCCAATAATACACTGCCTCTTATCCCATGACTTTTTAATTTTGCCAAGAGTCTCTCATGAGGTACCTTGTCAAAGGCTTTCGGAAAATCCAGATGCATTATTTTGACTGGCTCACCTTTGTCTACCTGTTTATTCACACCTTCAAAAAAACATAACAGATTAGTAAGACAAGACTTTCCTTGGCTAACTCCAAGTTGGCTTTCTGTCATTAAACCATGACTAACTACATGTTTGTTAATTTTGCTGGGTACTGATGTCAGGCTCACAGGTCTTTCGTTTCCTGGATCACCCGGGAACCCTTTTTAATGGACACTCCTGAATGTAGTTGCCGCAGTTACACCTGCTCTAGAACAAGTGTAATTGCACATGCCTTGACCGACACAGTGATCTACGTCAGTCATAGTATTTCATAAATTATGTGCCTAGATATTAGTCCTGCTTATGTTCTGCCAAGCACCTCCCCCATACACATCCCTATCCCACTTATGTAGGGTGCCACATACATGCACGCTTGCAGATAGTGCCCAACCACAACACCCTCGAACCTGCCGATTCATGCACATACACTCTTTAGAATAGGGACTTAAGTAAGTTTCCTACACACACTATGTAGGATCAACCTCATTTTGTCCATCTGCACATGCATATGCACCATTGGCGTCCACTGCATTTTCCACAGATATCTTTCTGCCTTTCTGTAGCTGCACACGAAGCATATTTTCAGATGAGCATGCAAGACTTTGTGGCACTTTCTCCTGGGGGTGGGGGGATTCCACATGCATGTACTGCGAGTTCACAATGCATGCATGTGTATCTTGCTTTTTGGAAGCTTTTTTTTTAAATATGTACGTTTTGAGTGGCAGACCTATGTTGATTTTATATTGGCCCCACATATGCACGCCCTCTCTTCTAAAACTGCCCTAGCTTTTTGGATGTTTTCACTTCTACATTGTTACAGCCACCTAAACATCTTTTCTAAAATATGCCTTCACACATATAGTGCTGTCAGCATTGAAACATATAGGCTGACCATTAATATAAATGAGTTGCTGTTTTTACACTAAGGGGCCTGTCTACAAAGCATTTTCCCCATAGGCACAAAATGAGAAAAAAACATTTAGTAGACAGGCCCCTAAGTGATAACCATTTGCATTTTTAATCTCAGGGATTTTTCTTGGATTTTTCCTTACTCTTTGTAGGTTTGCGTCAAGTTTTGGGGTTTTTTTTTGTTTAACATGACTGGAGATTTAGCATTGAGAATGTTATTCACGTTACATGTGTTTTGCTTGTTTTCTATATCAAGGCATTCATCATTTATAAAATTAAATTGTGAATATCAAATCTTGCCGTTTCAATGGATTAAACTATGATTAAATAATGATATTTTCCTTATGCATTAAAAAGAGGTATAAATCTGAAATTTACAGCATCTTTTCAGAATACTAGGCTTTAGTGCAAAATTTTGACTTTTTATTATAAAAAAACCCTCAAGTAATTGTGCAACTCTTTAAAAGGGTTAAGAGTTTCTGATTAGCTTTTGGGTCATGTATCACACTTGAAGTGCCAAAGCTTAAGGACACACTTCATTGAACTCCATCTAGCAGGCTTCATGCTTATGAAGGTGTTCCTCTTGATTGCTTTTCATCTGGGCTGCAAAATGATTTGGTTGGAAGCTGACATTGATTAAGTGCAAGAGAACCATGTTTTACTGTGACAGCTGCTAGGCCTCTGTCAACAAATCAATGTTTTGTTTCTCCCTTCCTCCCCCCTTAACTCTCCTGTTAGCATCCTGCTGCTAACCAGAGATGAAAAACATCTCTGTTGCTGGCACATGATTGACCTTTTTCTGATTGGCCAATCATGTAAAATGCTTCTGTTAATAATGGATATACAGCAGATCTTTTCAGACAGAGATTTCTCTGCGACTCAATATCCTGTTTCTCTGAAATATTTAACTATGTAATTGGTTTTAAATAGGGATGAGCAAACCATACTACAGTCCTCATTATACTTCCCCTCAAATGTATTCCATTAGAGTTTCAAATATATTTACTCAAATAATTTGGACCTCAAAAGAAAAGGATCGTAAAATCACTCGAAGGAAAGTTTATTTTTAACTAAGTCATATCCAAATATGTGCAAAGCAGGCCCCAGGGTGGCTTTTACCAATGGGTAAAAGAGGAAGCTGCCCTGCCCCCTGCATAACAGGGGGACCTAAGTAAAAGAGAACCCAGGTGCAAGGCCCACCACTCATAACAGGGGCAATTAATTTGCCTTAGGTGTATTGCCAAATTCTGAAGGTTGAAGTGGCTGTATGGTGGAGCATCATATGGCTCCAGATCCCAGTGCAGGTACCAAACTAGCTGTTGATGGATATAGCATCAGCACATCCTCCATCACTGTCCTGCTTGTCTGCAATTAGTACAGAGCAGGAGGAGACTAGAACAGAGACCATGTGGGCACAGGGTTTGGTTTATGCGCTGCCATTGACAATGCAAGAGAGAGACAGAGGTAATAACATTGATGACTGCTGCCAGCATGGGCCCCAGCTGCTGCCCAACGGATAGAGGAATCTGGAAGACTTGTTTTTCACCCCCACTGCTTGTAAGCGAAAGGTCTGAGGGGGTATTATTGAACAATTTTTCTAAGCCTTGTCTGCATTGGCGGTAGCAAAGTGAGCAAACAAATCTTATGGGAAACTAAATAAACGGGGAGCTTGCTATTCAGAAACAATAATTTTTGAATTGTGGACCCAAATAGCAGGATTCTAGAAAGCAATATTACCCATGAGCTAACCACATAAAAGTATGCATTGTGGCAAGAAGACACACACTTTTTGTGTGACTCTTGAGCAGCCCTATTCAGGGCGGAGTTTTGGCAGAGCGCAGATGGAGTCACAAGGTCAGCGCGTAATTACTGCTGCTACTACTACAAATCATTTGAATAGTGCTACAAGGCATACACATTGCTGTACAGAGACATGTAAGAGACAGTCCCTGCTCATCAGAGCTTTATAAAATATGCACAAGTGTGTGTACCCATTCCCAATCAGAAGTAAATGTACACAGGGCATTTTAGCCATAATTCCTGCTCTTATTAAAACACATACGTGCCTATGCTGTCTTTATAGACTATGGGCCTAATATTCAAAAGGCACTTACACGGTTAACAGCCAGTTAACCATGCAAATGCCTGCCAACCATATATGCGACAGCACATACATGGGTAGCGCCATTGAATATCTCTAAGTAAGTGCCCTACATGCCCCGATGCTAGCCAGAGACAGGGATCAGCGCTAACCGTGCAGCACCGATACTGGAAGCTGCACGGTTGAAGGGGGAGCAAGATGGCAATGGAAAAGGGTGCTGAGTGAGCTGCTCAATTTTTGGCTCTGTCTTTTTGCCTGTGTAAATGGGTAAGCGAAAGGCAAACGTGGTGGCAAAGACCACTACTCTGCCTTCTCAATCTACCGTTTGCCAAGCTACAATTACTGAGCTGCTCACTCCTCAAGTTCCTACTCACCCTGGGAGTATGGCCGCTGCATTGGAGCCTTCAGAAGAGGGCTCCCTCCTTGGCCCTGACATCTTTATCTTTATTTACACTTGATATACCACCCTAGACTTTAGAGTATCAGAACGGTTTACAGTTTCAAAAAAAGGCTGCGTAGAAAATAGAAAAGAATGCCATAATCAGACAGGACAGAGTGAGGACAGATGCAGAGAAGCGTAGCCAAAGCAGGACACAGGGCAGACAGTTAGGTGCTGGAGCGGGAGAGGTCGAAGGCAAGTTGGAATCGGTGGATCTTTAACATGGATTTCAATCTGGAGAATGAAAGTTCAGAGCATAAGGTGAGTGGTAGTGAATTCCATAAAGCAGGACCTAGAAAAATAAGTCAGAGTGCCATATTTGCTCTAAGCATGCCCGAGATACTGAGGGAAGTGCCAGGTGATGGACATGAAGTGACCTAAGGAGGTGGGGGGTGCAGAACTGAAGGAGGTTAGCCAGATATCGTGGTGTGTCAATGTGATATGCTCGGTGAACCAAAGTAAGAATTTTATAGTTGATGCAGTACTTAAGGAGTAGCCAGTGGAGGTTGATGAGAAGGAGCGTAATATGGTCATGGCGGGAGGAGGAGGAGGTAAGTAAATGCATGGCTGTGTTTTGCAGAAGCTGGAGAAGGCGAAGTTGGAAGAGAGGGAGTCTGGCAAGTTTGGAATTTCAATAATCAAGTCTAGCGATTACCAGTGACAAAAGAAGGGTTGTGAGGGAATGGGTATTGAGAAAAGGGCATATTGCATGAACCTGGCAGAGGGCGAAAAAAGAACATTGAACTAAGGAGGACAAGAGATTGTGGAATGATAAGGAAGAGTCAATAATGACTCTGAGATACCGGAATGATTGCACTAGTGGGATGGGGGAATGGGCCAGCAGGGGAGCAATAGCACGACATGGGAGATTAAAAGTGAGCCAAATGGCAGCACTCTTGAAGGGGTTGAGGTGCAAACGATTTTCGGTGAGCCAGGAGGAAACATCTGATAGGCAGGAATTCAGGAGAGACAAATCAGGTGAGTGGGAGCTGGTGTGATAATATTGTCTGCATTAAAATAGGCAGAGATTCCGAACTGTTGGATTATGAGGGCAAGAGGGGCCTGGAAGATATTAAAGAGGAAGGGGGGCCAGCACAGATCCTTGGGGGACACCACACGTGAGAGGAACAGTCAAGGAAGTGACTGCTCTGCAATTCACAGCGAAGGAGTGATAGGATAGAAAAGACTGACACCACAGAAGAACAGAGTCCCGGAGTCCAAAGTCATGAAGGTGAGAGAGCAGGATAGAGCGATCCACCAAGTTGAAAGCCGACAAGAGGTCTAAAGAAACTGCAATTGAGATGTCCCCCCTGTCATGTGCAATATGAACTTCATTGAGTAGTGAGAGAAGAATGGTTTTGGTACTGTGGCCTGAACGAAAACCTGACTGACAAGAGGGTAAAGAGTGAGTAAAGTCAAGGTGGGAAGAAAGTTGTGCAAAAAACAGTTTCTCTAGTATTTTGGATAAGAAACAGAGATTTGAAACAGGGCACCAGTTCACCAGGACCTTGGGAGGCAGGGAGGATTTCTTGTGGATCTGACGGAGGATAGCATGCTTCCATAAGGAGGGAAATGTCTTAGAAGTGAGGCTAGAGTTAAAGATGGCGAGCATGAAGGAAAGTAGAGCCAGTGATGGTTTAGTGATCCATTGTCATGGGATGGGGGTCAGAAGAACATGAGAGGATTGGAGCACCTTGGTCAAAAGCAGCTGAGGTGATGGATTGGAATAAGGATCAGACGTGTGTGAGGTAAGCAGTAGTAGTATCGGTAGGCAAGGTGATGGACTCTGATAAGTGTAGTGAAGTGCCCACGAGGCTGGAACGGAGAGTGGAGATCTTCTCTGAGAAATAGGTGGCTAAGTGGCTGGGGTCAGGAGAGCTTGTTCTTGCAGATGTGATTGGGGAGAAATGGGGAGAAGAGAGTGAGCAAAATACAGAGTAGAACTGTCTGGAGGAGTTGGTGGAAGATGAGATTAGAGCAGAGTAGTAGGATTTCTTGGTCATGTGAACGCCATGCTTGTAGCGGTGACAATAGTGATGGAAGTGTGAAAGAGCATCAGGTGAGGAATGGTGGCGCCAAAGACATTCGGCTCTGCGAAGGTAGGTTCGAAATAGAGAAAGATCAGCATCGAATCATAGATGATGCTGAGACAGACAGTGGGGGACAAAAAGGTTCAAAGGGCACTAGTTGGTCGAGGTGGGTACTGAGAGTTGTGTGCCATGTGTGTACCTGGATGTTGGTTGATAATGATGTGAAGTTAGGTGGGAATAATGAGTCAGCAGCAGGAAATTGCTGGAGGGTGCTCAAGAAATTGAGGCGACGCAGCCATGGTTGCCGGTTGCCTAAGGGCAGGTGACTTAGTCATTGTATTGAACAGACAGGAGAGAGAGAAAAACACACAGGAATGATCTGTCCAAGAGGGGGGGGGGGGTGGATGGTTGAGACCATGGAGGGAGCAGCAGAGGAAGTGGACATTATGATGAGATCCAGGATGCGCCCAGTCATGTGGGTAGGGAGATGGACTTGCTGACAGAGAGAGAGATCAGACAAAAAAGTAAGGAAAAGTTTGTCTCTGGGTGTGGAGGGAGAATCGACATGGATGTTGAAGTCAACCAAGATCGTCAGGTCGCATAGAAACATAGAAAAATGACAACAGAAAAAACTACATGGTCTATCTAGTCTGTCCTTCCATATCAACAACTACAACAGTTCCCCTTTTTCCTTTAGAGATCCTCTGTGTTTGTCCCATGCTTTTTTGAATTCAGATACTGTCCTCATCTCTACCATCTCCACTGGGAGACTATTCCATGGATCCACCACTCTTTCCGTAAAGAAATATATCTGTATATCACTCCTGAATCTATCCCCTTTCACCCACATCCCATGCCCCATCATAGCAGAACTTGCTTTCAATCAAAAGAGACTCACCCCCTGTGCATTTATGCCATGGAGGTATTTAAATGTCTCAATCATATCACCTCTATCCCGCCTTTCCTCTGAGGAATACATATTAAGATCCTTAAGTCTGTCATCATATGCTTTATAATGAAGACCACTAACCATTTTAGTAGCCACCCTCTGTACTGACTCTATCCTGTTTATATCCTTTTGAAGGTGTGGTCTCCAGAATTGCACACAATACTCCAAATGAGATCGCACCAAAGACTTCTACAGAGGCACTATCACCTTCTTTTTTTATGTTAGCCATTCCACTCCCTATGAACCCAAGCATCCTTCTAGCTTTTGCCGTCACCTTTTCTAACTGTTTAGCTGCTTAAGATCATCAGGCACAACCATGCCTAGGTCCCACTCTTCTTTAGTGGACAAAAGTACTTCACCCCCTATACTACATTGCTCCCTGGCATTGCTGCAGCCCAAATGCATGACCTTGCATTTTTTAACATTAAATCCCAGCTGCCAAATTCTAGACCATTCTTCAAGCTTAGCTAGATCCCTTCTCATATTATCTACACCTTCCTGGGTGTCTACTCTATTGCAGATTGTGGTATCATCTGCAAAGAGGCAAACCTTACCCGACAGTCCTTCCGCTATATCACTAACAAAGATGTTAAAAAGAATCGGACCAAGGATGGATCCCTGGGGCACACCATTGGTAACTTCCTTCTCCTCAGAGTGAGCTCCATTTACCTGTACCCTTTGTCGCCTCCCATTCAACCAGTTTCTAACCCAAGCAGTAACTTTAGGGTCCATCCCTAGGGTGCTCAGTTTGTTTATAAGTCGCCTGTGAGGAATGGTGTCAAAGGATTTACTGAAATCTAAATACACCACATCTAGGGCTCTCCCTCAGTCCAACTCCCTGGTCACCCAGTCAAAGAAATCAATCAGATTTGTCTGACAAGACTTGCCTCTGGTGAATCCATGCTGCCTCGGATCTTGTAATCCGCTGGACTCCAGAAACCTCACTATTTTCTCTTTCAGCAGTGATTCCAATAATTTACTCACCACAGAAGTTAAACTAACCAGCCTGTAGTTTTCAACCACATCTTCACTTCCGCTTTTGTGTAAAGGGACCACATCAGCTTCTCTCCAGTCCTTTGGCACCACTCCTGACTCCAACGAGGCATTGAAAAGGTCTGTAAGTGGAGCTGCTAGAATGTCCCCAAGTTCCCTCAGTATTCTAGGGTGTATCCCATCCTGTCCCATCACTTTGTCTACTTTAAGTTGAGCTAGTTTCTCACAAAGATAGTCTTCTGAAAATTGTTCAAGATGCCCCTCACTTCTGTTCCTGTTTGTGGATGTTTTCTGAGGTCCTGTTCCTGTTTCTTCATCTGTGAACACAGAATAGAAATATTTGTTAAGCAATTCCGCTTTATCCTCATCAGCTTCTACATATTCCTCCCCTTCACCCTTGAGTCTGACAATACCACTTTTGCCCTTCCTCTTCTCACTAACATATCTGAAAAATGTCTTATCCTCCCCATTTTATTGCATTGGCTATTTTCTCCTCTTTTTGAATCTTTGTTTTCCTGACTACTTTGCTAGCTTCTCTAAGTTCTTGTATTTCATGAAGGCCTCCCTCTTTTTCTTCACCTTTTCATCTACTTTCGAAAACCATAGCAGTCTCCTTTTACCTTTATTTAGCATTTTAGCAAAAAGGTTGGTTGCTCTTAAAATATCCCCTTTCAGTCTTGCCCACTGTTTTTCTATATCCCCAGTTGTTCCCATCCTGCTAACGACTCCCTGAGGTATTGGCCCATCTTGGCAAAGTTAGTTTTCCTAAAGTCTAAGACCCTCGCTTTTGAATGGATGCTAACAGCCCTAGTCCTATTACTGAACCACACCGTCTGGTGTTCACTGGATGTAAAATGATCTCCCACTATAACATCAGAAACACTTTCACCATTTGTAAGCACCAAGTCCAGTATGGCCCCTTCACATGTGGGATCTGTTACCAATTGTAAACAATATTCCTCATAACCATCCTCCTAGAAAAACTAAAAATGCCCCTTGGTTTCATACCACACTTAAAACAATGAAAGCAGAATTGAGAAAAGCTGAACGAAAATGGCGATGCTCAAAATCGCTAACCCATCATTCAAACTACGTAGACATCCTCACAAAATATAAGATGTCCATTGATGAAACAGGGAAAAACTACTACTCAAGTATACTGTCAAAATCCTTAAACTGACCAAGAGAACTTTTCAGCATAGTTCAAAATCTAACTAGCAAGGCATATACTGTAACTCTATCTTTACAGAATATGATATATCCCCTCAAACATTAGCTATCCATTACATGAATAAAATCAAACAGACAGTACCACCCACTATGACACCTAATAAAGCACACGCAGACCATATTAACACTTGGTCCAATTTTCACTTGATATCAAAAGACACTCTCAAGAACATTATTGCCAAACTAAATACCACTACCTCTTACCTCGATCCCTTTCCGGTTCACTGGCTGAAAGCTACATTACCTGAACTCTCGCCTTTCATCCTCTCTATGATTAAACTTTCACTCAAGAATGGATACCTACCACCAACCCTCAAACATGATGAAATCCGCCCAATAATAAAAAATAATAATCTCGACAAAACCTCTCCCAATTCATACAGACCCATATCAAGAATTCTATTTCTGGAGAAATTAACTGAAAAAGGTTGTACAAATACAACTCCAGGACTACACTGATGCATCGGCCCCCCTCGACAAACAACAATATGGCTTCCGCCCTTCCCATGGCGTGAAAACACTTCTCACAGTATTAACTGACACATTGTCATGGGGAATAGATGACTCAAAGCAAGCCTTTATTCTCCTATTCTTAGATATCATGGCAGCATTCGATAGCGTGAATCACCTATTAAGGCTAACCAGACTCCAGCAGATAGGGTTAACCGCAACAGTATTTAAATAGTTTGCCTCATACCTAAAAGACAGAACACAAACAGTAAGAATTAACTAGCAAACGTCCACAACATTCATGCAAGAGCAATGTCTCCCCCAGGGATCTGCCCTCTCAGCTCTCCTTTTTAATTTCTATCTGCAGCCCAACTGTTCTATCCTTGAATAGGACCGCGTAAATTACCATATTTATGCAGATAATATAATGTAATACATACCATTCAAATTACCAAGCCCACCTACCCAATGGCTCTCAGATTGTTTCAATGAAATTTTGCTATGGCTCAAAAAACACAACATACACATCAATTTTCGAAAACCGAAGTGTTATTCGATACCAGAAATCAAAGCTTTGTGCCCTCATCATCAATTCTGCTCCAGGACTCCAACATCATAGTAAAAAAGGAGGTGAAATACCTGGGGGTTACTCTAGATCAGACCCTCAGTATGGAAACTCACATCAAGAATACAGCTACAAAAATACATTATAAACTTAAACTGCTAAAACAGCTCCGTCCGAACCCTAATCCATCTACAGGACTTCATATCAGTAATACAGTCAATCATCACACCTCACTTTGATTTCGCTAATTCCATACTACAGGGCACATCAAAACAGATACTCAGAAGGCTTCAGTTAGCACAAAACGTGGCAGCCAGAACAATCATGAACGTCAGCACCATTGAACACATTACACCCATTCTCTATGAAATACACTGGCTACCTATTTACAGCCGCATAAACTATAAAATACTGGTAACAATCTTCAAAATAATCAATAATTTAGCACCTTCATTTATCAACACCCTAATTAATAAGGAAACACTTAACCAAAACCAAAGGAGTAAAAACAAACACAAACTTGTAACTCCGAAGGATTTCAGAAAAGCCAAAAAAGTAACTAACAACAAAGCATTTTCACACTTTGCCCCATTACTCTGGAATGAACTACCTGATGACCTTAGAGAAGTGAATGACCTCAGGGCATTCCGCAAAAACCTAAAAACACACCTTTTTACTCTACACTATAGTTCACAAACACTCACATACAAACAGAAAACAACACCTCACATTCACACATCAGTCAAATTGAGCAGCCAATCTCTACCTCTATTTGATTGTACTGCTCCATCAGAATAAATGTGTTTGTTAAATAAATAAATAAATAAATAAATACATACATTGCCTGAATAGTTCTCCCTGTAGAGAATCCAGGATCTCCTTACTTCTAGATGATACTGCGGCAGGAATGTGCCAATCAACATCTGGCATATTGAAATCCCTTATCAGTAGCACTTCCCCATTCCAAGCAATGCTGCATATGTCTGCAATTAACTCTCCATCCACCTCTTCCTCTTGTGAGGGAGGTCTGTATATCATGCCAATGCAAATAGATTTGTCTTTCCCTCTTTCTAGTTAAGCTCTGTAATTCCAAAGCTTTAATATTATTTTTTACATATAGTGCCACTCCTCCTCCCCTTCTTCCTACCCTGTCCTTTCTGAATAAAGTATAGCCTGGTATAGTTACATCCCAGTCATGGTTTTCTGTGAACCATGTTTCTGTAACTGCCACTAAATCCAAGTCAGCCACTCCCATTAAAGCTTCAATATCTGGGATCTTATTTCCCATGCTATGGGCATATATACATACCACTTTCCATATGTTACCCCTTTTACCCATTTCCATAAAGGTATTTAATGTTTCACTTACCTGGGGGCTTTCACTTACCTGGGGACTTTCTTCACCCATCCCCAATGAATCTAGTTTAAAGCCCTCTTCAGTAGATTAGCCAGTCTGCTACTGAAGACACGTCAACCTTTCTTAGACAGATGAACACCATCTCTGCTCTGCAACCCTTGGAACAGCATCCCATGGTCCAGGAAACCAAAATGCTCTCGATGACACCATCCACACAGCCATGAAGTCATCTCCAGGATGCGAGCTTCTCTACCTTGGCTTTTACCCTCAACAGGGAGGATTGAAGAGAACACCACCTGTGCACCTATCTGCTTCACCCTCTGTCCCAGAGCCATGAAGTCACTTTTGATAATCTCAGAGGGATACCTGGCAGTATCATTTGTGCTGATATGGTTAGCAACATTGGGTAATAGTCAGTGAGCTTGAAGAGTCTCTGCAAATGCTCCATAACATCTTGGATTTTGGCACCTGGCAGACAGCATACCTCTCTGGACATCAAGTCTGGTTGGCAGATGGACGCCTCAGTACCCCTCATAAGAGAGTCACCAACCACCACTACGCTTCGCTTTCTTGTGGTCACTGATTCTGCAACTTTGGGGTACTTGAGCTCTGGTTCTTTCCTTTCCAAGGCTCTTTTCACCTCCTCCACTTCCAGGGCTGCATAATGGTTCTTCAGTTCAAGGGCTGGAGAAGTTGGATTGGTGATTCTGCAGGCCCTGGTAACTTGTGTCCAACCTTCATCATTCTGTAGGCACCCATCTTCTCCTCTGCTGGAGAGCTTGGATGTTGCAAGAAGCATCTTATCAATATACTTCTCACTGTCTTGAATCCTCCTCAGTCTCGCCACCTCCTCTCTGAGTTCCTCCACTTGTTTCCTGAGAGCTTCAGCATGCAGGCACCCTGCACATGGAACTGGTCCTTCAACTGGCATTGGGATCTCTGTCTGGACAGAGGCAGAAGCTGTAACAGGGTCAACAGCTTTAGTGATATGAGTTTTCCCAGCCATTGTTCAGTTCATGGAGCTTAGGTATCTGTTAAAACAAAAGAGAGAGATCTACCAAAGTACCATCCGGTTTCCCAGCTGTTCTTTCAGAGAAAAAGAAGTTAAATCTTTTTAAGTATGTTCAAAATGTGCTGTTCCAAGCCACAAACTCTTACCTTTGCTTGAAATGTATAGCGCCTGTTAGGAATGCCTCAACAGTGCAGGACTCAGAAGCCTTTTATGCAGGCTTCAGCTTCTCTCCGTTTTTTCACAGGCTAATCAGGCCCACTAACTCCTGATTAGGTGTCAGTAGCTTCAAAAAGCTGAGAAAGATACTAAAGCAGAGTTTTAAACCTACACCACTAAAAACATATTTTTCCTTTTTAACTAAAGCACCAAAAATAATGTAACTTTGTTTTAAAAATGTACCAAAACCCTTTTAGGAGCTCCTAGGCAGAGAGCTAGTAATTTAAAAAGCCACAAACACTTACCTTTGGTTGAATAGCAAAACGTAAGAAGAAAAGAGTCCCAGTGATCATGATGCAGAGATGGAGGAGCATAAAGGAGAAGGTAATAGCTAGGGGGAGTAGATTCTAGGCGCAGTAGCAATGTCTCTGGATAATGGGCAGCTGGTGTTGACACCCCCTAGAGTGACAAGGAAGAGCGGTAGAGAATAGCAACTTCCCTCCTGACCGACCTAGTCAGGACACAGAGAGAGCTGAGTATCCAGGAGGAAGGCAATGATTAAGGAGAGGGTCTTTGCCATTCCATAGCCAAGTTTCTGTAAAAAAGAGGGCATCGAGGGAGTACTGTTGAAGAACGTTGTGCATGAGTTCTGCCTTGGAGCATATAGACCGACAGTTCAGCAGAGCAAGATTCTAATCAGACCGGGCTGGGGAAGTACAGGGTAGGCAGCTGGTGTTGGTGACAGATAGCAGGGCACAAGATATAAGGTTGTTTGGAACCCTGGATATGCTACCAGGAACTATGGAAGAAAAGGGGGGAGGATGCTAAGTCCAGTGGACAGGTATGGCAGACATAGGACATTTAGAAGGAACCTAGCAGCTACCAGAAACAGTGCACAGGTAAGGAGTAGTCGGACAGAAAAGACAGAAAAGACAGAAATAGCAGATTTACCAGAAGGGCTTCCCCGGTGTACCAAATTTTTTCTGGACTCTAGAAGTTTGCTGGCTCAAATATCCTCTCCAATTGATCAGCCTTAATACTATTTAGTTCTTAAGCTTCCTTCTCTGTTTCCTGTGAAATTGTTCTGTTGTACACTTCTCCTGGTGTTAGACCTTGCTTTCCTACTATTCTTGTATAATGTTCTGTATTGTGCTGAAGGTTTTTTCCTGATTTGCATTTTTTGGATTATGTTTATATTCTTATTGGCACTTTCTATATTGCAAGTTTGATTGCATGTATATCTTGCTGAAAAAAAAAGGAAGCTGCACGGGTAGCACTCGGCGTCTATAAGATAGGTGAGGAAAACCCTCGCCTATCTTATAGGTGCTGAGGCTAACCGTGCAGTCAATAAAAGCAAAAGCAATCACTCCATTGTAACCTCAGAAAACATGACGTTAATTTTCAACCTGTGGGAATCTTTTTCTACCAATGGTGTGTAATTCCATGCTGTTTTGGTCTCAGACTCTTTGGCACTGCAACATCTTTTGTTAAAATGTCCAGTATAGTGCCTGTTAGCATCAATGACCTGTAAGCACTTTTTTCACCAACATAAATAAGATGCCACAAGTGAAATTCTCATACAGTAAAAATGTTTCCAAACGTTGCTTAGCTTAGTTTTTTACTGCTCCCCAACGCCATCTCTCGGCGCCCCTTCCTGTGTTTCACTCTGAACGAGTTTCTTCAGGGGGTTTAAAAGCTTTACAAAACTTCAAATTTGTGCTGCCAATGCTGTCCTCACAGAATTTAGTAAACAGAAAGTCTTCAGAAAAACGCCGCAGAGTGGTGACGTTCAGATCAGGCACTGGAGAGACGTGCCCGAAGAGCTGAAATGCGGGAAAGAGTACCTGTGTAGGCCATGGTATAGCAGCTTGCACAAGAAGACATGACTGCACACAGCTGACAGAGGTAGAGAGATGGACTGAAGGAAGGATGGCGGCAGAGGAAAGGGTGTATGGGATGGCAGCACTGATATGTCATAGGTGCCATCCCCAATGTATTTGTGACTGTGTGGGACAATGTGTATCAGTGTCACGTGGAAGGACTGATACCAGACATGTGGGTCTCACACCTATCCCAGCCACACAACCACCATACAACACCCCAGACAAATGTGCAGAGAACAACTGGAAAGGTGTCAACCAAACTGGGCAAATGGGGCATTACGGACATGAGGTGATACCTGCAGGTGGCTGAGGGGTGGAATGTACTACAGAGATGTAATGGTGCCAAAGCTGTACAGCCACAGTCATGATGTCATATATGGCTCATCTCATATGTAGGTTACAGCTGAATGCAAGTAACTGCCTGTTAGCCTTCCGCTGTATCAGTGCAGTCATGTCAGGGTATATCTTACCGACAAATTGGTAATGTCAGATGATAAACAGGGACTGTATGGAGCCATTAGTGGGTTAAGTGACCTGCTCAAGATCAAAAGGAGGTGTTGTCAGTCCATGAAGTTTATTGCAGACATAAAATGCAACAGTAACACATTTGGAAATGTCATTTGAGGAGTGCTAGTGGGTCTTAAACCCTGGCATTTTGGTCCCCTGTCCATTGTCATGACCATTATGCCATGCTTCCAAGCAGGGCAGCTGTAGGGTGAACATGTCTGACCCCCTGTAATGGGCTGAAGCAGAGCCAAAACAACATGCTCTCAGAAGGGCATGATGGGGAATAGCATGTTTGTTGACCCAAAGTGTGGCCAGAATGCATAACAAAGTAGAAGGATGTGTGTCTGCAAGTCACAGCAGAGCCTGGACTGCCACAGGCAGGGAAATGACCTGAGTAGCACAGAGGCCCAAAATAAACAAGTGTGAATCAAACCTTTGTCTGCTGTTTATGGGGACAGGGCACTACATCAGTAGGTTATACCTCTACACCAATCTACATAGCAATGCTGGAGTCAAAGAGTCTGCAGGTCACTGCCTAAAGTGTCTGCTGTGTGTACCGGTATAGGGTAGCCACACCAATACCCATGAGGCACTACAAACGCAGGGCAGTAGTCTGCAGCTGAGCACCAAATGGAGAATGCACTGATACTTCAGCTCAGTAAGACACACTGACAGAGTGTGCTACAAGCACAGAACAGCTACAGACTGTGCTACTGAACAGTTTCAGTGGTCACTTTGAGGGTGAGAATGGGAGCCCAGTACATGGTCCCCAGTGCTTACTCTGTTAGAGATGGTCTCTTCTGGCTGTGCTGCTGATCCACATCACTGCCCCATGTTGCAGTAGCTGATGTCAAACAGAGTGGGGCTTCTAGGCTTGCATGGGGCTGCTACTGCTACGATCCTGTTATGACCACAGTGAGCAGGCCAGGAACAATGCTGTCACAACTACTGGGAAATACTAAACCAGTCAGACTGCACCTGATCCCACCACAGGGCTGTTTCAGCCATGTATATATTACCTGTGACCAGTCACTACACAATGCATGTGCACAAAGCAGCCACATATACCCTGACTTAGGACAAACAGCATGGACACCCAGCATTCAGACTCGCAGGACAGAGAGAGCACCTGCATCACAGGAGCTGGACACTATACAGCACTATGAGGATGCATAGTCGTGCCATGGTCACAGCTTGGTCAGAATGAGAGTGTCCTCACAGCATGAACTGCTGTGGCCACCCAGACCATGAATGTGGCAGACGGGCACTACAAAGTCTCAGCCATTGACCTGACCTCAAATGCAGACACATCCTGGGAAAACCGCTCTGTTTCAGGCCATACCCACAATCCTTTGCTCCTCATCATGCACATTTGCAGACTAAAGCTAGGAACAGTCTAGGCAATGTGGGGCACAGTGCAGTGAAGAAGGCCACAGAACTCAGAAAAAGCACACACACACATACTCACACTCACATCACTGCGTTGTACAAAAGTGGGGATGGTTGGCATTCCTGCCTGCCACTTTAGTCTCCATATCAGCTCAAGTATTGTTAACACATGCTCATCGTGCAGATGCTAGTAGCATGCTCTGACATTTACACCTGCTCAGTATGCCGGTGCTATCAGTCTGTGGATAGTGGAACCTGTCTGTGTGGCTGATGGGTGTTTGGACCCTTGCTTGCCGATTCATTGAGTGTTACACATGTTGATACCATACCTGTATTGTAGGCTAAAGTTTACCCACAGGGACATGATCCACAGCCAGGTCTTGAACCTGTGACCCTCCACACATATACTGGTTTTGTGTGTTGCACCACAGAGCTGCTATATGGAGTCAGCAGTCTCTGTGTGGAGTTGTGGTCATTTGCAGGATGAATGCAGGCATGAGTAGGGGTCTTCCTATGTCTGCTGTGATCTCTGCATGCCCTTTACCATACCTGTCTGACAAGATGTGTTTGGTGGGTGGTGAAGGGGGATGTGTTGTCTGGTCTATATGTTGCCATAGCTTTGTATGCTGCTGGCAGTGGACGTTGCACCACCGCCAACATCCTCACATCATGCTGACACGGCAGCATGTAATCAAGGGGGTGGAGTGCAGTCCTGACCCATCCACCATGCAGCTTAGGTGTGCGCCTAGAGCATCAGTTCTGGATGGAGGGCATAGACACACATGGGTGGCCATGCTGCCCCACAAACAATTGCTGCCAATGTAACCCCATCCCTGCCAGCTACAGATATATCTTGGGGGGAGGTGGACAGCCACAGCAGTGGTATTTCCCTGAGTGGCTGCTTTTTGCAGCCCCCTGTAAGCTACAGCTTCAGGCGCTACCGGCCTCTTCCTCTAGAGCCAACATCAGCAGCAACAGGGGGGGAAGCTGGAGTCTCTGCCTAGAGTGCCAGGTACCCTTAGACTGTCCCATGTTGTGCACCACCATTTCGCAGCAGCAGCATGTTTGTGTGCCGCCACTGTCACTGTGAGATCATGGCAGAAATCACAGATGTGCAACCTGGGCAGCTGCCTAGTCTGCCTTGTACACCAGCAACCCCCACTACATGACCCACATGCCACCCCCTTTGCCCCATTTGTACCATCAACATAGTACCCTTTATGCTTTTGCTGCTAATTGAGCACTACTACCACTATCTTGGGCTCACCTGTCTGTGGATCACATAGCAGACATTTAAATAGGCTCTCTCCACTCAACATACCCCTTTTCCACAAGGTTTTACTTGGTGTTAGGGTTCCCAGCATTAAAGGGCGCTAACGCAGCAGGTATTAAAGGATCATCCGCTGTTAATACCCATTCTCCACCCCATTAACGCCCACTCTACACCTACTGTTCCCTTAATGCTGCAGGAGACTTTGATGCTTGCAACGTTTTCGCAGCGTTAAGGGCACAAGGGTGCCAATAACAGCTGTTAATTGCATACTTGCTCCCTTAACACCCTTTGCTAAACATACCCCTAGGTCCCAGTAACTCCTGGTTCCTGACTAGTTCTATCTGACTGCACATTCTGGTGTGTTTTTTTTCTCTCTTTCTTCCCATTCCTCTATAGTTGGTATTTTCAGTCCTCGGTTTTTTTACTTTGCTTGGTTTTTTTTTACCAGAGCACCTTCTGTAGATTCTGGCTGCTTTCACTTGCTTGCATTCAGCTCTTGCCCCGCCCCTTTCCCTGCTGGGGCTTTGTTTCTTCAGTAGCTTTTCTCTGTGAGCACATGGGCTGCTGATCCATTTGCAGGTGGTTCCTGGTTCTGTGAACACCCTCATTGCAAGCTTCAGCTATCTTTGTATGCTCTGTTCAGGCATTTTCCTGGGCCTGTTCATTACCACAATCCTTGCTCATTACTACGATCCCTCACAGGTGCACCTTATCCCCTGCAATCTCTATCACCTATCCTTTTACTTCCTCTGACTTCTGTGCTCCTCTCCATCTCTCTTTTATGGCTCCTTATCGTTTTCTGTTCCTATTACTCATTCTCCCTAATTGTTTCACCTCCTACCTCCCCCTTATCTCCCCTTTACCATCCTAGCTTCCCCCACTGTCTTCTCATCTACCCTATCATCAGCTCTTGAGCTTTACCATTTTCTCCTTCTCATTCAGCCATCTCCTCTCTCTCTGAAACAACCTCCCCTCGTTACCACCATGCTGTCTCCTCTCTGTCGTGCACTCTTCTACTCCTTCTCCTTCTCTCTTCCGGAGATATTAACCACCAACCGTGGCCCTCCTAGACTTCTGTCACACTCCCAGAATAGATCCTTACACAACAGCTCAAATCTTATTCATATATCTCTCTCCTCTCCCTTTCTCGTGTGCTTTGTGGAATACACACACCATGTCAAATAAACTTGTCTTTACTCATGATCTCTTTACCTCTAATACTCTCAGTCTCTTTGCTCTAACTGAGACCTGGCTCCTCCCTGAGAACTCAGCTTCAGTTGCTGATCTCTGTCATGGTGGCTATCAGTTCTCCCACACGCCTCATCCCACTGGCCATGGTGAAGGTGTTGGGCTTCTACTCTCTCCTTCCTGTCAGTTTCAACCCCTCCTTCTGCCTCAGTCTCACTCCTTTCTCTCCTTTGAAGTCCATTCCATCTGGCTTTTCAACCTCTCCAACTAGCTGTTATTTATCAACCCCCTGACAAATCCACCTCTACCTTTTTCTTTGACTTTGACTCATGGCTTTCCTCCTTTCTGGATTCATCTTCCCCCTCCCTTATTCTCTGAGATTTTAATATTCATATTGATAACCCCTCCGACCCTTATGCTTTAAAGCTCCTCTCCCTTACCTCATCATTCTACCTCCAGCTTTGCTCTCCTGCCCCTACTCACCAGCAAGGCTACTACCTAGCCTACTTGACAATCCACCGAGAAGCAATTTGGAACAGGAGGAAGGAATTCCACTCAGATCTCCTTAGCCATTCGCTAAACAAGCCACGAGACCTCTTCAACTTGGTAAAATCGTTAACCAAAGAACCTTCCCCACCTCAGATGGAGCAAATACAACCGCAAGCATATGCCAACTATATGCAATCCAAGACCATCAAAGCAACTAATGCCACCTGTCCAGGAATACCTCAACCTTCCCTACTTCTACAACCACTCGACACGTTCTCTCCACCTTCAGCGCTCAACATTAAAAACATTATTGCTAGCATCAATACCACTACAGCACCAAATGACCCCTGCCCAGCACACTGGATCAAAGCAATGCAATCAGAACTCAGCCCAATCATAGCAGAAATCGCACATCAATCCTTCATAACAGGAAAGTTCCCAACAACACTCAAGCAGACCTCTATTCGTCCACTGTTGAAAAACAACCAGCTTGACCCAGAGAAAGTAGATTCCTACCGGCTGATTTCCAGTATCCCACTGCTAGCCAAAATCCTAGAGAAAGCAGCCCTGATGCAAATCCAACAACATATAGACACCACATCCCCTCTAGACCCCTGCCAACACGGGTTTAGAGAAGCACATGGTGTTGAAACACTCCTGACTTCACTAATCAACACTCTAGTCTATGGCTTAGACAACATCAAATCTGGCTTTGTTCTGATTTTCCTGGACATTGCAGCAGCATTTGACTCAGTCGACCATGCACAACTACTAGCTTGGCTCCATGATAAGGGGATTCATGGCCTAGCCTGGGATTGGTGCAGATCTTATCTCGAAGACCGATGGCAGCAAGTCAGGATTGGATCTAATACTTCAGAACCGTTTCAACAAAAGCAGGGAGTACCCCAGGGCTCCTCCCTTTCCGCACTTCTCTTCAACATTTACATGCAGCCAATCTGTGAAATCACTCGCTCCTTCGGAATATCATGCCTTATCTATGCAGATGACGTTCTGATGTATTCACCTTTCAACGTCGCACTCCCAGATTACACTAACCTAGTTAATTGCTTCAACGCAGTAACAGACTGGCTCCTCAACCAGAACCTAAGGATAAATTTCAAAAAAACTGAGGTTCTAACCATCACAAGAAACAAAATTTTCTCTCCTCCCACATCCCTAACTGTGAGAGACACAGAGCTACCAGTCAAATCAGCTTTACGCTACTTGGGAGTAATATTCGATCAGCAGCTAAACTTTAAAGAAAACATAAGTCGCATAGTAAAAACTGTTTATTACAAGATCAAGACCCTTCGCCACCTCAGACCCATGCTAGATCCCGACAGCTTCTGCACAATATTTCAAGCTCTAGTCGTACCCCATTTCGACAATGCCAACATTGTACTCCAAGGCCTCCCCAAAAACACACTTAACCCTCTTCAATTAGCGATGAATGCCGCTGCCCATGTATTAGTTGGGACATCAAGAAGCGACCACATATCCCCTGTCCTAAGGGATCTACACTGGCTACCGATAAGTTGTAGGATCTCTTTCAAGGTTCTACTAACCACATTTAAGGCTATAAACAACATAGCGCCCCCATCAATCTCCATGCTCATCTCCCAACCCACCAACAATAGATCCAAGAGGCTGCATCACACTAATACACTCATAACCCCAAAAGATTCCACAAAATGGGCACAATCCACCAACAAACGAGCATTTGTGTCCTACGCACCCAGTTCATGGAACAACCTCCCACATAATATCAGAGCAATTAAGGACATCACTCAATTTAGAAAAGCCCTCAAGCACCACTTGTTCATCACACACTTTCACAATGCTCCAATTCCCCCAGCGCTGCATAGCATCACAAACACCACCCCACAACCTGATAAATAAAAGCTTACTCTAGTTAAGTGAGAGGAAGTAGTCCGTAATTGGAATGCACACTTATTCTCAATCCCTTCTCCCCTGTGTAACATTATCGTAACATCAGTATGTAATTTGTACATAGATTTCCCTGTTCTCTCTCCAAGTTGTTCTCCCTGTTCAATGTAAACTCGAGAATGCCTTGTGGTCCTCGAATCGTTTTGTTAATTGTAAACCGCGCTGACGATAAAGAGCGCGGTATAAAAGAAATGTTAAATAAATAAATAAAAATAAATACTGCTTTGACCTTGTATTCTTCTCTAAATGCCTACCCTCAAACCTCTGTACCTCATTTTTACCCTTATCAGACCATCACCTGCTAAGCTTCACTCTTCATCACTAACCGCCTCAACCTCACCCTGTCCCCTCCAACCTCTTTAGAAATCTTCATGCTATTGACACATTGGCTCTCTCCTCCACTGTCTCATCACCTCTTTCCTCCGGTATGTCATCTGAATCTGTTGATGAGTTGGTAGCTGCCTATAACGCTGCACTCTCCTCTGCTCTGGATGCTCTTGCTCCACCCATGCCTCATCCTGTAAGGCATACTGTACCCCAACCCTGGCTGTCTTCCACTACCCACTATCTACATTCCTGTGCCTGCTCAGCTGAGCATGCTTGGCTCAAATCCCACACCCTTGGAGACTTTCTACACTTCAAATTCATGCTTGTCTATTTACAGTCAGCCATAGCACTTGCCAAACAAGACTATTATGTACATCTGGCTAATTCTCTTGCCTCTGACCCTTGTCATCAATTTACAACTCTCAACTCTCTCCTCAAGGTGCCTCCATCTCTTATCCCTCACTCCCTTTCTGCCAAAACCCTGGCTGACTACGTCCATGACAAAATCCACAAGATCACACTCCAATTCCCCACAAGGTAAGCTCCCCATACCCCCCTTCTCCCCCTCTTCACTCCCAACCTCCCCCCTACCTCTACTACCCTTTCTTCCTTTTCTTTGATTTATGAGGAGGAAACCATTCACCTTCTTTCCTTATCCAAACTCATTACCTGCTCCTCTGACCCTATTCCCACCAGTCTCCTTAGCTCAATCTCCTCCACTGTTGCCCCTTCCATCTCTCATATTCTTAACCTATCGCTCTCCCTGCAGCGTTCCCTGCAGCCTTCAAGCATGCTGTGGTCATTACTTTCCTCAAGTAAGCATCACTAGACCCCACCTGTCCTTCTCACTATCGACTCATCTCCCTCCTCCCCTTCATTTCTAAACTACTTGAACATGCGGTTCACTGCCATTGCCTCGACTTTCTGTCCTCTCAAGCCCTTCTGAATCCTCTACAAGCTGGCTTTCATCCTTTACATTCTATGAAACGGCTCTTGCCAAAGTCTCCAGTAACCTATTTCTGGCAAAATACAAGGGCCTTTACTCAATCCTCATCCTTCTTGACCTTTCTGCTGCTTTTGACACTGTTGACCCCAACCTTCTCTTTGATACCTTGTCCTCGCTTGGTTTTAAGGACTCTGCTATTCTGGTTCTCTTCTTATCTTTCCCATTGTTCTTTCAGTTTTTGTTCTGGTGGATCCTCCACAACTGCCATCCCGCTCTCAGTTGGTGTACCCCAAGGATCAGTCTTGCCTCCGCTCCTTTTGTCTCTCTACACCCAGTCCCTCGGTGCACTCATCTCTTCCAATAGTTTTCAGTTCTATCTTTATGCTAATGACTCCCAGATCTACCTCTCTACACCAGAAATCTCTCCGGCAGTCCAGGCCCGGATCTCTGCTTACCTTTCTGACATTTCTGCTTGGATGTCTCACCACCGCTTGAAATTGAACATGGTCAAAACTGATATTCTTTTTTTTTTTGAAAGCTTTATTTATCATTTTTCAGAACAAACAAAACCAAAACATTACATTGACAACATCAAACTACAATGAACATTAGGCTAATACAGACAGGTACAGCAACAGTACTCGGCGTTCTCGAAGTACGGAGACCACAGGAAAAAAAAGGGGGGGGAGGGGGAGAGGGGAAGAACCGTGAATGCCATATCTCCTGTGTATAGATCACCTGATAACAGACAGTACGTCATGTAAGGGTGTCCCATTTTTTCAGTAAGCTCCTAAATGCGGGGTTCTGTTGGACGTAGGCAATCTCACAGGACCGGTGATAGCATACTAGATTCCACCAGTATACTACACTCACTGTACTGAAGGATTTCCAGTGACTCATGATGACTTTCAATGCCAAACTCAGCATTAAATCAAACAGTGCAAATTGCTCCTTGGGGAGGTTTGGTACCTCAGCTAGTGATTTATAGACGATTATATGGAAGGTCAAGGGGGCGGCGACTCCACATATCTCCTGCACTTGCTTCCAGACCCCTTGCCAGTAGCCCGACAGTTGAGGACAATAATAAAGCATGTGCGCAAAAGTACCCGCTTCAGAAGAGCAGGACCAACAACGATCATTTTCCTGCGCCTGCCATTTGGAGACTTTGACAGGGGTTAAATAGGCACGATGCGCTAGGAAATATAACATCTGTGTAAGCGAGGCTGATCTCGAAATCCTTACTTGGGATCCCCAGAAGAGATTCCACTTATCTGGAGTTGATAGGGGGCCAGCTTCAGTTTCCCACACCATCTGAGCACCTCTGGGACTACGGCCGTCCGCCGCTCTGAAGAGCTCCACATACTTTGAGATCTGCCTTGTCCCTATTCGAATTTCTAACACCCTCTGGTAGGATGGTCGTCCTGCGATCATATGTAGAGGGGACACACCAGCTTTGCTTAAACAGTGTCGCAGCTGACCCCATTGAAAGAAGCAGTTGTATGGGAGTTGATATTCCAGTTGTAGTTCTGCAAAGGTTTTGTACCTCCGCCCACTAATCAGGTGTCCCAGAGAAAGAACCCCCTTCTTTATCCATGTGGCCCATGCAAAGCTGGTCCCTCCTATTTTAAATCGTTGATTGAACCATAGTGGGGTGGCATCTGTATAGTTCTGCTCATCTTCCAAGAGCGGGATCAGTAAACTGAAAGCTTGCTGTGTGGCTTGCAGGATCCCAGCTTCTTTATGGGTGTAGTGCACTGTTGCCCCAATACGATGTCGAAGCGGGAGGGGGTCACTCATCGCAGCCTCCACTTGAAGCCAAATGGGTGCGTTAGGAACGTCTGATTCTTCCGCCCACCAGGAGCCCAGTCTTAAGATTGCTGCGACATGATACCAATAGAAGTCTGGGAACTGGACTCCACCCTGCTTCTTGGTAAGCTTCAGCTTCCAGGCTGCTATACGTGGTGTTTTTTTCTCCCATAAGAAAACTAGCAACTTCTTCTCTATCTCCCGGTAAAAATTCTTATCAAGAAGCACTGGGATCATACTAAGTATATAGGTGAGCTTTGGGACAACAACCATTTTAATTGTTTCCAGGCGGCCCCACCAGGACAGATTCAGAGGTGACCACTTCTGGAGACATTCTTGTAGGATTTCGATACAACGGGCCGTAACACGTGAGGTTGTATCCCCTAGGGTAGTTCCATAGGGGACCCCCAAATATTTGAAGGTGGACTTTTCGACCTGAAATGAATATCGCTGTAGCATATCTCCCGTAACTGTAGACGTAAGTGGTATACTTATTGTCTTATCCATATTGAGCTTGTATCCAGAGATACTGGCGTAATCCTCAATAATGCGCAGGGCATCGTCAACCGAGTTAACATCAAGGAACATCAATAAATCATCTGCATAGGCTGAGACTTTACATTGATATCCTTCCAGCGGCATGCCCTTTATATTAGGCATCTGCCGAATTTTAAGAAGCAGGGGTTCCATGGCTAGATTAAACAACATGGGGGACAGAGGACAACCCTGCCGGGTTCCTCGCGTGAGGTGGAATTCTTGAGAAGTAGTACCGTTCGCTGCAACCCGAGCTACCGGTCTGGTGTATAGTAGTTGCACATTCTGCAGGAAGCTACTGGGGATACCCATCCAGCGCATGGTTTGAAAGAGATAAGAAAGTTCAACCCTGTCAAATGCCTTCTCAGCATCTAACGCAAGGCCAACTGTGGGCTGGTCTATCTCTTGTGCTTTCCGGAGAATATGAGCTAGAAGCCGCCCATTATCTACCGTGGATCGCCCCGGCATGAACCCACATTGATCAGGGTGAATGAGTGTCTCCAGAACTTTGGTGAGCCGATTAGCAAGAATCTTGGCGTAAATTTTGTAATCTGCATTCAAGAGGGAGATAGGTCTATAGTTTCCCACACTTTCCGGATCTCTCCCCGGCTTGGGGTGTATCACTATCGTCACAGCCGCAAGGCCACCGACCTCTGGGCACTCCTCTCGTACGCCGTCATAGTAGAGCAATAACTCCGGGAGCAGTAATTCGGAGAAGGCCCCATAGAATTCCACGGGCAAGCCGTCCGGGCCACTTGCTTTGCCTTTGGCTAGCTGCTTGAGTGCAGCTCGCGCCTCTTTACTAGTTATCGGTGCAGCAAGTAGCTGCTGCTGCTGGCGCGTAAGCTGCGGTCCCGTAATTGTGGAAACAAAGGTAAGAAATGCTGATTCATCACATGTGACTTCGGACTGGTAAAGCTTGGAGTAGAAGGCCTCACAAATCGCAAGGATCTCTCTGTCCGACACTTGTAGCACTCCTGCAGCATCTTTCAGACCAGCGATTCGAGTCACCGCACGCTTTGCTTTTAGCGTGTTCGCAAGCAAGGTACTAGCCCGGTTGCTATCATGGTAACATCTCCCCTGCTGCATTTTAAGAGAGTCAATGACCCCCGCTTGTAGAAGAGCGTTATATTGGATCCGAAGTCGCTGTAGTCGCAAGAGGACCGTTGGATCTGACCATCGGGCCAGAAGTCGCTCACCGGCTTGGATCTCTACCTCCAATTCCATTCGTCTCTTTACTTCTTCTTTATGTTTGCGAATCCTGTAGGCTGTCATGTGTCCCCGGGCAAAGGCTTTAAAGGCCTCCCACCAGGCCCACGTTGAGGTATCCCCAAGCTGGTTTATTGAAAAGTATTCCATGATTGCTTTCTTCATGGTAGTACGGAAATCTTCATCTGCTAACCAGGCCTTGTCAAAGTAAAACCGCCCCTGCGACTTCTTTTCGGGGCCCACATTGAGATCGAGCAGGACCGCAGAGTGATCTGAGACTGTACATGGTAGCAAACTTGCGCTTATCACTTTAGGTAACAGTGTCTTGGAAGTAAGGAAGTAGTCAATGCGGGTTTGTGTATTGTGAGGCAACGAATAAAAAGAATATTCTTTGCCATTGGGAAAGAAGAGTCTCCAGGGGTCGAGGAGTCCAAGCAGATCTTGTATATTCCGTAGCTCCTGCGAAGCCTTAGGCTTATGTTGCGGTTTATATGGAGTTCTATCCAGTAGAGGGTCAGGGATAAGATTAAAATCGCCCCCCAATATAATTTGCGAGGAACCGGTGTTTAGGAGCTCCTGTGTAACCTGGATAAAGAACTGCGGATCATCCGTATTGGGACCATATATCGTCATGAAAGTGTACGAGTCTCCATCCATTTGTGCAGACACCTTGGCCCAGCGCCCAGCTTGGTCCGTCTTAGTATCTTCGATTTCTAGCGGGAGGGATTTCTTAGCAAGTATGATGACTCCCCCCTTCTTCCTGAGGGCTGGAGCTGAGAGTACATTTCGGTATATCCGATCTGCCACTTTGCCGGACTCAAAGAGAGATAAGTGAGTCTCTTGCAGGTAAACTATATCTGCATTCTGTTGCTTGCAATAAGTCAGGATTTTCTTTCTCTTGAGAGGGTTTGAGATGCCTTTAACATTTAGGGATAACACCCGTACCAGACGACTAGCCATGTTGTAACTTACTGGGATGTACTCTTATGGCATTCACGGCCTCCCGTCCCCAGGATAGATTACAAGGATTACATAGTTCTGCGGTCCTGTTACCTGGCTGTACTGTGCCACAAACTAGCATAACTTGCGTAGCGAGGCCCCGGCCGCCCAACCAGGCCCAACCTCCCCCTCCCAACATTAAAGAGTTATAAGTTAAGAATTGAAGACAGCAATATAAACATGATGCAACATTCCTAGGTACTAACCTAGGCCACCAGAATGTCTATGACCGGTATTGCATGCTCCTGATAATTACATTATTACATATTTACATTATTCCATAATGGGGTACATATTGACTATACAGTAAGTATGTATCTAGCATACAACCATGTTGTACAAACCGATTTAATAGATACCGGGAAGCAGGACATCTTCTCCGCCATAGTCCCAGCCTACTTCCGATACATTGTGGCACCGGTGTTCCGGCTATGCTGGTTCTTCTCATGACCCCACATCCATCCGGATTCGCTCTTGTAAGAAAGCGCGCAGCGCAGGAGCTTCCGTAAAGGTGTGGGTGCTGTTATCCAGGGTGACCCTCATGATTGCTGGGTAGAATAGGCCGAAGCGTGCTTCCACTTGTTGTAGCATTGGTCTGCAGGCCAAGAGCTCCTTCCGTCGCAAGGCCGTCTGCTTATTGAGATCCGGGAAAAAGGCGATCTTCTGCCCGTCTACTTGCACATTTTGTCGTCTTTTTGCCGCTTGCATAATTTGCAGCACGTGTTGGTACCGAAGTGCTTTCACTACGAAAGGCCGAGGTCTCGGAGTGTGCGCGGACGGATGTGATGGGACTCGGTGCGCCCGCTCGAATTCTAGAGGCCGCTCAAATGTTATTCCCAATATCTCCGGGATAATTTTCTCAAGGTAAGCAATCGGATCCGTCCCCTCCCGGCCCTCTGGGATCCCGAGGATTCGGATGTTACTTCTCCGTGCTCTATTTGCTTGATCTTCCACGTGCATTTCTAGAGCCGCAACCCTCTTGATCAATGGGCCCATCTGAGCAAGAACTGAGGACTGCCGGTCTACCTCGGCCTCAACCCCATCTATGCGCCTGGTCAGGTCTCCCAATTGTTCTTTCACTGCATGCATGTCCTCCTTTACCTGCGTTAGCGTCCCGGAGTTGGTAGTAACGATTTCCTTTACTGAACGCAACTCTTGTAGTATCTCCCGCAGCCCCTCTGAGGTAGTTTTGTCGGGCGCCATTTTCTGCGGGGAGAGGAGCTCCTGCTTGGCTCTCTTATTAGACTGCCCCGCTGGTTGCTGAAAATCCAGTTTGGCTGGTTTTAACGTGGCCATCTCTCTGTCGTCCCTACTGCACTCTGACTCGCATGTGCAAGGGGACTCGCTGACGACAAGTGCTCCGGATTCTTTAATGTTGAGAGGGAGCTCCGATCTATGCGGCCATCTTCAACCGCGGCTGACTCCGCCCCACAAAAACTGATATTCTTATTTTTCCCCTAAACTCTCCCCTTCTTCCTTTCTCAGACTCTGTGGATAACCCTCTACTCCTCCCTGTCTCTTCAGCTCTCAACCTTGGGGTTGTCTTTGACTCCTCTCTCTCCTTTTCCACACACATCCAACTGATAGCTAAAACCTGCCATGTCTTTTTCTACAACCTCAACAAAATTTGCCCATTCATTTCAGATCACATTACTAATACACTTATTCACTCCTTAGTCACCTCCCATCTAGATTATTGTAATCTGCTCCTTATTGGTCTCCCTCTGAGTCATCTCTCTGCCCTTCAAAGTTCAAGACTCTGCTGCACGACTAAACTTACGCCAGCCTCATCATGCTCATTTTACCCCTCTTCTCAAGTCTCTTCATTGGCTTCCTATCCATTTCCCCATCCAGTTCAAACTTCTCCTGCTGACCTATAAGTGTATTCACTCTGCAGCTCCTCACTACCTCTCCTCTCTTATCTCTCCCTACACCCGTTCTCAGGAACTCCGCTCTTCTGGCAAATAGTTCCTATCTGTGCCCTTCTCTTCAATTGCAACTCCAGCCTTCGTTCCTTTCACCTTGCTACTCCTAGTTCCTTGAACAAACTACCTGAGTCTGTATGTCAGGTGCCTTCTCTGACCCTTTACAAATCCAGGCTGAAAACTCATCTCTTTGCTGCTGCTTTCAGATCTTGACTCACCTGATCTCCTTTGTATTTCCTTACAATTCCCCCTAGTTGTATCCCATGTTTACAGCTACTGTGTTGTCTCTCTTGACTAGATTGTAAGCTCAGATAAGCAGGGACCATCTTTTACATGTGTCTGTGCAGTGCTGTGTATGCATTATAGCGCTATACAAATGTTTAGTAGTCGTAGTAGTAACTCTAGCTGCAAGTCTTGGATTTTCAAAGTAAAAGGTTTATCCAGGTAGCTCTCAACATTACCTGGAGAAATCTTCTGAATATTGGGCACAACATTTACAATTTTGGCCATTGCACGTATAAGTCAGAAACTCTGCTAATATTGTCTGACACAGTCAGTTGTCACGGGGTAGAGGGGTAGGGGGGTTAGGTATTAGTTGGTAATGTTAGCAACTTGCGTACTGGTATGGTTGTGATTTCTGTAGTGTTCTATGAATAGAAATGTTTTTAGCTCCTTACGGAATGGTTGTAGGTCTTTCATTGTTCTTAGAGAAACAGGGAAGATGTTCCAAAGGATGTTACAAAGGATGGGGGCAATTTATGAGAAGGCTGTGTTGGTGGTATTTTGTTTAGTCTTGCAGATTGATGATTGAACTATGAGGGAGTTCTGGTTCGTGCTTTTTCTGGCTCTGGTGTCTAATTGTAAATTGATCAGTGAAGAGAGGTGGGAAAGGGCTATGTTATTAATTAGGGAGGAGTGGCCTAGTGGTTGGGGCAAGTTACTTCAGGCCAGAAGGTCAGGGGTTCAAATCCCACTAGAAGACAGCAACCTTCAGCCAGAAGGACTGGGGTTTCTAGTCCCACAGGTGCTCTTTGTGGTTTTGAGCAAAGCCACTCAACCCTCCATTGCCCATTTTCCCTGTAAAATAGTTATCTCTAAGTTATAATGCCCTGTTCAATGTAATTTCAGTTTGCTCAGTGTAAATCACCTTGATAGCATGAAAGGTGGTATATAAGAGATGTATTATAATTAGTTTGAAAGTTATCATTATGATTTTATATTTTACTCTGCTATCAATTGAGAGCCAATGTAGTTGATACATACTGGGAGTAATGTAATCTGACAGTGTTGCCTTATGTATAACTCTTTTTTACCTCAAAACCCAAATTGGTTTATCCACAGAAATTATTAACCAAAAATGATAAACCCATTTGCCCTAGCTAACCTAATACTCAAATTCTAAAGAAATACATTTTTTGTCGGAGTGTATGCCATGATAGGGACTCCTTCTCGCAGCATAATACTCCTTTTATTCTGTTTTAAAAGGGGACCTACCCCAATAAACCCTCAAAGAACACACAAGTTTTACCTGAGGGAAAACCAAATCAGCTGTAAAGACCGGACAGTATAAGTACTCAACCGGCGATCAATCACCCAGTACACTCTCATCACAGAGAAGTACCAAAATGTTAGCGTTTTTCACCAGCTCTCCTGTGACGTAACCAGAGATTCTCCAAACGTTCTTGCGTCGTTGCAATCACGCCACAGGTGTATAAAAACATTCATGGGTTTTGAAGAAGGGTAAGGAGTTTCTATGACCAGAAAAACAATGTTGTGTCAACAGGAATAACAGGAATGGTATAAGGATGGATTACTATGGCGTTCTGAAGATTGGGTGTGCAGATTGAATGGCGTGGTAACCATTTCAGTTGTTAGCAGAGCGGAGACTGAGAAGGTTACCGGCATCTTTGGATCCAGAGATGGGCTTTTACACATGCTGGCATAGTAATCTGCTAGTATTTGAGGTTGTATCAATATTTTATTTGAGTAATCATATGGAGGTTTAGTTATTGACTTGACGATTTCGAACAGCCTCTTGGGTGGTTGATTGCTTTATTTAGGACTTTTGTGTGGTAGTTCCTTTTCACATTATTTATTGCATCTTTATAGGTGGTAAGTTTAGGGGTATGTTTACTAAACTGCGTTAGTGTGATTCGTGTTAGGAGCCGCGTTAGTGGAAGAAATGCCAAAAAAGGACATGGGCGGTACATCGTTAGTGATAACGCGCGCTATAACGCGCCGCGCAGCAACGATCGTTACAGGGCGCGTTACTGCGTGTTAAGCATAAGAAGGCGTGCAGCCACCCAAATACAGAAACAGAGCTGTAGCACAATGGTTACTACACAGACCGATGGTACAAAGGTCATGGGTTTGAGTCCCCAGTGTGCCTAATGAATAAGGCTGGCTGAGGCGTCATGTGTAACCCTTTGAAAGCCTACTTTAATATTTTAATCCACAGTCTGCAGCCGGGTTAATGTTTGCATATGTCAGGAAAATTGTACCCGTCTTATTCAATATGTTCCAATAGTGACGTTCCCTCTGCCATGGTCATGTATTATATACCATTTGATAGGAATATTTAGGCAGATGTTTGGTCCCGAACGTTTTGGGCTTGGCCTGGAAAGGGTTAAGTATTGGGCTGTGAGGAAGTTTAGTTGTACGTTAATAGTGCTGCCAGCAAACACACCCTCACAGTGGCGTAACCTAAGGTGCCACATAAGGCTCCCTAGAAGGCACTCCATAGGGCACATTATAAAGTGCGCTGTCTGCCAAGGCACCCTATAATATCCCCTATAGGACACCATATAAGGCACCTTATAAGACGCTTTATAGGGCGCCATATGAGGCGCCCTATAGGGCGCCTTATGACCCATCCTAAGGTGACAGTACCATGAGGGTGGTTGTGCTGGCAGCACTAATATACAATAAAAATAGGCAATGCCTAAGACAGCCCTATCGATGAACCCCACTGTGGGTTGTGAACCCATGACCTCTGGCTCCATGAGCAGTAAAGTAACCAGTGGGCTAGAGCTGCAAATAAACACCCGGCTGGCTACAGGAGGACTGCACGGCATCACACCCACATTCTGCTGTGGTTACCAGGGAGATTACATACCACCACCCAAACCACCCTCTGGGGCTCAGGGTGGGGGACAGGATCTCCCGCCAACAGATCCACTTTCTACCCCCCTGCAATGGTGGCAGTAGAGGGGAACATCACCCCAGTCCTGCTAGGGATCAAACACCCTACAGGGCAGGCAATGCAAAGCAGTACACATCCATAACGCAATAGCAGACAGACAGCAGGTCTGGAAATGCTCAGCTGCCCCCCACCATTATCTGACATTCTACAGCAGCAAGCCTCCAGCCACTGCACCGTGTTCCAGCAAGACACATACAAGCTGCAGACAGTCCGCCAGCTAGTCCATAGTGCATGGTCCTGGAAGAGATGCATGTACCCAGAATGGGGATATCAGCATACACACCAAGCAGATAAGTCAGTGATTGGGCCCCAAAAGGAAACCCATAAATATCACATAAAAAAAAACTACATAGCACTATGGGGGAACCTAGCCAAGCCATGGTCACTGCTCAGTCAGGGTGAGAGTGACCTCCCAGCAGGACATGCTATGGCCACCCTGTCCGTGCAGGTGGTACCGGACACTACAATGTCCGGCCATTGCCCTATGCCCTGTGCAGATGCGGCCAGGCCAGGCCACCCTATCCAGGCTATTCCCACGGTACCTTGCTCCTCATTATGCACATTGGCAGGCCAATACTGGCAACAGTGCTAGCAGTGTGGGCTGTGGAGGGTGTTGGCAGCCACCACACACTGGATAGACAGACACACACTCCCCACACCTATGCCAGCATTGTGCAACAATAGAGGTGTTGGGCAGCCCAGGCCACCACACCAGTCCTGGGCACAGTGCAGGCATGGCTATGGTACGCAATACTGTAGGAGTCACTCCCCAGATTGGTAAACACTGTCAGACACAAGACCTGTAGCACACTCCACAGACATCAGAAAGGTTGCTATGATGCAGCTCACTCTGAAAATTTTACTTAACCTAGGAATTGCTATCTGCCAGTAATCATAGCAACCTTTTGATAGATGTGTACCATATTCCCAGGTTTAGGGTGGCATTACTAAGGTATGCAAGTGCAAGTATTGGGAGATGCATGCAGAGCCCAAAGTCCTGCCTCTCCAGGAGGCTTTGGATAATGGGGCCTGTGGGTGCGGGTGTGTCTGCCCCTGTTGGCTGCTGCTTTACGACAGAGGTTCCCAACTCCATTCCTGCGGTGCAAAACACTGTTCGGGTTTTCATGCTGTCCCTCATGAATATGCATGAGATACATCTGCATACCATGGGGGTGGCGCATAGAAATGCAGCACAGGCATCTTTATCAGAGGCAGCATGGAACCTGAATGGTGTTTGGCCCTCCAGGACTGCATTTGGGAGGCCCTGCTCTAGGTAATGTGCATATTTATGGTGTCTGTGCCCTGTAGGGTAAAATGTAGGTGTTTTGGGCATGTTTACGTCATCTGCACGAAAGGTTCTGTCTGTATTAGCATGTTATAGTAGTGGGTAAAATATGAGGACTGGGCTGGCAGAAACCACAGCTGGGACTTGAACCTGTGACCTTCTGCTGCTGAATATACTGGTTTTGTGCACTGCACCACCATGTTATCACAGAGATGGTGCATTCCCTGGTGATACCATGACTGTTGGTCAGACAGGGCCTGTCTGTTGCAGTGCATGGCACCCACCTACACAGGGCTAGGCCACGGTCTGCTCTGGGCAGCTGCTACTGCCCCTTCCACCACCAGTATCCCTCAGCCACCATGCTGACATGCCCTTCTGCTGGTGGAGCTGGTGGTGCGCAGTCTCAGGCCATCCAGTGTGCAGGTAGGCGGCTGCCTATGGTGCGGGTTCTGGGGTAGGGGTGCCTGCATAGACGTCCACGCTCCCCCCCAGCCCCGCCTGCCAATGTTCCGTGCCCTTGGGGTAGCTGTTGGGTACTATCCCCTGTGACACTTTGGGAAACCCGCTCGTGCCCATGTTGGACCTTCAGCAGTTGCTGTCTGGCTGCCTTGCTGTTTCAACATTCGTATGGGCCACCTAGGCATCACCCTAGTCCGCACTGTGGCCCAGCTGCACCACAGCATGTGCCGCCTGCGGCCCTCTGTATCCCCTTCTCCGGCATCTGTCCAGTTGCCATTCCGACATGCCCGCCCTGATGTTGCGGGACATGTGCACCTGTCCAATGGTGGGGAAAACCCTGAGCAGCGCTATGTCACTGTGGGCTCATTCACCTTGTATGGGGACGGCGTATAGACCCTTCCACAATTTATATCTGTTCTATGGGGCTTACTCGGGGGGGGGGGGAGGGGTTGATGTTTCTCATTGATACCACTATTGCCCAGCTTGGTTATTGTTTTTTTCCAGTTTGTTGGGGTCATTTTCAGTGTTTCTGTGCCCTTTTGTTCTGTGCACATGTATCACACTTATCACTGTTTTTTTGGTTTCCCTGCCTGGGCTGTACATGCTGAAACTGAAATGGTTTCTCTCCCCTGTAATGTGCCTTTAACGGTAGGTTTTCATTCGCGTTGGAATTCAGCCCTGAAATTCAGCGCGTTAGTGTGAGGGGATCCTCTCCCCACCCACTCTCCGCCCATTGACCCCTTCTCTCCGCCCTCTCTCCACCTTCTGCGGTGTTTTACCGCGCCATGGAGCATTACGCTCGTTAGCGCGTCATAAGGCGCGTTGTATAACGTTAACGCTCGTTAGCGCGTCATAACGCACGTTATGATGCACTAACGAGCGTTAACGTTATACAACGCGCGTTATTCACGATTACCGCAGTTTAGTAAACATACCCCTTAGACATGTAAAGTGTTTGGAGGTCTGTGGTCTTTTTCAACCTCCATTTGCCTTCTCTTTTTCTGAGGTTTTTAAATATTTTTTTTTATCTTGGCTAAGTCTGTAGTATGCCATTTTTCAGTCTTTCTGTGCTGGGGTTTCTGTGGTCTGGGTGAAAGTTTGGCTGCTGTTGCAATTGAGGAATTCCATTTTACTAGTAATTCATCAAGGTCTTTTGATGTTGAATCAAACTAGATATCGTGGATTTTATAAAGGTTTCCCTGTCAAAAAGCCTGAATCATGTTTTTTGGTTGAGGTTTGATGGTGATACAGGGGTGAGTGGCAGTAGTGGTAATGCATAGGTAAAGTGGATTAGGAAAAGATCTGACCATGGGATTTGCGAAGTTTGTGAAGAGTTGTAATAAGGGTGTTAGGTTATGTGTTTTGTGATGAATGCAAGGTCGAGGGCATTGCCCTTACAATTGGTAGGGCATTGTATTAATTGTTGGAAGTCCATTTCTTACATTGAATCAATGTGTTTGATTGTGTATGTGAAAGGGAAGGGAGGTTAAAATCTCCTGATATGATAAGAGGCTTCCGAATGGTAGACGCAAAAGCTGATTCTAGGATTGTTTTCAGGTTTTGATTATAGGATGTAGGGGTCTGTATAGCAGGCATATTGCTAGGTTTCTGTTTTCAGTTTTAAGAATGTCTATTCCATCATTGTTGTTGCATATGTTGGGTGATAATTTTAGTTCTTCCTTGGTAATTGCAAGCACTCTCCCACCTCTTTTATGGTCTCTAGAGCAATTGAAAAGGTTGTAACCTGGAACTTTTAATTGGTTCAGGAGGATAATGTCAGATTCAGAGAGCCAGGTTTCTGTGATACACAGAATGTCTGGACTCTTGTCTATAATGAGGTCCTGTATGATTGGGATTTTGTTTCTTATACAGCTGGTGTTAATTAATATGAATTTTAGAAGGGTCGGTGATTGTGTATCGATTTGGGGTGGACTTATTCCTGTGTTTATGTGGATTAGTGTATGATGGTATCTCCTCTGGTTATTGTGGGATCCTCCGTAAGGGGTATTTCTATGAGGCAGAGGGAGTCTGTTCTGTCTGGGGTGGTGATAAAGGGTGATGATGGGGAAGGATTGATGGGGATCGTCTAAGGGGGAGAAGGCTTTAAGTATACGCATGGCTGTAAGTAGGATAAGTAGAGCACATGTTATCAATATTCTAGAATCCATTGTGTGCTAGCTGTGTTCTTGTTAAGGTTGATTTAAATTTATACAGATTGTAAAAGTTATTTGGGAACATAGTAGTAGCTGAAATGACAGATTGAGTCTGGTTTCGGGAAGGTGTAGTAAACAAGGTAAAACTTCTTTGAACACTAGATAAGTGAAAATAATTCAGTATTGATAACAACAGAGTTAAGAGTTCACAGAATCAGCATTGACTTTGATGAAGCACCAGTGTAGCTTATTATAGGGTGGAATATTGTGTTTAGGTCAGTTATCCTAAATTAGGAGCTAAATACTAGGACCTTCTTGCATATTACATTCAAGAGAGGGTTATAAATGTTAATCCTGCTCATAGTACAATGCTGGTTACGGTAGATTGGAATTTACTGTTAAAGTAGTACAATTCCCTTAAGGGGTGTTATAAAGGCTTCATGTTAGAAAGTACCTTTTGTAAATGCCTAATTTCCATGCCTAAGGGCCACTCCAAATGGCCCTCTGGTGAGGCCCTCAGGCACAGATCCACTTGAAGCATGCCTGCTTTTATTGGATCCTGCTGGCCTCCCAATTTGGCTTTTGGTAGGAAGGGCTTGCTGCTCCTGCTTCCTCCCCCTGGCGCAGAATCAGGTACGGTTAGATGGTGGTGAGTCTGGCACTGGAAAGGGCTTCCCCTGAAGTTTTCCTGCTTTTATCGGACCCTGCTGGCCTCCTGATTGTCAATGCCTGCTCAGTGTGCAGGTGCTATTAGCACACTTTGCTATGCTCAGGTGCTGTCAATGCCCACTCGGTGTGCTGGTGCTATTACAGTCCTCTGCCATCCAGCCATCAGTGGTGCAGCTACTCAGTTTTAGCAGCTGAGTGAGTGGACTCCTGTGGGACAAATTGTTGAGGGGTGCACATGATGATCTATTTTCTGAATGGTAGGATAAAGTTAACACACCAGGACATAATATGCCTGGTCCACAGGCTGGTCTTGAACCTGGGACCCTTCCCTTATATACACACTGGCCCTGTGTTTGGAGCCACAGAGCAGCCATGTGGGTTTATTGATTCATGGGATATCTGTAATCAGTGTCTGGATACATGCGGGCATGGGTCAGGATATGCCTATGTCTGCTTGGATCTCTGCAGTCTCACTGCCATACTTGTCTGACAAGATCTGCCAGGCTGCTGTGGGAAAGGGACATCTTGTTAGGTTTGTATGTGGAAGTGCATTGATGTGCTGCTGATAGAATTCATGCTCATGTCTTACATGTGGGATCTGTCCTGTCAGAGGGGCAGGGTATCATACATGAACACACACATGTGGGACCCTGGGTGACCTAGCAAAGTGTCCAACATTACCATTTCATGGGGTGTGCTTGTGGGCCACTCCTCGAATGATCCCATGGTTGACAGGCCACACTGAGTAGTTTGGACCACCATGTGGCACAGATAGATGTGATACTTATATGAGTGCTTATTCATGGAAAGATCAATGGTACACACACAGGTCCTAGTCATCATTTGGCAACTGAGACAGCAGCATGGCTATTTGCCCTCTGAGTTGGGGTGTTATGATATTGCCTAATCTTTCTGCCTCAGTGGTATCTTTTTCTCCCAACTGCACATATCTACTCAATATGTGTGGGTGGGGGTTCCAGGACCAGCCCATTCACTAGGACAACTAGCCAGGTGCCAGGGTCCAATGATCAGGTTGGATAGCATGCCAGCCAATCCCTCTCTCCCTGCCATCTAGGCACAGCTGCCGCTTCAGTGCTGCAGGCAGCCTCATGGATGCTGCACACATACAGCTTGGCACATCTTGCCTCTCCAGCCTTCCTCCACTGGGGGATGTGGGCATGTGTGCTGCTGCCTTTGGCCTTGGTGGGGAGGAGCTCCCTGTGCTCCACTATGCCTGCTGCTGACATGCTTGCCATCCCATTCACAGTGGCAACTGCATCATTGCACTGGACACACAGGACAGGGACAATGTTTCATCTGCAAAAGTCCATATCATCTGTGCCCACCACCCCCACCTTCACACAATGCTGACATGGCAGCATGATTGCAGTGGGGGTGGTGCAACTCATTTTTGGCTGAGTAGCATGTATGTGTGCTACCACTGTCACACTGGAGTCATACTCGGCATCATAGATACACACCTTAGGCATCAGCATTGTCAGTCTTGTGGACCTGCCAGCCCCACTGCATTATGACACCCCCTTTGCCAATTTGGCACAACAACATAGTGCCCTTTCTTAATAGGGCACCATTCTGTTGCTGTCAATGGAGCACTACTATCACAACTTTGGAATCTCCTGTGTGTGGGGCACATTGCATACATTGAAATAAGCCCTCCTCCCTCATAAATACCCTTTTCTGTGAGCTTTCAGCTGGCATTAGGATACTCAGCACTGGGAGCTCTAATGCATGGAAACACAGCCCTCTGGTAGGGGAGCACAAGCTATTCCTGCTCACTCTTCGCACCATCAACACCCACACTACACCCGCTTCTCCCTTAACACTGTAGGCCCTTCTTCTGAGCATTAATCCAGCATTTTCGGCACATTCCATGGTGTTAACCACTCATGGGCACCGATAATGTTCATTAACGACTCACTTTGTCCCTCACCACCCTTTAGAAAACATACACCCATGTCTCCGCTCAGTCATTCTTTGGAATGAATCAACAATTCAAAAACAAAGCAAAAAAATCCATTCTCTTCTGCCCCACAGTCCATAGAGGTCTAGCTCCTACACATGCTCGCTTCACTGTACATATGTTTCTCAAACTCATTCAAAGTTTGGGGCAACTGGCATCTTAAGATAAGTGTTGCTTTTTATCTACACAAAATATTCTCTGAATGAGTTTGAGAAACATATGTATAGTGAAGCAAGGATGTGTAAGATCTGGACCCGTACAGACTGTGGGGCAGAAGGCACCTTTTGAATAATATATATTTTTAATAACAGATTATATGGATATTGAGAAGACAAATAGGTTTTGAAAAAATATTTTTCTTAAAGATATTTTTGTGAAGGAATTTGGAGGATCATTGATGCGCTTGCACTTATAAGACTTTTGTTGATGTTCTGAGTCCTTTCTCCTTTTATTAGTTATAGAGCTCTAATGTAGTTTGTGAAATTAATGTTTTTGCTTTGCTTTTGTCATTTACTATGTTACTATGTATAAAATTTCAGGAAGCGTCTAACCATTTGAAGAAGAGTAAGGTGAGTGACCATCCCTCAGAGTGAATTGTAGAAACTGATACTATAATGGTGAAGATAATGAGGTTCATTTTTGTGGTCCATTTTCTCTTACATGCTGCAGTACCACCGACATTGCTTGTTCTCTACTTTTGTTCTTGTGTATCAACTGATAAGGATGCTCTACACTTGTGCTATTAGGGATGTACACAGGGCAAAAGATTTCAGTTCATTTTAGGTTCTTTGAGCTTTTTTTTAAACAATTTTTGGATTTTTTTTCTTTTTGCTATTCATTTCACATATTCCTTTTCATAAAAAATGCAACACACTTAGGAACTTTTAATGCTTGCTAGTGTATTAAACACTTTCTAATTTCTAGGTTAAGGTGTGTTAAATCAATTCAGCACACACGAAGGGGCATGCTAACTAATGCTTGGAGGGTAATCTTATAAAGTCCTGCCTAGCTAACATGCTTTTCTGAATGCATTTCATGCTTATTTTATAAAGTAAATGCACGTGTATTTTACTTTATTAAATAAGTGCTAAGCGGTCAAAAAAAGTTATTTTAAATCTAGGCACAGTTATGTCATTACTTATAATTTATGCATGAATGTTTTCTCCACCCATGCTCTTCCCAAACTCTGCCCATGTGCACATTCACAGTGAAAGTACCTGACGTTGGGATTATTTGTGTACAGCACTTACAGAATAGTGACTGGCTAAAGTCCACACGTAAAAACCATTAACATGCGGAAATCACTAAAATACTGTGATTTGCATGCGTAAATGGCATGCAACTTTACCCTTAGCATGCAGTAAGTCCATTACCATGTGCTAAGTGCCACCAGGCCCTATTGAATTCCTATGGCTGCAATGGCTCTTAACATGCAGTAATATTCATTAATGGTTGCTAAGCGTCAGTAAACATGCCCCTAACTTTTTAAGGCATGCTAATGAAACCAATACATGCTAATAAATGCATAGCCCTGTGTCTGTTACAGCTGTTTGTATCTTAATTGTGGCTATTAAATATATAAATGCTTACCATCAGCATTTAAGATACTGATTTAAAACTTGGTGAATCACAAAGTGGAGGAGCAACCATTAATATAATGTGCACCTTATCAGAATGAAAGTGTTTCAACTATTTGAGTCTGTATTGCATAGAAGCTGAATATACATTGAGCATCTATCATTTTCTCTAGGTGCAAAAGTTATTTTGATATATTTTGTTTGTTAAAGTTCATAATAGCATGTTCCTGAGTGAAGCCCAGTTTTTATTTTTATTTTATTTTATTTTTTGTGCCTTCGAGTAAGTGCTGACTCCTGGAGACCCCAGCAGTATCTGTGTTTTCTTGGCAGTGTGACCAGAAGAAGATTACCCGGCCTTTCTTTTGAGGCAATAGTATCCTGCAATTAATGAAAAACATCCAAAAAATGAAAGATCCACAGTTTATCAATATTCCCATAGCATGCTTCCTTTTGCTCTGACATTCTACTGTCGGGAGATGATATTTTTCAAGATGGCGCAGGAGTGAGTGGAAATTACTTCTTGCCTTTTTGGGGATTTACTTATTTAGGGTGAGTTAGGGCTGGAGGGAAGGGAGTTAGGGAGCCAAACCCTGCAACCTAGTTTTTACACAAGAGTGCAGGGCTTGAAACTGTTTGGAAGGATTTGACAATCATGGCCTGATTTTTTACTCATTTCGCCCTGAAATGGTGCTGGGGCAGGGAGATTCGGGGGAACTACCAGGGAGTTATGGGCCTCAGGAGATCCCAAATCCTAGGCCTATATTTATAGAAAGAGGTATGAGTTGCCACTGGGGTATGTCCCTTTTCAGGGAGAGTCTACAGTTTTGCTATTTGAGCCCTAGACCCTACACCAAAGCTGGTCCATCAGGGATTTGAAGCTCTGTGTAATAATATAGTTAAGCATACTTTCATCATACTGGTAGTAAGCGAGAAGAGGGACTGGAGTGAGGGGAAAGGAAGAAAATAGAAGTCAGAGAAGAAAGGCAGGGTTTGACTTCATCAGCAGGCCACTGTGAAATTTCATCATGTCCCACTGCAGTAATCCAGTGCTGTCTCTGTGACAGCCTTATTATTAAACCGTTCTGGAACATGCTGTATCTTCACGAAAGTAATCACAGTGGTGCTGATACCTGAGAAGGCTTGTGCTATTCTTATGGGTATAGATGTTATAGATATGTGTAAACCCTCTTCAGAACATGAAAGATCGTTTAGATGCCAGTCTTCTCTGATTAGTTCCAGATTTCCCGGACTATAACGAGGATGAAGAAGATGCATTAACTACCCTTATTAATGTCATCAGCCAGAAATTCTGTGGATCATTGTATCATGCATTTCCAATAGAAAGTTCTACGGGCTAATCGTCAGTAATTAGAGATGCTTGCATTTTGGCTGCGATAAGCATATTTGCTGTCTGGTGTTTTCATAACTTTGGCATTCCTTACTGCTATTTATGCCATCTGACTCTCAATGTTTCTAACAGCTCGTGGCAGAGTGACCGGTGTACTGGCAGCGATACAGAAGAAAGAGGATACTGTAGATGAAGCGCCATTCTCTGGCAGTAGTCCCTGGTAAACAACAGAGAAATAAATGAAATTCAACATTTGCTTTCTAAGAGCTTCCTTGTTAATTTAATCATCAGGGTGCTGCCATTTGTAGTCAGTAGTTTAACAGAGAAAAGCAGCACAGCAAAGTATAGGGTTACCAGATTTTTGGAAAGCAAATCCGGGACAGTGGCATTGGCATACTGAGCCTATTCAGATCCCATAGTGGGTGCCCCTCCCCATGATGCCCATGGGTAAATGTACTTACTTTACTTGTTTGCCGCATGGCGTGCCGCTGCCTCCGCTCCAGGTCCAGACCCGGCAGCTGTTACTTCCTGGGTGACGTCTTGTGATGTTATTGTAAGACTTCAGGAGAGGAAACAGCATGGGGCTTGGAGCAGAGGCAGTGGTGCCGGCGCCGCGAGGCAAATACGTAAAGTAAGTTTGTTCAGCGGGGGTGGACACGAGCACCGCTGCTATCTCCATGTGTGGGCCTGGCTGGGAATTTCACTCACTGCACCCCCTTTTTTCCAGAACTGGGGGAGGAGCACTCCCACTGCTCTGCCCTTGGTACTCCACTGCATCTGGGCAGGGCTGAGCTGGGCTGGAAGGAGCAGGGGTCTTCCATCCTCGGCCATCTTTTCCCCATATAGTTCAAAATAACCAGTCTAACTAGCATTCAGTAATTCCAAAAGTTTTAAAAAAAAGACAGTAGCAGCTCTTTGAGTCATAAGCACGCATGCATACACATATGCTTAAATTTTATTTTATACATATAGATAGTCTATCTATTTCTAAAATCCCTCCTCTTTTTTCAGAAAAGTTAATTTTATATCTTCTTCTACCAGAATCTAGAAGACTGCACCAGAAGGGTATGCAAGAGAAGCAAAGTCCTTTGTCTCCATCCCCACTGAAATCAGGGACAGAAGATGGCTATAATCCATGGAATCAGAGACACTACTTCAAAATGGGGACAATCCCTGAAAATCAGGGACATCCGGTAACCTTAGCAAAGTAATAACATATAAGCTTACAGCCGTTGTTCAGTAGGGGTGTGTACATAAAACATGCTCAGTTTTTGGCCAGTTTAAAGACATTTTAATATACATATAAATCAGCCTTATGCACATTAATCCAGTCAACCTTATGCACATTAATTCAGAGGTTTTAAGGCACATTTTAGAACATATATGGAGATCAGAAGTGAGATGTCAGTATTTTTTTTTAATTTTCTATTTATAAATTTCTCAATAAGCATTCAAACAATATGAATGAACCAGAAATGACAAAAACAAGCAAATACAGAAAATTTATACAAGGAAAAAACAAAAAGCTTAAAACATTGTCCTATAAGTCCACGAATAGGAGAGCAAGAACAAAAAAATATTAGTCAGACTAACTCATACATTTGAGAAAGCTTACCTCAGCAAATAACAAAAACAAAAAATAGGGAGAGGGTAGGAGAGGGCAGTATCAGCCAGACAGGAATATCACAGTTTCACTTTACCTTTTCTTTTGAAGATAGAAATTGTAAGAACTGCTTGGGCTCATAGTAAACATACAGGCCAGTCCTGGAAGGGGCATGTCCGAGCTGTCTGGACGCACCTGAGCAGGATGGGCCCGTTAGGACCCAATTCTGTACCGCGGGAGCCAGATATTCCCACGGGTGAAGGATCGGGCTCTGAGACGGCCTGGCATGCCCCTGCATCCCTGCAGGGACATCCTCCCCTCATGCCACCCAGAGCCTGGATCGGGCAGCGGGGACCTACTGGCAGCTGCTTCTGCCTTAAAGGGTGTTCCCAGGCCCGATAGGTGACTTTTCAACTGCTTATTCCACTTCCATGGTGGAATAAGCAGCACATCTGACCCCCACACGCAAGACATACAGGGCCATGACAGGAAGTGGCCTGTACATCCTGCCACAGTGGCTTGCCCCTGCTCCGCCGACACTCTACCCTTCTCTGGCTCACCTCACACTGCTGCTCTGGACATGCAGGGGGAGTTTGTTGTGGAATACGGCGGGGGCGGGGGCGGATGGCGGGGCTGCACTTCCCACTGGGACATACTGCTCCACTATCCACCTCCCAGAATTGGGCTCATACTGTTTATCAGAAAAAATTATACAACACCTACATGGAAACTTAAGAAAGAAATTTGCTCCTAAGGTGAGTACTCTAGACTTTAAAGCCAATAATTCCTTCCTCCTTTTTTGGGCTTCTCAGGAGACGTCAGGAAAACATGCACCCTAGAGCCCAAAAACAGTTCATTTAAATTTGTATAAAACAAACGCAAAACTAAATTATAGTTTGTTTCCAAGGCAAAAGTTGCAATCAGTGTTACTCAGTAATAACATTGAACGAGCTTTCAAGAAACCCAGTGAGGTTCAAAGCCTCCAGATGGGTTTCTCCTTGGGACCTCCGAGTTGATGAACAGGCACACCTATAGAAAGATATTGAGCCCTAGTTATAGGAGGCAAGTTATCCTGGGGAAGCTTGAGAATCTCACAAAAATACTTCTGTGCCATCTATAAAGGAGATAACAAGGGAGACTTTGGAAAATTCAGAAACCTCAGCTTCTTTTTCTGTATTTGATTTTCCATATACTCCAATTTTTTGGGCAAAAAATAATTTCTGTCCTTTACTTTCAATTCACTCAGTCTGTAGGACACCCACTTGTTCTTCCAAATCCATCACTCATCCCTCCTGATTTCCACAGACCTTAGTTATTTAAGTAGGTTTATATACAGATTTTCTACAAGTCAAAGCAGTATACATTTGGGTACCATATATATATCTATATTGTATATGCTTCCCTTGTTCCCAAAGAGCTCACAATCTATGCCTTTGTACCTGAGGCAATAGAGGATTAAGTGGCTTGACTAGAAATCCCAGTCCTTCCAGCCCAAGGTTGCTGTCCTTGAGTGGGATTTGAACCCCTGGTCCTCTGCCTTGCGGTAATTTGCCCCAATCTCTAGTTCACTCCTCCCTCAATAGCTTGTTTTGCTGTAGCCACTTCTTCTCTTAATGCACCACCCAAAACTCCAAGAGAATGGTTCATAGCCGCCATGATTTCCCATAGCAATTCGAGAGTTATAGTCTACAGGTTTTTTTAATCCTACCACAAAAATATGTTCCTGAGCGTCCCAGAGCAACCAATTCATGCAGTCTACCAGGCTCTCCGGTGGCTGGAGATGAAGCAATCAGCAGCTTCTGACTGCTAGAACCTCCAGCTTTCGACAAGATGCCTCCTTCACTTCACACTCTCCATGGAGTACCCAACATGGCACTGGGGAGGAGTACGCCCTGGCTCAGCATGGAGCTTCCGTGTCACGGTGAAGTTCTGCGATGTTCATGGCTTGAGAAAACCCCCTCACTGCCAAATCTGAAGATGGTAACTTCTCGAGATCCACCGAGGATATCTCTTCTCTACCCAGCGGTCGGACACTGTATGCTTCAAGAGTAGCTTGAGTAACTGTTGATGAGATAAGCCCTTCTGTTTCCACTTTTGCTGATCCATTCTGGTGCGAAAACGACTAAGGAGACCAGCGCAGCAATGCTCGGTCAGCAGAGTGCAGGCACAAGCAACCTCTCCCGCCGCATCAGTATTTTAGAAACAGATCTGCTAAACATGGAGCTAAAATACATAGAAAAAAATGCAGGGCTATATATGGACTGACATCTAGGTGCAGCAGGAGGCACCATTTTATAAATGTACACATGGGGAAGCAATGTAGAAAGCCTAGCAATGTACACGTGTGCTGGCATTTCACAACTTGCACATGTAAATGTTGGCAGCTCGCCTGTGAGCCATTTCACAAAGTTAGGGGCATGTTTACTAAAGCATGGTAGCTGGTAGTGCGATGTTTAGCATGGGGCAAATGCATGTTTGGGCCATGCTGTAGCAAGCAGTGTGCAGCCCAAAGGCAATCATACTGAAAATACTGCATGACTCAAGCATTGCATGAATAGGTGGGGTTAAGGGGGAGAGGGGGTGAAGAGAGGGTGGAGATGTAGCAATGGGAGGGGGCTGGCATGCTAATCACGTGCTAGCTAAACAAACATACTGTTAACGTGCGTGCAACTAATGCCTACCTCTGACCAGGTGGTATTGCACCCTGTCATCAACCCCCCCTGGTGGCCAGTGGCTGCAAGGGCAGGTTGAGCATATTTATTATTTGTGGAGGTAAGAGACTTTTGAAGGCCAGGTGCACCCTGGTCTTTGTAGTTCTCCTCCTTATAGGAATAAGTTGTGTAGACCAGAACGGAGGGTAAATAAGGCTTTTATTTCCCCTTTTAAGCACTGAGGATCGCTAGGTAACAGAAAATAAAGGGTTCTCCTTCTTTGTCAGGGTTTTTACCAAAGCATAGTTAAACAAGTGAACTGTTACATACTTCACAGCTTCTTGCAAAACAACACAGGATTTTCCAAACTTCGGAGCAAAGTAAAATTAGTGAGCTTTTTCTCTTTCGCTCAACATGAACCAAAACAATATCAGAGCTTGTCTAAATAAGTTACAGCTTGGGGAGTGACTCAAAACTCCCTGCTACACAAACTGAGCAGTCCATTACTTCTTCCTGGGATAATGTAACTGAGTCGACAGGCTCCAGCTGCATGGACTCTGTTTCATTTGTGCCTCCCTCTGTACTTGAGCTTTCCCTGGCTGCTGTGGTTTGAAAGTCAGTACTTCTTCTCCCTAGCTTCCAGCTAGGCTGTTCTAGGGCTTTCAGGTAAATAGCAGGGTTTGTCCCTATGCCCCTACGTGATGGCTTAAAGGACTCCTGCCGGCTTCCTTTTCTCTTAGGCTGATTATCTGGTTTTAAAAATGTTCTAGGAGCTGGGCCTTTTTTTGAGAAAAAATAGTCACCGTACCTTGGCTTCGTGAAGTCAGGGCGTCTGTTACTTGCCCACTCAGGCACCTCTCTCTGGCCACGGTCTCCTTTGCAGACTCCCTCTGGAAGCCTCCTGGGTACTGTCTGTCCTCTCTGTACCTTCGGAAGACCCTGTAAAGATTCCTGGCTTCCTGACTTCTTAGTATAAGTAAATCTCCTGTCAGGACTTTTTCTTCCAGTACCTTTTAATCCTGTTTCAGACCCTCCTAGTGAGCAGAGGCCTCTCTCCCGGCTGGGCTCTCTCCTTCTGAGCTCTCTACCTTTGGGATTTCTTCCAAGCAGATCTCTTTCCAGTCTGTCTCTCCCAGGTCTCTCTCTCACTCCGGCTGTTTTGGGTCTGCTCCTTTCTCTCTCTCTTTCTGAGCTTTCCTCTGAGCTCTCTTCTGAGCTCCCTCCTGAGCTCCCTTCCGAGGTTCCTTCCTCTCTCCTTTCCTCTGAGTTGGCCCTCTGCTTATAAAGGCCTTTTACTTTTGAGTTTCCTGGGCTACCCCTCAGGTGGAGCTGATTAGCTCCTGCACAATCAGTGCCCGGGTGTGTTAGCTCAGCCTCTGTAGGTTCATGCCTGCTCCCTTTAGCTGCTCTGCAAGGGAACTGCATCTTCTGCACATTAGCTGCTTTATAAGGAACAGTGTTTTTTTCTAAGTTTTTGCTTTCAGTGGCTTCAGCCCTATCGCAACCCATGTTGCTAGTGTTTCATGAACTCGCACTTCATAAGTTTGCACCCTTTCTCCTACTATTAGGGGCACAGAACACTCACTGCATATGTTTGCTTTTCTGATTTGCATGCCCTGCCCTCTTGTAGTTGTGCCTTGTCACAGTCATCTCTCTCTATTCTGAAATGGCCAGTTGCTACTTTCCTGTATGTGTGCTTGGGGCACATTTCTTACTGTCCACAGTGGTACTTTAGCCTACAGCCACCCTATTAATGTGTTTGTGGCTTTCCTTTGCCAGGCGTGCATTGAGAGCGCGTGCACTGTGCACTCCCTACTATCATTCTCATGGTACGACTAGCACGGTAGTAGTAGCCTACTGTGGCCAAGCTCTTTGTGTCTACTGTGGCCACTAGGCTCTGCCATGGTAAGAATGAATTCTATTCATGCGTTAGTCCTGAGCTACCAGCAGACCTTTATTAATTTCCGCTAGTTAACTTCAGTGCGCTATCTTGAACTTGTTTCAATTTGGAAGAGGAAATAAACTATAAAGGGCTGAGGAAAAACACACCAGGGGGGGGGGGGGAGGGAGATATCCAGCACTCTCAGCACCGACATCACCCATATGTGAGGACTGATTCCTGCTGTCCCTGGAGAACGGCTATTACAGGTGAGTAGCTACACTTTACTGGAGGCATATGTAATGTTATGTTAGGATGTGGTAAAAGCTGTTAGTATAGCTGGGTTTAAAAAGGTTTGCACAAGTTACTGGAGGAAAAGTCCATAAACCATTATTAAAGAGGACCAGGGAAATCCACTGCTTACCCTGGGATAAGCAACATGTAATCTGTGTACCTTTTTGGGAGCCTGACAGGTACTTGTGACCTTGATTGGCTGCTGTTGGAAACAGGATACTGGGCTTGATGGACCTTGGTCTGACCCAGTATGGCATATCTTATGTTCTTATGTTTTTATGCCTGACTTTCGCCATGCATTGCTAATTGGGCAGCAGCTCAATATCACTGCTGCCCAGTTAGCGACGGGTGTGGCCAACGCTCCTCCCTGGAATGCCCTGATGCTAAGCGTGTTAATACCACTGAATATCCTGCAGAGCAGCATTTACATGGTTTGCAAGTCTACAAACCATTTAAATGCCTTTGAAATTGCCCTACACAGTTTTTAAAGCCTATATATTCCAGTTGTGGAGAATTTTGGCTTTACACATACATTTGCTATATGAAATGAGGAATATATATATATATTTTTTCCTACCCAGACCTCTCTCTGGACATGCCTCCTTGAAACTTCCACATACTGTGGACATCCACGTATAAGCTGGAACCTCTCTAAAATGGCCATTTACACGTGGATTTGATTTACATGGGTTTATACCTGATTATGTGTGTGCAAATCATGAATATAGCTTCTCAAATAACCCCCTTTAAGTATTTATGTAAAGTCTGTTTAATGCACTTTCATTACACACACAAATTTTAGAAATCTTAGGGGTATGTTTACTAAACGGCGATAAGGGAGCATGAGTGCCGTTAACTCAGGCTATCGGCACACTTGCTCCCTTAACGTTGAAAAAATGCTGCTTTAAGGTGCAGTAAAGGCACCAGCAACGTTAAGGACACAGGAGGCGGAGAGTGGGCATGACTGGGGTGGGGAGTGGGTGGTTACAGTGTGTGCTCCTGTACTGCAGGTTGCGCAATGGCCTGAAAAGCACTTTAATGCTGGGAACCCCATCGTGGAAAAGGTGTTTGTAGAGGGGAGAGAGACTATTTTGGCATCAGCAATGTGACACACTGACAAGGGAGCTCAAGATAGTGATAATAGTGCTCCATTAGCAGCAACAGCATGGTGCTGATGTAGGAAAGGGCACCATGCCGATGGTACAAATGGGGCACAGGTCATGCAGTTGGGGGTGCTGGTAGACATGGCAGACTAGGCTGCTGCCCAGGTGGCACAGAGGGGCATAAGAACATAAGTTCAGAATATATGCCATACTGTGTCAGATGAAGGGCCTTCAAATCCACTATCCTCTATCCAATAGTGGCCAGTCAGGGGCACAGGTACCTAGGCTGGTCCCGAAAGGATATCCATGGTCAAAGAGGTCTGTATTTGGCCAAGCAGCCGATCCTCAGTGTCCCCCGAATAAACATATAATGACCTTTCCTCCAGGACTGTGACCAAACCCTCCCGAAGCCCAGCTATACGAGGAGCAATCACAACATACACTGCCATTATGTGCCAGTGTTTGCCAACACATTGAATGACAAACTATATGCCCCAATGTGACTGAAATGTGTTACACTGTAGCGGCCATGCCTGTCCCCTAGTCCCCCCATACTGTGATGGTGTTAACCGTGAACCGTTCCATGTCATTCAGTACTGTAGAGACCCCTATCATATCTCCCCCCAGCCATCTCACCAACAGGTTGAAGAGGCCTAACCTTTGTAAGCTCTTCACATAGGGCAATCCTTCCATCCACAGCACCATCTGTGATGTCCATCATGATCACACAGTTACAGTGGTGGAACACAGACATACTGCTGGTGTGGAACAGTGATGTGCCACATGGGGCAGTCCAAAGGACATGGCACCCTTGGCAGAGATACCAGTGCCCTCCCCCAGTGCCACTGAACCCAGCTGTGGAGTAAGAGGCGCCTGCAGCTGTAGCCCTCCAGGTAGCTTGAAAATACAGGTGCCCAGGGAAATACTACAGTAGTGGCTGCCATCCTCACCCCCAAGACATATCAGTGGCAGGCGGTGATGGGGCCCCTACATGGGCAGCTGTTGGGGGGCCTGAATGACCATCCATGTGTGCCCCTGCCTCCCCATCCAGCCCTGAAGATTTATTAGCTTAGATTATGTCTACCTTTTCTCCCATTGTAGCATTATTGTATCTTTGGCTCAACCCTCTTTTCCTTTGTTTTTTTGGCAAGACAAGAATATGTGTAGGACCCGACGTCAGTTCCAAGACTACAGACTACAGATTATAGTTTTAGCGGCTATATTTTGGTACACAGTTTTGGTCACTGTATGATGGTTGTATTTAGAATTTTTAGTTAAAGGTTTTACTTATAGTTAATCTTTTACAAGACCTACAATGACTTGTATTATGAGTTCCATAGTAAACGTGAGTCGTTTAATAGTATTGAGCAGTTATGTTATAGCAGTTTTCCTTCTTATTCAGAAGATCTATACTTTTCTGTTAATATATGAATTTAATTTTATTTGAGCCGTCTTCTGTGGAATATTTTATTAGTAATAGTACTTATGATCTATGTGGTTCCTTTCCGACCTCCCCTCCAAAGTTGGTCTCTCCTTTTATAGATTTATAATCACCATTTTTATAGCTTTACAATCATCATTTTAAGAGCGATCTATCTGCGATAGGTATCTGTCCGTTCAGGTTTAGCTCCGCCTTTAAAACATCCTTCTTTTCGGGGAGGCGGAGCCAGCAAGACTCCAACATGGCCGCATAAGAATTATCTCCCGCGGACCCTGGCAATTTAATCCTGTGCATCTCTATTGCAGTCCCTCTCTCATAAGGGTGCGGCTGAGTCGGTGCTGCTAACTATGGCTGGGAGCAAGCAAACTAGGTTGGAGTTCGGGAATCCTCCTGTGTCCGGTTCTAAACAGTCCAAGACGGACCCGCTCTCTCCGCAAAAGCAGGCCCTAACGCAGGATACGCCGGGAGGCCTACAGGAGCTGTTGAAAGAAGTTCAGGCTATCCGAGCACGTGTGGACTCAAACGGGGACACACTAGCGGAAATGCAAACGGACATGAAGGACTTGCGGGCGCAAATGCAGACCCTGACCCTCCGACTGGAAAAAGCGGAAGCGGCAGTGGCAAGGTACGAGGAGGGGGTCACGCAATATGGAAAGACAACCCGAAAAGTGGAGTTCCTCGAGAGATCCATAGAGGATATGAATAACAGAGCCAGGCGCAACAATATCCGAATAGTAGGGCTTCCGGAAGGCCTAGAAGGGAGAGACCCGATCCGCTATTTGGAGACCTGGTTGCCCGAATTTCTGAAAGTGGATTTCACTCGGCCCTTAGAGATTGAAAGGGCACATCGGATTCCGTCCTCTGCTAGCCTGCAAAGCAATAGGCCGCGCCCGATGATCTTTTGTGTTTTGCGACACCAGCATGCAGTTCAAATCTTGGCTGCAGCCAAAGGGAAACAGCTCCTTTTGCCTGAAGGGCAGAAAGTATTTTTCTTCCCGGATTACAGTAAGCCTACGGTGGAGAAGAGAAAGCTATTCCTCGCATTAAGGCCTAGGCTACAGCACCTCCAGGCCAGATATGGGCTCTTCAACCCAGCAAGGTTCAACGACCTACTTTAAGAACTCAGCAACAATCATCTATAACAAACTAAGATTCCTAAAGAGCCTAAGGCTCCTGCTACAACAACAGGACTTTAGATCAGTCCTCCAAGCACTCGTACTCCCCCATATTGACTTCTGTAACACCATCCTCCAAGGACTCCCAAAATAAACAATATATAACCAAAGATAGCACAACATGTAGCTGCTAGGATGGTGATAAATGCAAATGTATCAGAATATATTACCCAAGTGTTATCCAAACTACACTGGTTACCAATACACAACAGGATCAAGTATAAAATACTCATGACCATGTTTAAGCTAATAAGGGAAATAGCCCCATCATACCTATCTGAACTCATAAACAACCCTGTTAAGGACAGACCCAGAAGAGAGCAGAGCAAAAACACCCTACTTAAACCTAATACCTTTAGAAAATTCACAAAGGTAACAACTGACAGGGCTTTTAGCTTCTCTGCACCCACTTTATGGAATTCCCCACCAGATAAGCTGAGAGTCGCTACCGATCTAGCAACTTTCAAAAAGGACCTAAAAACACACCTCTTTATGGAGCACTTTGATACATCAGAACAAACCAAAGAGCTTTTTCCCACATAGCACCTGTCATGTAACCCTAGACACCTAGTCCAACAGCTCTGCTAAGGCATTCTTGCCAACTACAATGGCTATTTACACATGACATATATGTATATACCACTTCATATACCACTGTTATTACCTGTAAAGATCATTCCACCTGCAAAAAGATCGACCCACCTGTAAATATGTTTCTTATTAATATGGTAATAGACCTCAATGACCAACCATCTGTAAATATGTTACATGCTAACGCCGCAATACACCTCAAATAGTCAATCACCAGTAAATATGTTAGTCGATAAATCAGTACTAGGCGGTTCCATACCTACTAACCTACAACATATGCATACTTACAGTTACCAGTTAGATCATTTCATGATGTAACTGTTCATATTTTGTTAAATGTAAACCACTTTGATTTCCCTGAAAGGTGGTATATAGACTATTCAATAAATAAATAAATAACATTCACACTAAAGAAAGCAAATGTAAACAAAAGAAACAACATACTGCAGGAAGAAAATGGTGGAGGGAAATACCAGGACAACAGAGATAATAATAGGCTTGAAACTAACAGAGATGATTAAAGGGCAAGAAACAGCATTGGTGCCCCACTGACTGCCTGCAGTAAGTTCAACACACGAGCACGAATCCACGTGAAGCAAAGAGAACCAGTCCAAAATGTGGATAGCAGAAGGATGAAATAATTTATTAAACGAGAAGACAGCCAATGGCCCGAAACAGGCCGTGTTTCGTTATGCCTTCATCAGGGGCTTACCTGGCTGTGCTCTATGGTCTTATGAACTTCTCAAAATGATTTATATCACTGCGTGTCTGATTGATGTGCCTGAAATGTAACTGGTACAACTAGAGCCTGAAATAGATCAGCTGTCACTGACACGGCCTTTGTCGGGCCATTGGCTATCTTCTCGTTTAATAAATTATTTCATCCTTCTGCTATCCATGTTCTGCCTGCAGTAAGTTGCCAGAGCCTATGTCCTTCAGAAGAACTACTACTAGTACTACTACTGAACATTTGTATAGCACTGCAGGATGTACACAGCGCTGCACAGACACATGTAAAAGACAATCTCTGCTCATCAGAGCTTATAATCTAGTCAAGACAGACAACACAGTAGCTGTAGACATGGGATACGTCTAGGGGGAATGGTAATGAAACACAAAGGAGATCAGGTGAGTCAAGATCTGAAAGCGACAGCGAAGAGGTGAGTTTTCAGCCTGGATTTGAAAAGGACCAGAGAAGGCGCCTGACGTACAGACTCAGGTAGTTTGTTCTAGGTACAAGGAGCAGCAAGGTGAAAGGAGTGAAGTCTAGAGTTAGCAATAGAAGAGAAGGGCACAGATAGAAGCAATTTGCCAGAAGAGCAGAGTTCTCGAGGAGGGGTGTAGGGAGAGATAAGAGAGGAAAGGTAGTGAGGAGCAGCATTATGATACACTTATAGGTCAGCAGGATAAGTATGAACTGGATGCAGAAATGGATAGGGAGCCAATGAAGTGACTTGAGAAGAGGGGTGATATGAGCATGACAAGGCTGGAGGAAGATAAGCCAGGCGGCAGAATGTAGAACAGATTGAAGGGGAGAGAAATGATTCAGAGGGAGACCAGCAAGGAGTAGATTACAATAGTCTAGATGGGAGGTAACTAAAGAGTGGATAAATATCTTAGTAGTGTGTTCAGAAGAATCCACATGCCCAGGAAAAGAACAGAGGGCACAGGAAGGATCAGAGAGGTAAGAAGAGAAACCAGTAAACCACGCATGATGGGAACCAGTAAACACCTATGGTTCTCAAATTCAACATAAACCAATGATAGAGGGCCAGTAAGGGGGTCACATAATCTGATGTACATGCATTATAAAGCAATCTGATAGCTGATAGTAGCAGCCCCAAAAAAACAAACTTATTTGCAGCCTCTTTAAGGTCACACTTTTGAGTATATTGTAGAAGGAATTACAATAGTTGATTCTTCTGAGAATGAAGCATAAATACATAATGTAAGGTCAGAAACTTCCAACAGACTTCTAAATGAACTCAACATGCATAGCACACAAAGACAGGAATAGAGTGGGATAAAGTATACATGCTGTGGGAGGACAAATTTAGCAATACTATGGAGAAATAGGCATAGTGTGTGTGTGTGTGTGTTCTTGTGGAGAAATGGGGTGGAAGTGTATGCATTATTACATAGAAAATGGGCTAAAGTGAAAACATTGATGTAAAAACAGGGTAAATCTATATAAAATATCTGTGGGAGTAAGGTTATATGGGTAGAAGTCATTTTCTCATCATTTTTGCAATGCTACACAGAAATAATGGTATGAGATCTTCAAAGACCTTCAAAAACAAAATCGTCAAATTATAATGATATATATATTTGTTAATAAAACAAACTGTGGGCCAGATATTCAAAAGGGTTTATACTGTTAGCAGGACCTGCAGAAGCCCTGTTGAGCCTGATATCCAGTGGCACTAACTAGCCAGTGCAGCTGAATATCCCTATAGATTGCTTTGACACAATCCAGATGGTGTTGAGGTGGTCTGTGGGTGGAGATGGGGCCCCTATCTGGTCATAGGCAATTTTCATCCCACTAAATAGATAGGCAACTGCAAAAAAGTGATGTAGTTTTGCTATCCGGTTAGTAGCTGAATATCGCCGCTGGCCAGATAGCAAATGAGATCAGTGGCAGAGCTGAATATTCAGCACCACTGGCTATCCTGCGTCTTCTGCTGAATATCTAACTTCATTTTTGCCTGCAGAGGCCAGGCACTTTACCAGCACTGACCGCTGCTTGTTTAATATTGGGCCTTGTGTGTTTGCCTTCAAGGTAAGCGGTGTGCACCTCAAAGATTACTTTTAGCCTGGTTCTCTGTGAATAGAGCCTATCAGATGGCAAATGCCTATACCTGTTGAAATTTGTGTTTGGGTGGGTGTGTCCTCCCCGCTCTTTGTAATTTTCAGTGTGCTGAACTCAGAACCGTACCAAGCTAGAAATGAACACTGTGCAACTGAATCTGTTACCCCTCCTCCACCCAGCCACGCTCAATAACAGCATGTTTGAGCTTCCTGGAAGCCCAGTGATGATATCAGTGCCCCCTTTTGTGCTTGTGATCTGTGCAGTCGCACCACTTGTACAGCCCTTGGTATGGCTCTGGCTGGTTAGCCTTAGCACATCCTGGGCATGTTTATTAAAGTGTGATATGTTTTTGCACTTATCACATCTTGAGGGTAATTTTATAAGCTCCTGTGGGGTAGCATACATTGCCACATGCGTATTTGGGGCTTATTGTATAAAGTGAAATACACCCATTCTTTACTTTATAAAATAGGAGTATAGGTTGTGTGGAAATGAACGTCAAACTAACCATGGCGAATGTGCCTGCTGAATGACAGACGTAAATGCCCTTCCCTAGATTTTTCAGAAATGCACATAAATTCCAAGATTTTTTTTTAGAACTTACCCACGTAAATTTGTGCTCCACTTCTGCATGCCTAAGGAACTGCAAAGAGCAAGGCATTCAAAGCCAAATGATTGATCCTGACAGCCAGGGAAGACATAAGGCTTAAGGTTTGTCTAGGGCACCAACACCTTGAACCAACTCTTGAGCCAGCCCTGTGCACAGCTACATGGAAAGTACAGTATATGCAAAAGGACTTACACATCTGCTCACAGACTAGTGGCCATGTGTAAGTGCCCATTCAAGTTTGCAAAGATACAAAACTTAGATTGTGAGCCCTTCAGGGACAAGGAAAATATGTACCATGCCTGAATGTACACCGCTTTGACCCAGTCAAACGCAGTATATAAGTATTGCTAAATAAATAAAATAAATAAGTGTGTAATTCCTTAAAATGCAATAAGTGCAAATCCCGGGAGGTAAATGTTGGAGGCATGACCAGCATTTGCATTGCTTTTACTGCACAGGTCAGACTCGTGAAGTGTAATTTTATAAACTGGCACCAAGTTAAACCACTTTTTGTACATGTGGAGGCCGATTCTGATCCCAGCACGTCCAGCCGCATTGCCCAGCAAAAACCTGGACGTGCTGGAAATGTCCCTGATTCTGACACCACGGAGCCTGGACATACTTGCGATGGCAGAATCAGGGACATAGATAGCCAGCTGGTCATCCCATTCCGGTGCAGTGGACGTCTACTGGCCTGTCCGCCCAGACCGCAAAACGCTCTGGCTGGTGTGCTGGTTATGTGGCGTCCCATCACCATAGCACCAGGATCTCCAGCTGGAGCACTCAAATGGCCAAATGCATAGCAACCCCATCACCCTGCCATCTGACCCTTGGCGGGGACCCCTAGTGACGGGATCGGGTGGTGGGGGCTCTCCCATGGCATCGCAATGGGGTAGGGGTGCTGCAAGCTGTGATCAGCACAGTGCCTGGCACTTATTCCACCATCAGGGTAGAATAAGACAAGCATGTGACTAGGAGCTGGAGAATGTACAGAGAAATGACTGAAATTGCTTCTGTATGTCCTGGCAGCTGGCCCCTCCCCCGCACCTCCCGCTCTAGGCCCCGCCCAGCGCTCCCTGCACAAACAATCTGTATGTGCAGGGAGTGCTGAGAGCAGAGTCGCGTTCCGGGGCTAAGACCAAGTTGGACATCCAGGCCATACATCCAACACCACTATTCGCTAATCAGAATGACCACCCGAGTGTATGTCTATTTTATAAAGTCAAGAAATTACATGCTTGACTTTATAAAACAGAGCTAAGTGCAAAAGTATGCCTGATTATTTATATCAACCCTAGAGTAGGAGCAAATGACCATACCTTTTGCAAATAATAGCGTAAATTAAAGAATTGTATAATCAACATGTGTAATTACTTGCACCACCCACACTCCATCCACCAGAGACAGAATTCAAAATGACATGGGACAGACACAGTGGATCCCTTTATAGCAACAGGATAAAATCAAAATAAACGTAACTATCTCTTATATCTCAACAAATAAGGGGTGACCTGCACAGAGCAGTGGGTACACCCCTAAACAAAGGCATGGGGAGGGGTGACCTGCACGGAGCGGCAGGTGCACCAACTCTTGCCACCTTGTTGGACAGACTAGATGGACCATACTGGTCTTTATCTACCGTCATATACTATGTTGCTATGTAAACTAGGTAGGTACTTTCACACTAGTCAATATTGTATAGGAAGCCATTTTTGTACGTATTCACCACTTATTCACTCTGATTACTTAGATACTGGAATTTATATGCTTATTTTGTGTGTAAATCTAGACATCTTATCAAATTATCCTCTTACTGCATGGTCAGTGTTATGTATAGGTACTATAGATAGCACAGGTGCTAAAAAAAAAGAAATCCGTGATGCACCCAAACTCCACTAGCACATAGCCTCCCAATCATCAACCCCCTTCAATAGACCCCCAAATAGCAATCATTAACCAAACTCCCTTGATCATTACCCTGTCAACAGAACCTAGGGCTGGCAGACCATTAGGCAAAATAGATGGTCACCTAAAGTGCCTAAGGTCTGAGGGCACCCATTGCCGCCCTGCCACTCCTCTCCAGGATGTGCAGTAGAGGCGGAGTTACCTTCCACCCCATCAGATTCCACTTCCTTTTGCATGAGGGAGGAAGTGGCTTCCACCCCCATGCAAAACGAAAGTGGAATCAAAGAGGGTGAAAGCACCAAGGGCATCACATTGCTAGAGCTGAATGTAACTCTGGCACTTCAGTGCTCTTTGAAAAATACTGGTGCTGCTGCACATCCCAGAGAAGGGTGGTAGTGGCAGCACATTTCAGAGAAGGATGGCGGCAATCGAAGCAGGAGCTGGAGCAGGGAAGGGCTGGAATGAGGTTTGCTTAGGGTGCCTCATATCCTTGCACCAGTTCTGAACAGACCCCTTCAAATGGCAACCACTCAACCAGCCCCGATTATCAACTCCCCAACAGGCACCCTTGCTCAAGAGACCCCTCACCAACCAGCCCAAGAAGAAGTTGCACCCCATCAGCTATCCCCTTTCTTCTGGTAGTCTAGTGAATCTGAGTTAGAATGGTCCTCCTCTGCTCATGCCCCATAGCTGCCAGGATTCAAAATGGTGATTATGACCCCTAGCAGTAGTTGAATGGTACTATTGCTAGGAGCCCATCTCCCATAGGTGTCATACTGCCATTTTGAACTCCGGCTGCTACGGGGTGAGAATCCACTCAGGTTCACTATACTTCCAGGGATACCTTCAGGTAAGTACTGAGGGGATTTGGGGGTAGGGAGAAGATTGAGAATTGCTGAGTGAGGGCTTATTCTCAGGGAGGTTTACTAGGTGGTCAGTCCTGAGAGTATTGAGAGTAGGGAGAGGGTTGAGGATTGCTGAGGGAGTCTTCTTCTCAGGAGGGTTTGTTGGTGGGGTCTCTTTAATAAGGGAGGGCTTGTTGGAGAATTTCTTGAATCGGGGAGGGGCTTATTGGTGGGTTTGTTGATACAGGAGGTCTGCTAACAAGGGGTAGTTGAGGGAGCTTGCTAATCAGAGGGTTCTATTGAGGGGGCTGATGATCAGGGGGAGTCTGTTAGGGGTGTTTGTTGATACAGGAGGTCTGCTAACAGGGGGTAGTTGAGGGAGCTTGCTAATCAGAGGGTTCTGTTGAGGGGGCTGATGATCAGGGGGAGTCTGTTAGGGGTGTTGATTGGAAGGGCTGTTGGTAGGAAGTGATAATCGGTAGAATACTGAGATGGAGGGGAGTTATTGTATTAGGGGGCATGGTGGGGTTTATGTCCCATCATGTCAACTCTTTAGAGAGGCTAGGCAAAAACAGCAACAGCAAGAATTTCCTCAACTCTGGAAAGGGCAAGGGAGGAGACAGAAACAAAAATATTGTTCTCAATTTAGATCACAGGAAAAGCCTGGTTCCCAGGGAAACCAAGGAGGGTGGAGTCAAAAGTAGGTTACCAGATTTTTGGAGTTCAAATCTGGGACACCTTCTTGAGTTATGCGTAAGTGCACATACATACATGTTTTAACTTGATTTTTTTCATAGAAATAAATATTCTATATATTTCCAAAATTTTCCCCTTTTTTCAGACAAGAAGTTAATTTTTCATCTACTCCTACCATCCTGCTTCTTCACTGGTTTCTTTGCTCCTTGTTCTCTCCCTCTAGCAGTTCCCTTTCATAATTCTATTGCATTACACTATGTGTGGGGTCTGTGCAAGGTGCCCTAAGTGAACTTTCAGCCTTGCGGCACCCACCCCTGTGCAAACTTGTTCATGCTCATAGGCCTTTCCATGAGAGTTTGATAATTAATTGAAGTCAATCATAGTTAATTTATATGGTACTGGCTGAAGGTAATCTCTGAAATGGCTAGCTGGATGTTTCCCCTGATTATTACTCTCAGTAGCAGTACCTCTAACTCTCTTTCAGCAGGTACTTTGTGAAGTAACATAAACTCTATTAATAAAGGCCCTCAGAAACTACTGTATATAGCAAACCTGCCATACAATAAACGCAGATATATATGGTCACTTTTTGAGCATAAATGACAATAATTAATGACGATATTTTCTGCTCAACTCTAAACCATGAGTTCAGTATCAACTTTGCTAAAGAAAACTATTTTTAGATACAACAAGGTCTCAGACTGTTACGAGGCATATTGTTCAGCCAGACTTGCTGGGATGGACATTAATGCAACTATAAATGAGAAAACTATATGAACATACAACATAGTAAGGTCGTTGATGCTAAGAAGGCAGTCCATCCCAGCAAGTCTGGCTGAACAATATGCCTCGTAACAGTCTGAGACCTTGTTGTATCTAAAAATAGTTTTCTTTAGCAAAGTTGATACTGAACTCATGGTTTAGAGTTGAGCAGAAAATATCGTCATTAATTATTATACAATAAATACAGCCAGGACTCAAACAGCACCAGCCCTACCAGTGAAAAGGAAGCATTGCAAGCATTATCTCATGTCTTAGAACATCCATGCAGCTATTACTGGGAAAGCGGAACAAGCAGAACTTCTGCCGTTCTCTACACAGAAACTATACACTAGCAGAATCCCTCACCACGGTCACACATACAAAATGCAAAACAAAGGACCGCAAATTAGAAATAGAAATATGCAGACAGTCATTAAACCAAAATTAAATTTATCTTATTTCTACCATTTCTGGACATTTTGGACCCTGACATAACATCTCCGTCCCAAAACCTACAAAGACTCCAGATTACTCCAGGACCATCAAAACTACCAGAGCTGTACACCACTGATCAATTGAAGACGCTGCTTTTTACCATATATCATATGTGATATATTACAGTAAAAATAGAAAATCTAAATTGAATACATAAGGGCATACTACAGTCCAAAACACTCTCGTCCCATCCAGTGCTTACTAAACTCTGTACCCATCGTGGCTTTAGTGTGTGGCAAGTCAGTCGACCATCTTGGGGTCTCACACCTTTGGTGAAGTTTTTGTAAGAAAGTGGTTTTATTTGCAAATTGGTCATCAAACCTAAGGGATTCCAAGTGGTCATCTTGCCCAGTGCCTCAACAGCCTTAAGGCCACCATTGCTTGATCCTCCCGATCTGGCAACTTATCCTGCAATTTAACAACATTTTTCAATAAAATATTTTCAAACCTTTGTAGTTCTTGTTCTCATATTCTCGTCAGCCTCTTTCTTGTTTCTTTCTTCTGATTCCATCTCAATTACTTTCATGTTTTCTTTATTCTTTTCATCTATATTTAATATTTTTACATTTTCCCTATTTATTCATTTTCCATTTATCTACATTTCCCTCCCCTCTAATTTATGTTTCTTCTTATACATTCCATTCTCTCAGATCTTGATGTTTGTCCTTCTGCCCCTTTATTCTCTTGCTGATCTCATTCTTACATCCCATTTCTTTTCTGTCATTTTTATTTTCTTTTTTACTTGCCTTCTCTTTATCTCATGGCATTTATCACACCCATCTATTCTTCTCATTCCCTCCTTCTCATACACATTTCATTTCACATCACTCTTTATAAAATATAGCTCACTTACTTCTTACTAAAACATATTGTACATCCATCCCCAACTCTCATACATACACACCCCACTCTCCTCTTATACCCAACATAGAGGCCTATTAAAATCTGTAAATCCTGGCCCACTGTGCGTCCATTCAGAACCGGATGCACAAGGGTAGATGGGATTCTGATCCAGCGGGGCACGTCTAGCACCCACAGGATCAGAATCGCGTCTAGGCCTGTACGTGCAGGCTGGCCAATTCCCAAAGGCCTGCATGTACAGGCCTTTGCCCGACTAATGCAGTCAGGCTCCTGAGTGGAACTGTGGCACCATGGCATCCAGTTGCCATGGCACCACAGCCCTACTCAGGAGCCATGATCCCTGGCTGCCAACCACTTTTTTCATGCTCTGCAGCCTGACCCCCAATCTGGCCATCCATGGCCAGGGTCGGGCTGAGGGTAATCTCCTGTACCCCATCCATTCTTTGCCACTGCCTGGGCCTGCTGTCTCCCGATGTCTAGGGGAACTTATTCTACCTCAGAGGTGGAATAAGTTCCACGTCTAGTCTGTTGGCCCTTGATGTACAGGGCCGACATCAGAATCGGCCCTTTACGTCCAGGGCCACGGACCGCTCACCGCCCGCCCTAACTCTGCCTCCACACTGCCCTCTTCCCGCTCCCATCTAACCTCCTCGTACAAACTCCTTGTTCATATGGGGAGCCTTTGGATGGGGACTGCAGGAGGGCAAATAGCGGGGATGTCCATCCCCACTATTCGTGCTTCAGTATAGACCCACTAGCTTCTCCCCATCTCTTACACATATAAACCTTACTGCCTTCCACGCTTGCACATAGCTCAGTTGTTCCTCCTTTACCCACACACCCCCTACCTTCCCTCATTCCTCTTTATCCCTTCCATCCCCTCACCTTTCTTCTCCATCACTCTCTTCTTCCTACCTTCATCTCTATCATCCACTCTTCCATTATTGCCCTTTGCCAACCCTCCTTCAAAGAAATATATCTTCCATTGGTTCATCTTTCTCCTTCAGTTTTTCCCCTTCTTTCCTTCCCCTAATCACTTCTTCCTTCCCTCTCACATTCTTTTACTCCATCCTCCTTTTCTTTCCTCTATCCCCTTAGGGGATCATTCTGAATGTCCAGACCCGCTAAATGGCTGGGCAGCCTGTCAAGAACAGAATTCCCAATACTAACAGGTGATTTGTACAGGGAGCTCTGTTTGTGGGAGGGAGAGGGCAGAACAGAGGCAGAGCAAGGGCAGGCAGTGAGTGGAGAGTGACCCTGGACATACAGGGCCGATTCGTAGGTCAGCCCTGTACGTCCGGGGTTGGCCACAGAAAATGGGGACTTATTCCACCTTGGAGGTGAAATACGTCCCCCTGGATATCGGGGGACCATGGTGCTGGGCAGAGATGGAAGATGAGGGGGTGCAGGGGGATCCCTGTATCCTGACCCTGACCCTGACCATGGGAGGCCAAATCGGGGGTTGGGCTGTGGGGAAACGATGGTGTCACTGTCGGCTGGGAATCGCAGCTCCTGAATGGAGCCGCGGTGCCATGGCGACAGAACACCATGGCACTGCGGCTCTATTCAGGAGCCTGTCTGTGTTAGCTGGGTATGTGGACTGGGTGTGCGGCCAATCAGAATCGGGGCTTGGCCTGTTCGTCCAGGCTTTAGACCTGATTCTGATTCCAGGGGCACGTCTAGCCCCTGCAGGTTCAGAACCGGCTCTACCTATGTACGCCCCAATTCTGATCGGCCGTACAGGGGCTGGACGGCCAGTGACGGAATCGGCCTCTTACCCTTCAGCTCTCCCTCCCTTCCTTCTTTGTATCCACAGCAACTTAGCCTTCTGCTCTCCCTCTCTCCTTTTTTCTGTCCTTTAACACTCCACCAGCAATTTACCTAGCCTTCAGCTCGCCATTATCCTATCATCTTTCTTCCCCATGCACTTAGCCCTTAGTGCTACCTCCCTTCTTATGTTCACTCTGTGCAGCTGAGCCCAGCCCAACCCAAGCTGTCCTGCCCAGTGGTAGCAGCACTGGCCACAGCATCTGTCCCCATGGCTGATGTTGAGGCCAGGAGTAACAGTACCAGCTGCAGTGTCTATCCCCAAGATCGCAACTGCTTCTTGAACACACTGATAGATGATGAGGACGAAATGGTCTGCATTGCGCGCTGATAACTCCGAATAGGCTCCCTGTAGGCTGCACTCCCAAAAGTGAAAGTACAGATCAGGGTGACTGTTATGGTTCCATGCGTAACATAATTTCCATCATGTTGGCATTCGCCTCTGTCCCCACTAAAAATTTGGGATAGGAGGTCATTATATACTGTGCAGTTGGGGATTCTATCACCAAATTGGTGACAATCCCCGAAAATTGGGTACATTTGGTAATCTTAGTCAAAAGGGGGCTGGATCAGGGTATATAAAGAGGAGAAGAAAGACACAGCTCAGCCTCATGAGGGGGCTGAAGGAGAAGGAGGCAATGTATTGCTTTCTAGTGACCAAGGTACTGTCTTTGTTTAAAGTTTATTTCAAGTGTTTTGAGCAAGCCAAACTTTATTTATTTATTTATTTATTAGGTTTTATATACCACACTATTTAGTATCAGAGCGGTTTACAGGAAACATGAACAGTCAAGTAACTTTACATAGAACAGGCATAAACTTCAAAATAAGCAACTTGACATAGAACAGTTATATTGTGTCCACTGAATTAGTATTTGTTTTGGCTGTTCAAGCTGACTGCGAGATAGATTTTGATAATGGACTTTGTACTTTGATAAACAGACTGTCTAAATCGGTTTTGGTGACTTTTCCAGGTAAAGGGATTGTGGGAAGTCACATGAGTGGTGCAGATTAGAGAATACAGCATGTTGTTGTTAAGTGCCGTTGAGTCGGTGTTAACTCATGGCAACCCTCTGGATAGCTGACCTAAACTGTGTTCAGTCTTCAGTCAGCTGGCTCATTGTTGATAGAGTGACACCCATAGCTGCTGTTATTGTATCAATCCATCTCATTGCTGGCCGTCCTCTTTTATGTGGACATTCTACCTTTCCAAACATTATGTCTTTCTCTAAGGAACTCTCTCTTCTTATGATGTGTCCAAAGTATGAAAGTCAAAGTCTTATCATCTGAGCTTCTAAGAAAAGCTTAGGTTAGATCTCCTCTAGTACTGACTGGTTTGTTCTTCTGGCAGTCCATGACATACACAATATTTGTCACCAGCACCATAATTCAAAGGCATCAATTTTCTTTCTGTCTATCTTTTTCACTATCCAACTTTTGCATCCGTATGATGTTATTGAAAATACCATGGCTTGGACAAGTTGAATCTTTGTATGGAGAGAGACATCTCTGCTCTTGAAAATCTTGTCTAGATCCTTCATAGTCATTCTGCCAAGAGCAGTGCATCATCTGATTTCTTGATTGCTTGTCCTTTTTTATTGATTGTTGATCCAAGTAGGTTAAAGTTGTCAACTATTGCAATTTATTCTCCATCAATGATGAACTTATTGATTTTGCCAGTTGTCAGGATCTTTGTCTTCTTAACCTTAAGGTGCAGGCCCATTTTAAGACTATGTTCCTTGATCTTGAGAAGCATATGTTTCAGATCGTCTTCACTTTCAGCCAGTAATGATGTTGCTTAATGTGGCCCAGAGCTTCTCATGGTTTACACAGTAAAAAGCCTTGCCATATTCAGTAATACATATATGGATATCCTTTGGTATTCTTTTGTCTTTTCAAGGATCTATCTCACATCTGCGATGATGTTTCTTATTCCTCGCCCTTTCCTGAATCCTTCTTGCACTTCATGAAGTTCTCGTTCCACATATGGTTGTGATCTCTGCTGAATGACCCTGAGTAGAATCTTGCTGGCATGTAGGATCAGAGCGATTGTGTGATAATTTCCACAGTTAGTTGGATCACCTTTCCTCAGTATTGGTAAAAGCAGATCTTTCCCAGTCAATTGGCCATGAATTTGTCTTCCAAATTTCCTGGCAGAATCTTGTAAGTATGGAAACAGTTTCATCCAATTGCTGTAATATTTTAATGGGAATGCCATCAATGCCCGGTGATTTGTTCTTTGATTAGGCTTTCAGTGCTACTTTGACTTAAGAACATAAGAACATAAGATATGCCATACTGGGTCAGACCAAGGTCTATCAAGCCCAGTATCCTGTTTCCAACAGTGGCCAATCTAGGTCACAAGTACCTAGCAATTTCCCCAGAAGACACAGGTTCCACAATACTTATATTGGGCCAAGCAGTGGATATTCTGGGTCCCCATTAATAATGGTTTATTGACCTATCCTCCAGGAACTTGTCCAAACCTTTTTTAAACCAAGCTACACTAACAGCTTTTGCTACATCCTCCAGTAACAAATTCCAGAGTTTGATTACACGTTGAGGGAAAAAATATTTTCTCTTATTAGTCTTAAATAGGTTACCCTGTAGCTTCATTGCATGCCCCCTAGTCTTTCTATATTCTGATGACGTAAACAATCGATCTACATTTACCTGCTCCACTCCATTCATTAATTTATAGACTTCTATCATATCTCCCCTCAGCCGTCTGTTTTCCAGGTTAAAGAGCCCTAACCTTTTTAGCCTCTCTTCATAGGGGTATCCTTCCATCCCCTTTACCATTTTGGTGACTCTTCTCTGCACCTTTTCTAATAACGCTATATCCTTTTTAAGATACGGCAACCAGAATTGCACACAATGTTCAAGGTGCGGTCGCACCATGGAATGATACAGAGGCATTATAATATCCTTTGTTTTATTTTCCATTTCTTTCCTTATGGATACCTAGCATTCTATTTGCTCTCTTGACCACCGTTGCACACTGGGTGGAGGGTTTTAACATGTTATCCATGATGATGCCTAAATCTTTTTCCTGGGTGGTGGCTCCTAATGTGGAACCTTGCATTGTGTAACCATAGTTTGGGTTGTTCTTTCCTAGGTGCTTAACTTTGCACCTGTCCACATTAAATTTAATCTGCCATTTGGATGCCCTGTCTTCCAATTTAGATCCTCTTGCAATTTTACACAATCCTCATGGGTTTAAACAACTTTAAATAGCCCCTTAAACTCCGGGTAAACCCTACACAAACTATAGTTTGAGATAGAAGAGCTCTGTGCAACAAGAAGACAACCAAACACTCTGAACCATTCACCACCTTCTCCCTGTTCACCGGATTCATCAAAAAAAAAATGCAGACTGAAGAACTGCTAACACTGTCCTGGGCAAGTCCTGTTCTGAACTACAGAGACTCACGGAAAGAAAATTAGCAGGTATAGTCCAATTTCACCTTCATTATTTCTCCAGCGAGCTGTGTGGAAATTAATGCAACCCCTAGGAACTGGTGAGTACCACAAGGTGGGCCTGTAGCACACATGCTCCAAAGGCCACCTCTTGCCTAGCCTCAACATTGAACTTATAACGACACATGAAGGAGTGCATAGACAATCATCAGATCATCACTCCGCAGATAACCAGTGGTGGAACCAGTCCATACTCTTGCTGAATGGGCTTACAATTCAGGAGAATCTTGCATTCTTCATCCTATAAACTGATGTGATTAACTCCTTTATGCACCAGGCTTTGGACGCTGCTTTGCCCTTCTGTGACTCACAGACTACAAGCGATGATTTGAAATCTGAAACTCTGCTATTTTCCTCATGTAGCAATGCAGAACTCTGCATATATTCAACTTATGTTAAGACATGTGCCTTGTCTGCATTTTCTGCCTCTGAAAAAACTGGAAGGCTAACAGACTTCTTCATTTATCACCAATAGTTCCTGATCGTAAGGTACAGGTTGAAATGGCTGTTGGTCCACTTGATCTTTATGGTATAATTTATTTATTTATTTATTTTATTTATTTAACATCTTTTATATACCGCACTATTTATAATCAGCGCGGTTTACATAGAACAAGAAAACATCAGACAGAATACAATATCTGAGTATTTTACATATAACAGGAACAATAACTTGGGTAAACCGGGGTAATTAATTAAAACAAATAGTAATTATTTAGAACATTTAGAAACATTGTATATAAAGGAGCAGTATTGGTAAGGGAGAGAGGTGTGAAGAGTTGTTGGGATAGCAGAGGTTACATGGAAAGAATGGGATTGTTGCTATTTGAGTGTGATAAGTTGTGAATGGAGTGTGCCTGTGTTACTATGTTCTCTGGGAAGTATTTGGTGAAAAGGTGATGTTTCAAGGCCTTTTTGAACTGGAGGAGATCAGAGATGGACCTAATGTGTGGTGGGAGGGTGTTCCAAAGTTTTGGAGCGCATAAACTGAAGGCTCGATTTACTGTTGAAGAGTTGTATCTTAAGGACTCTTTTGGTATCATTAGCAAGTTTAATTCAGTAGTTCTTCTTAGCCTGTTGGTAGGGGTTGGTTGTATCATCTCAGATAATGATGAGGAAGAGAGTCCTTTTTGAGCTTTAAAGGCCAGGAGCAGAGTCTTAAAGGTGATTCTCGCTTGGATGGGGAGCCAATGTAGTTGTTTCAGGAGAGGGGTTACGTGTTCTCTTCTAGGTACCCCGAAAAGGACTCTTGCTGCACTGTTTAAGGCTAGTTGAAGCGGGTTTAGAGTAGATTGAGGGAGTCCTTGTAATATAGAGTTTGCGAAGTCAAAATGGGGAATAATTAGAGCCTGGTAGACTGTACGGAAATCATCTGGATCAATCATTGGCGGAGGTGTCTGAGGGATCGAATTTTGAAATACACTGCCCTTACTGTGTTGGCAATGTGGGACTTCAAATCCAGATTCTGATCCAGCGTCACTCCAAGATATCGAATGTGGGATTTTACTTGCAACTTAGCATCTTGCACGTCAAGGAATGTAGGTGGGGTGAACTTAGAGTTCCTTGAGATAAAGAGAACTTCTGTTTTTTTGTGCTGAATTCTAAGATTTTGAGTCAATAGCCAGGTTGAGATGGCGTTAAAACAGTTGGTTATGGGGGTGATGTTCATATTATCTATGCAGAATGGCATATAAAAGTAATACGTCATCAGCGTAGATCATAAAGTTGACATTGAAGGACCTGATATGTTACATAAGGGTTGCATGTATATGTTGAATAATAGTGATGATAGAGAAGAACCTTGCGGGACTCCTTGTTCTTGGTGGAACGGATCTGATGTTTCACCATTTGAGCGAACATGTTGCCATCTATCTGAGAGATATGAGATGCACCATTCGAGGGCATTTCCACAAAGACCCTTCTCTCTCAGGCGGAAAATGAGAAGATCGTGACAGACTGAATCAAAGGCAGCCGCAATATCTAAGAATATGAGAACAAAACCCTGTTTGATGTTATCGATGCCAGAGTTTAAGCTGTTGAGGAGTGAAGTGAGGAGCGTCTCGACCCCGTGCGATTCTCTGAAACCGTGTTGGACAGGTATCCAAGGTGCTTCAGTGTCGATATGGTCTTGTAGTTGTCTGTAGGCTATTTTTTCAATTATTTTTTGCAAGCGTGGGTATGCTGGAAATGGGTCGATAAGAGTCTGTTTTTTGTGGATCTAACTTGAGGTTTTTCAGTAGAGGTCTGATAGATGTCTGTTGAGGGCAGCAGGGAATGAGCCAGTGTCGAATGATACTTTATGATCTTGGATATTATTGGAGCAAGCTCTTTGCGAAGATCCTTTATCCAGAAGGCTGGGCAAGGATCAGTATGAGCTGTAGATAAGTTGAGAGATGAGATCATATCTTCAATCAGCTTCAAGAAGGAGTGGAGAATGACACTAAAGGAGCTTGGAAACCCTGAATGCTCGAGACAGGGGGTATTGTAATTTTATTTGTACAGCAGATCTTAGATGTATGTAAAGAGCGTATTCTTGTGGGTTGATTTCACACTGGTGTTCCGGTGATGGTTCCTTGGCTAGTTTCTTGACAAGAGTAAATAGGTCGTGGGTTTATTTAGAGCACGTCTCAGGGTGTCTGTATGATATAATTTCATTTTATCTGAAATGGCTTTACGTGGGCGTCAAGATGTTGCAAATATGTAGTCTGATTGGTATTGGTGCGTGACCTCCTCCATTTCTTCTCGAGTTTTCGCAAAAGTTTTAGGGATTCTTTCAGGTCTGATGTAAACCAAGGTGCCGTAGTCTTTTTTCTTGAGGACTTGTTTCTGGGCGGACGAGATGAAATACAGTTGAGTCGGTTATTCCAAGAGGTGATAATTTCTTCCAGGTTTAGTGTAGAGTCTTTGAGGAGCGGATCAGTTTCAACGAGGATCTGTTCTCTGTTAAAAGGTTGGAAGGATCTGGATGTGGAATTTGAGTATTTATCTAGGTCCTTGTCGTTTGAGTATTGTTTCTTTTGACTGGGAATCTGGAATATAATGAGATTATGGTCTGACCATGGAACAGCTGTAATTGCAAGTAAATATTTTGAAGTTGATTGTGTGTGGATTGTGGGGCAAATATAAGGTCAAGGATGTTGCCTTTTTTGTGTGTGGATTGTTGTACAACTTGCTTGTAACCTAAAGTTTCTAGAGCATCTATAAAGGCGTCAGATTGGTTGTCTTGTAGAGATGGTAAGTTAATGTCTCCTAAGATCCAGTTAGGTCTATTTGGGTTCTGTGAGTTGGAGGCGAGGTTTATAATGGTTGATAGGTCATCTGGTGAGGATGATGGCGCTCTGTATACTAAGTTTATAGAACATAGGTTATTAGAGATAGAGACGGTTTCCAGGTGGTTGTTGCTAGAAGAGTCAACCATTTTGAAATAGAGATCTGTCTTGGCGAGGATAAGTACCCTCCTCCTCTTTTACTTGTCTGCTGCTGTTAAAGACCACAAAGTTGTTGGGGAGGAGCTGGTTAAGAATTATATTATCTTCGGGAGACAGCCATGTTTCGGTGACCATAAGGATATCGAGGTTGTGAGATGTTATTATGTCTGTGACGACTGGCCATTTTTTACGAAGAGAGCGAGCATTAAGGGCACATTTGAGAGAGCAGGGTTGATTATAATTTCCAATATTTAAGTTTTTAGTATGATGAAGAGGTATGTGTAATAGATAATGGTGATGAGAATGATGGGCCCAGTTTCCATTGTGGTGACTGGTGCCTGACCATTTTCTCCATTGTTATGTAATATAGATATGGAATTGCCTGGAGAAATTAAAGCTAGAATATCTGGTATCAGACCTATGATGAGGAGGTATAGGCCTAATGTTATCCTGATGTGTTGGGCCATTCTCAACTTGTCTAAATGTGAAGAAAATTGCTTGAGAGGGAGATTTTGGTGCGGGAGAGAATAGAATTAATTGTTAAATGATTGGTAGAAGATTGTTAGGGAGGTCAATTATTTAGTGAGACCTGAGTAACTATTAACTAACTTTGCTTCAAGAAAGGGTGTACTATTCTGTTATGGAGTGAATAATATCTAGCTAAGCAGAGAGCATTTACTGGAGTTTAGTAAAGTACAGATGAATGTTACAAACATTTAATTACTGAGAGGTAAAATATAGATTCAAATCAAATTCTATTGCATGACATTTAGCGTTGAACATTTAAGTTAATATCTGCAGTTGCACATTAACAAACTGGACAATTACAGCTGGTTACATAATGACAACATATATGTTCACCTGAGAAAGCTGATTGGAGTGGCTTAGTGACTCTGGGTGGATTAAATGATCTCTTGAGTTGTTGTTAAGATTTGTTAAAACAAAGATGTGGAACTGTGAACTCAGTGGGGGTAGACGTATGATCTATACTGCTGGTTTTACAAGTGCCCCGCCAAGGCGCGGGCGCGCCCGACTGGCGCTGCCTTTTAAGGCCTTCAGGTGAGCCCCGATTAGGTGGTGTTCTGCCGCTGCCCTCCTGCTGTTCGGAGGCTCTATCCCCGGGCTGGGGAGAGCTGAGGATGGAAGCAGGAGGGGAAGAGACCACGCGCCCGACTGGCGCGGCCTTTTAATGACTCTGTATATCCTTTCCACCTTTTCTTGATCTTCTTAGCATCATTCAGCATGGATCATCGAGCATCTTCAGGCATTCCAGTTTGAGGCTGGAATTTTTTCTTAGACTCTCGTAGCTTTAGGAAAGCCGATTTTGTTCTTCTTCTGTTTCTGATTCTATTTCCTTGCATGCATCATTGTAGTACTTCTTGTCTTGCCGCACCTTGGAGATCTCTGTTGAGTTCTGTGATTGCTTCTCCTTCTCCTCTGGCTTAGGTTTCTCTGCATTTATGGGCAATTTTCAGAGTTTCTTCGGTCATCCATTTTGGCTATGTTTGCTTTATCACCTTTTGTAGAGACTTTTTACTTTCTTCCAACACAATCTTCTTGATGTTATCCCATAACTCTTCTGCAGCTTTGTCATTTGTTTCTAAAGCAGCAAATTGATTTTGCAGGCTGTCTTTAAATGCCAGTGTTATATTCTCAAGGTCATATTTTGCTACATTCATAAGTGACTTGTTCTTTTTCAACTTTAGCTTGAGTATGCATACTAGTAGTTGGTGATCTATAGCACAGTCAGCTCCAGGCTTTATGTTTGTTGATGTTATTGAGCTTTTCCATCATTGACCTTCACAGATGTAGTCAATTTGATTTTTGTACAATACATTGGGTGAAGTCCATGTGTATAAGAACATAAGATATACCATACTGGGTCAAACCAAGGTCCATCAAGCCCAGTCTCCTGTTTCCAACAGTGGCCAATCTAGGTCATAAGTACCTAGCAGTTTCCCAAAAGACACAGGTTCCACAGTGTTTGTACTTGGTAAAGCAGTGATATCCTGGGTCCCTTTAATAATGGTTTATGGACCTTTCCTCCAGGAACTTTCCAAATCTTTTTTTTAAACCCAGTTACACTAACAGCTTTTTACTACATCCTCCGCTAACAAATTCCAACTGATTGCACGTTGAGTGAAAAAATATTTTCTCTTATTAGTTTTAAATAGGTTACCCAGTAGCTTCATTGCATGTCCCTATTCTACTCTATTTATTAATTTATAGACCTCTATCATATCTCCTCTCAGCCGTCTCTTTTACAGGTTGAAGAGCCCTAACCTTTTTAGCCTCTCTTCATAGGGGTATCCTTCCATCCCCTTTATCATTTTGGTGGCTCTTCTCTGTACCTTTTCTAATAACGCTATATCCTTTTAAGATATGGTGACCAGAATTGCACACAATATTCAAGGTGCGGTCGCACCATGGAACGATACTGAGGCATTATAATATCCTTTGTTTTATTTTCCATTCCTTTCCTTATGATACCTAGCATTCTATTTGCTCTCTTGGCCGCCACTACATATTGGGCGGAGGGTTTTAACATGTTATCCACGATACCTAAATCTTTTTCCTGGGTGGTGGTTCCTAAAGTGGAACCTTGCATCATGTAACCATAGTTTGGGTTGTTCTTTCCGAGGTGCATAACTTTGCACTTGTCCACATTAAATTTCATCTGCCATTTGGATGCCCAGTCTTCCAATTTATCAAGAACCTCTTGCAATTTTCCACAATCCTCATGGGTTTTAGCAACTTTAAATAGTTTTGTGTCATCTGCAAATTTGATAAACTCACTCGTTATTCTCATTTCCAGGTCATTTATGAATATGTTAAAAAGCAGTTGACCCAGCACAAATCCCTGGAGAACTCCACTATTCACTTTTCTCCATTGGGAAAATTGGCCATTTAGCCCTACCCTCTGCTTTCTATCTTTTAACCAGTTCCTGATCCACAATAGCACACTGCCTCCTATCCAATGACTTTTTAGTTTTGCCAAAAGTCTCTGATGAGGGACCTTGCCAAAGGCTTTCTGAAAGTTCAGATACACTATATCAACCTACTGACCTTTCTTTACCTGTTTATTCATACCTTCAAAAAAACAGATTAGTAAGACAAGATCTTCCTTGTTTAAAGCCATGTTGCTGTGTCCCATTAAGCCATGACTATCTATATGTTCAATAATTTGTTCCTTATGATGGTTTCTACCATTTTTCCCGGTAATGACGTTAGGCTCACTGGTCTGTAGTTTCCCGGATCACTCCTGGAACCCTTTTTAAAAATTGGTGTTACATTGGCCATCCTCCAATCTTCAGGTATTACAGATGATTTTAATGATAATTCACAGATTACTAATAGCAGGTCTGCAATCTCATATTTCAGTTCTCTCAAAACTCTTGGATGTATACCATCTGGTCCAGGTGATTTGCTACTCTTCAGTTTATCAAATAGTTGTAATACATCTTCCCGGTGTATTGATATTTCTTTCAATTCTTCTGCAGTATCATCTTTAAATGCCACTTCAGTCATGGGTAACATCCCTACATCTTCCTCAGTAAAGACCAAAGCAAAGAATTCATTCAGTCTCTCCACTATGGCCTGTCCCCTCTTAGTGCCCCTTTTACCCCTCTATCATCTAATGGTACAATTGACTCTCTCACAGGTTTTTTGCTAGGAATGTACCTGAAAAAGACTTTATTTTCCATTTTTGCTTCCACAGCAAGCTTCTTCTCAAATTCTCTCTTTGCTTGCCTTGCAAGTGCTTGTACTGTTTCCAGTTTTCATCATTTGGCTCTTTTTTCCATTTCCTGAAAGATGCTTTTTTTGGCAATAACAGCCTCTCTGACCTCACCTTTAAACCATTCTGACAGTTTTTCTGAACTTCCTTCCACTTTTCTTAAAGTGTGGCAAGATAGTATTTTTAAACAATACCCAAGCTTGATGTAAGCCTTTAACCTTTGCAACTGCTCCTATTAGTCTGCGCTTTTGTTGCTGGAAAAAGTTGTTTGAGATGAATAGATTGTTGGTCTTGCAGAATTCTATTAGTCTTTCTCCAGCTTCATTTCTGTTGCCAAGTCCATTTTTTTCAACCACTTTACCTTCTTTTTTGTTGCCAACTTTTGCATTCCAGTCACCCATGACTATCAGAATATCCTGTTTTGCATGTTCTGTCAGTTTCAGCTTGTACTTGTTCATAGAACTCATCAATTTCATCCTCTTCTGCAGCTGTTGTTGGGGCATATTCCTGAATAGTTGTTGTGTTGATGGGCATTCCTCATAGACGAATAGAAATTAACCATTACAGTTTTTGCAAGTTTCTTCTTAACTGCCCAGGAGGCAATGTTTAGCCAAGGCCTAATTTTAGAAGATTTGATTTCCAAAAGGTCTTGTTTTGCACCTGGAGCCCAGAGCAGCAACCAAGAGGACAGAGTAGTGTACTGGATTATAATGCAAAGAATCAGAGGGTGTTCATGCTTTTTTTATCTGGGCTGTGGCTGTGCTACCTGACTGCTGGAAGCACAGCTGATCCTAAAACCACCTCTTTAGATAGTGTTAAGTGTATCTGCACTACCTTCAGTTCTGACAGCATGAAATAATTTACTGCGCGTGAGCTGTCAGTGTCAGCCACACTCTATCTCTGCCGAAAACATGCCCTGAGCTCACCCCAATCTGTGCTAATTAGCATGTTTTTTTTCAGCCATCACTCATTTAGATAGAAATTTACATCTGTTTCCAGGCAGCCAAAACTATCTGGATAAGTACTGACTGAAAATCACTGCTATCAGGTTAGATCAGCACTTATACAGATAGAGGGGGGCATTCCGTGCAGTGTTTAGTGGGGATGTACGTCCGGTTTGGATGTACATCCCCTGCCAAATGCTTGTGCTCAATTCCCTGCTCAAAGATCCCCGCATGTACAGATGAGATGTGCGGGGAGATCTGGATGGGGGCAGGAGGGGGAGAGCCAGAGGAGAAGCGTCTGTGGGATGGAGACAGGCTGTGACCCCATATGTACAGGGTCATTTCCAGTCATGGTCCTGTATGTCCAGGGGTTCACGGATGGCCGGGGAATTATTCCATCTCGGAGGTGGAATAAGTCTCCCTGGCTGAGCACTGGACAACAGGTGAGTGGCAGCAGGGGGTTCCCCACAGCCTGATCCTGGCCTTGGCAGGCCGCTGAAAGGGTCAGGAATCAGGAAACAGCATGCTTTCTATGTGGTGGGGAATCGGGGCTCCTGCATAGCGTCCCAGTGCCATGTCGATAGGATGCCACAGCAACGGGGCTCCATGCAGGCACTTTGGCTGAGTTGGACGGAGTGAGAGCTGAATGTGCAGCAGCACAGAATTGAGACCCATCCTGCCCATCCAGGCCCTCTGCACCCGATTCTGATCCCGTGGGAATGCCTAGCTCCCATGGGTGCAGATCAGGCCCGTCCAGATTTTGGATATCCAGACGGGCCGGACGGGCCCCGATAAGAATGGGGCCCATAATCTACTGCTCTAGCTCCTCCCACTAACAGGATAGTGCTGTGGCCGTCTGTGGTGATATTCAGCAGCACTATCTGGATAGTGCTACTGAATCTCTCTCAGTGCCTTTATCTAGAGAGTTCCCCTTAGGCTATTCAGATATGAGCTTTGAATATGGGACCCATAGCTTTCAGGTCAAAGCATAAATCCTTTGCAGGCTCACAATTTCCTGTATTTTCCAGGTTATCATAAGATATATTATTTTAGTTTCCAGGATTTGTGTTTTGTATTCTACTGAACAATAGAGAGCTCACCTCAGTTAGTGATATATCTAAGGATCAGAAATAAGAAACTTCACTGCACTGTTATATAACCATACATTTATTTATTTGTTTCTGGTAGTCTCTTTTAGTTTTATCCATGCCCCACATCAGATTACAATTAAAACACATTATTCAGAATGTAATATAATATTCGTCATGATTATTACCTAATGGCAAAAAGTAACAAATCATTAATTCCAGCGGCATTCATTCTGGCACCATTAATCATGATGGCTGTGTTGCATTAGTGAACTGTATTTAATAAATGTTTATAGGCCATATATCCAGGAAAATCGTATTTGAGCAGCTAACAAATATATGTAGGCAATATGGGGGTCATTTAGCAGCCCTGTTCATGATTTCCATGACTGAAAATGCTCATTGCGATGTTGCAATCACATGGACATCCCCTGAGCCATTTTCAGAAAGACCCACATATACAGTCATGTCCAAGTCATATGCTGGGCGCATGCCCAGGGCTTGCTGAGAAACATACACGTGTGCAGATGATCTGAGACCAGTGCCGCATGTCTCAATTTGCTGTTAGGGACATTCATAGGTATACCTGCTCCAGGGCACCAATAGATCTCTGAAACGTCCTCATTTTGGCAAACCGACAACTGTAAGGTGAAGAGAGAAATGCTCCTTCACCCCCATCCCTAATATTTTTAGCTCCTTTCAAAAAATATGGCAATAAGTAAAAAGCCATTTCTCCTTGATCCAACACCACTGCAGTCCATCTTTGAAAAATAGCAGGATAGGATATGTAAAGAAGGAAATATACAAGGACACATTTTGAAATTGTGCTATGGGGGCGACTATTTTCCAAGAATAGCAGACTCCTTACTGTATCCGACACATGCAAGTTTCACATGCGCATGTTTTGACCCATTACTCTGCATGTCCCCATTTTACTTTTAATGTGATGGGCACATGTATCTTTCAGGGTGGAGACAGGCTGATTTTACAAGGCACTTCCATGTGCCCATCTTTTCTGCTGCCCCTCTCACTAAATTTCAAATGTTCTGACTTGGATGTCCCAGATTTCACTGACACAATCTAAAATGTGCCTTCACATTTGACAAAACAAATAAAATCAGCTACAGACATGAGTTATAAGGTTCTACCTTTAAATCCTATGTGTCAAGATACTAGTTATGGCCTTCAAGGCCATAAACAATCAACCCTCCACCTCCATCACCGAGTTAATCCATCTCACACCCCCTAACCGGTCCAGAAGATCCACAGCTATCAACACACTGATTATCCCTAAGGAAACAGCGAAATGCACCCACATGACATCTAATAGAGCTATCGTGCTCTACGCACCTAGATGCTGGAATGCCCTCCCTACGGCCATCCGAACAATCACCGATCTGACCCAATTCAGGAAGGTGCTGAAGCACCACCTATTCATACGGCATTACCCAGACAACAGCCCCATAGGTCAACTAACATGTCCACCAAGCACCAAGACCCCCACACCAGCACACCTAACACACCAGAGAGCAGCCAGCCCCAAGGCTGCAACCTCAAGTAAGCAGGTTCTTTACACAGCACAGTCACTAATGTATATCATGTAAATAAGTTACAGTTACCCCAGTTTCTAGCCAAGTTATATTTCCTGTTTTATTGTAACTACAATACAGTCACGTCTGCATTGTATAAGCTACAGTTAAATGTACACCGCACTGATATTGAATAACACGGTATAGAAGAGAAAATAAATAAATAAATAAATATAGCCAATTAACTCCTTAGGCATATACAAGAAAGGCTAAGCACCTGACTTAGATTGCCAAATTTTGGACAGTAGCTTAAGCAAAACTTTCAGCTACACACTTGACCAAAGTTTGGTTGATTTTTCCCTTAAATCCAGTAAGCTAAAATGCTGCCACTTTGACTTAGGCTATTCAGACTTGGGCAACTAGACTTAGCTGGCTAGTTCTAAAAATCAGCAAGGCCCATTTTGTCTGCCAAATTTTAGGTGCCTTGTGGAATTAAACATCCATCCTGGTTCACTTTGCAGAGAGGAAAATTCAGATGCCTAACTTCAAAAGTTTGGCACCTAAATCCTTTGAAATTTCGAAACATAGAAACATAGAAATATGATGACAGAAAAAGACCACATGGGCTATCTAGTTTGTCCTTCGGTATCAACAACTACAACAGTCCCCTTTTTTCCTTTAAAAATCCTCTGTGTTTGTCCCATGCTTTTTTGAATTCAGTTACTGTCCTCATCTCTACCACCTCCACTGGGAGACTATTCCATGGATCCACCACTCTTTCCATAAAGAAATATTTCCGCAAATCACTCCTGAATCTATCCCCCTTCACCCTCATCCCATGTCCCCTCGTAGCAGAACTTGCTTTCAATTGAAAGAGGCTCTCCCCCTGAACATTTATGCCACGGAAATATTTAAACATCTCAATCATATCACCTCTATCCCGCTCTTCCTCTAAGGTGTACATATTAAGTCTGTTCTCATATGCTTTATAATGAAGACCACTAACCATTTTAGTAGCCACCCTCTGCACCGACTCCATCCTGTTCACATCATTTTGAAGGTGCGGTCTCCAGAATTGCACACTATACTACAAAAGAGGTCGCACCAAAGACTTATACAGAGGCACTATCACCTCCTTCTTTCTGCTAGCCATTGCTCTCTGTATGCACCCAAGCATCCTTCTAGCTTTTGCCGTTGCCTTTTCTACCTGTTTAGCTACTTTAAGATCATCGGACACAACCACGCCCAGCTCCCGCTCTTCTTTAGTGGACAAAAGTTCTTCACCCCTATACTATATTGCTCCCTTGGATTGCTGCAGCCCAAATGCATGACCTTACATTTTTTAACATTAAATCCCAGCTTCCAAATTCTAGACCATTCTTCAAGCTTAGCTAGATCCCTCCTCATGTTATCTACACCTTCCTGGGTGTCTACTCTATTGCAGATTTTGGTATCATCCGCAAAAAGGCAAACCTTACCTGACAGCCCTTCCACTAATCACTAACAAAGATGTTAAAAATGTGATCCATTTGGAGAGGGCTTACAATCTAAGGGCTAGAGTTACTAATGTGTGCTGCCGCATTGTTGTTGTTGTGTGCTGTCAAGTTGATATTGACTCCTAGTGACTCATCCCCTGGGCTTTCTTGGCAAGGTGCAACCAGAGGTAGATTGTCAGATCTTTCTTCTATGCAGTAAGCCTACAGCACTTGGTATTCCAAGGTGTTCTCCTATCCAAGAACTAGCCATACCTGGCCCTGATACCGTGTTAGCATATGCTAATAGGACTGGCCCCATTGTTGGTTCAAGGTGTTTGCATCCTAGGCAAACCTTAAGCCATATGCCCTCCCCCCCCCCCCCACCAGCTGTCTGAATCTATGTTTTTAGCTTTGAATGCCTTGCTCTTTACTGCCCCACCCCATCCAGAAACCGCCCCCCTAGGCAAATACCTAGTTTGCCTAGTGGTGACCCCTGTCCTAATGCTGTTAATGTGAATTATTAGTAACTAGTTCCTAATGCATAAAATGGACCTGTGGTAAAATCATACATGTTTGTAACACTAGCTCTAATTTATTACCTGTGGCAATAGAGGGTTAAGTGACTTACCCAAGATCACAGTGTCAGTGTGATCTGAAACATAGCTTCACTGATTCCTACCTTCTGCCCTAAACACTAGACTACTCTTTCACTATAACAATGATATATTTTCCTATGCATAATATTTTTTTTTATTTCTAAACTATTTTTTTAATATTAACTTGTGCTGGTTTACATTTTTTCCAAGTATGATAAGTCTCTTCCACAAGGACCTAGCAGTCTTGTTATCAAAGGCAAAGGAGATACAATGAGCAATAGTGGAATATAAAATCCTGGTATCCTTGGTTCTAAGTTTATTGCTCTAACCAATTTTTTTATGTTGAAATGCTGGGATTTTTAGGATTGTGCATAATCTCCATTTGGTTATGTTCTACAAGGAATATGCTCTTTTCATGTCTTATGTATTTTTTTATTTAACATTTCTTATATACCTGCGTTCTTTGTCATCAGTGCGGTTTACATTGAAACAATATAACACTTGGTCAGTTAAATCTGGCCGTCGTTTACATAGAGCAGGGATATAACATGGAGGTAAACTAGGGGAAACTATATACATTCTAGTACATTTTGTCTTTTGGAATGATGTTGCACAAGAATTAAGAGAGCTCAGTAGCTGTTTATCATTTAGAAAGGTGCTAAAAACATTCTTTATCTTTACTGGAATATTTGATTTACCGCACTTTCAGAACCATCAGGGTGGTTTACAATAAGGCAAAATGCAGCAGCAGCCAAGGCCTGAAACAGAAAAGAACTGCAATTGCTGACAGGAAAGCATACAGTCACACCAGAGATAGAAAGAAAGAGAGAAGAGAGGGGTCAGAAAAGGAGAGAAAGGATTAGGAGGAGTCAGAGGGAGGAAGGTCATAGGCAACACAAAAAAGATGGGTTTTGAGGAGAGTCTTGAATTTTGGATATGTCTGTTCTTGGCAGAGGGAAGCGGGAAGTGGGTTCCAGAGGGACAAACCTAAAAAGAAAAAAGTTGAATGACAGGTCTGTTCAAAGTGAGCACTAGCTGGGGAGGGGAGATCTAAGCAGTTGACATGTATAGACTGGAGGCTGCGGGGTGCAGATTGGAACTGCAGGGAATCAGCTAGATACTGAGAGGGTGTGAATGCGGAGGGCCTTGTGGGTGAAGATCAGAAGCTTGTAAGTGATGAGGTTGGAGACAGGTAACCAGTGTAGATGAATAAGGTGGGGTGTAATATGACTATAGCGGGTGGAGTGAGAGAAAATCTGGGCAACGGCATTTTTGATCATCTGTAGTCAATTCATGATATTACCAAAATAAGGTGATAAAAGAGGGGGACAATATGATGCTGGCAGCTCGAATTTGGCAAAGGTAGAAATAAGAGTGACAATTGAGAGTGGAAATGTGGGCATGGAAGGATAAGTCTAAGTCCAGAGTCACACCCAGGTAACGAAACAAGGATACAAGTGGGATCAGAGTTTCAAGAAGGGTGGGGGATAGTGTGGGGCGGGTTTTACCAAAAGTAAACCACATTACTGATGTTTTAGAGGGGTTAAGATGGAGGAGATTTGTGGACAGCCAGTTAACGATATGTGACAGATAGGTATTGAGGCTCCTTAAAAAATTACCCCCTAAGAGGCAGATTCCATAGTATGTATGCCTGGGCTGTAGGAGGACCCGATTCCACCACTGCAGGGTCTAGACACACCCATGATGGCAGAATCAGGGAGATAGATAGGTTGGCAGATACCATATTCCATAAGGGTGTATGCAGTTGAACCTGCCTCTCCTTACGTGACCATGCAACCAGGGATGCAAGAGCACCGTGGTGTACCATATCCATGTCAGCAACCCGTCCACCGTGTAGTGCAGAATCAGATGTCACCCTGTGGTCCCTGCACTCTGGTGTCTGCTCGAAGCTGGTGGCCAGCATTGGCTGGATTGGGTCCGCAGGAGTCACAGCCGGCCATCACCATGGTGCGCAGGGGGTTCCTCGCTTATACACTATTCCACCCAGCCCTTATTCCACTATTAGGCAGGAAGAAGCTGTACATCCATTGGGGTGCTAGGGAATGTACACAGGATTTTCCAGGATAGACTGTGTATGTCTCGGCACCTGGCGTCGCCCTCGCTCCACCCCTGCTCCACTTACTCCCGCCTTTATAGCAATCTCCATCCTAGAGCTGCAGATGTGCAGGCCACATAGGGTGCAGTATTCGCCCAGGGGGATATTTATGAGTTATGCATCTGCCCCGCTCATACACCCAGACTATTCACTGTATGGAATGTCCCCCTAAATGTTTACACTCTAAAAGTAAAATAGTGTACAATATTGTAAAAATGAAACATATAAACTTGTATTACACTAAACTCCTCTTCCCCACACCTCTTTCTCAATTTAATGCAACTCCAGACCTCACTATACATATGATGCATCCCTAAATTCTCCCCTTCTCCCATACATACAATCCTCCAAATACAGCACTTCCAGAATACACACATTCTGCAATGTATGCCCCAAAGCACTAAAACACAGTGCCTCTTTCCCTACATAGCTGGCAGCTTACCCCAGATTGATCAAACAGATTGATCCAGTTCTGATTTTGTCACATTGAATTCATGGATTTTTACTTTTCATTATCTAAGAGAAATCCATTGCACAATCAGAATTACAACTCCGTGCATTTAATAGTGTAAAGTCAGGAATGGATCAGCCTATTTGGTCAACCTAAGATGAGGTGGCAACCCTATGCCCTTATCCCCCATCATGTACTACAATCCCTCTAGTGGCTTTGAACTCAGGACTGGAAAGAATATAAATATAGAAACATAGAAACATGACAACAGAAAAAGAGCACATGACCTATTTAGTCTGTCCTTCCATATCAACCACTACAACAGTCCCCTTTTTTTACTTTAGAGATCCTCTGTGTTTGTCCCATGCTTCTTTGAATTCAGATACTGTCCTCATCTCTACCACCTCAACTGGGAGACTATTCCATGGATCCACCATTCTTTCCATAAAGAAATATTTCCACATATCACTCCTGAATCTATCTCTTTTAACCCTCATCCCATGTCTTCTTGTAGCAGAGCTTGCTTTCAATCAAAAGAGGCTCTCCTCCTGTGCATGTCACCTCTATCCTGCCTTTCCTCTAAGGTGTACAAATTAAGATCCTTATGCTTTATAATGAAGACCACTAACCATTTTAGTAGCCACCCTCTGTACTGACTCCTGTTTATATCCTTTTGAAGGTGCAGTCTCCAGAATTGCACACAATACTCCAAAAGAGGTCGCACCAAAGACTTATACAGAGGCACTATTACCTCCTTTCTTCTGCTGGCCATTCCTCTCCCTATGCACCCAAGCATACTTCTAGCTTTTCCTGTTGTCTTTTCTACCTGTTTAGCTACTTTAAGATCATCAGACACAATCACGCCTAGGACCCGCTCTTCTTTAGTGGACACAAATACTTCACCCCCTATACCATATTGCTCCCTTGGATTGCTCTAGCCCAAATGCATGACCTTGCATTTTTAACATTAAATCACAACTGCCAAATTCTAGACCATTCTTCAAGCTTAGCTAGATCCCTCCTTATGTTATCTACACCTTCCTGAGTGTCTACTCTATTGCAGATTTTGGTATCATCTGCAAAGAAGCAAACTTTACCCGACAGCCCTTCCATTATATCATTATCCCAGCACTTGCAGCAGCTAGTTGTATCTGGCATATAGGTCACACGGAAACATCATACATCTGCAGCCAGTCATGCAGCACAATATGACAGGGGGGAGCGTACAGGATGGACATACATCTAGCCCAACACACATTGACTTGGGGGGCCCCGCACCCTCCACCTATAACAGCTATGACGTGTATCTGACATTACCTGTCCATAGACATATCCCAGAACAGTGACAGAGAACGGCCGCCCACACTGAGATTATGAGATGGATGCAAACCAACACCAAACACCACATCACACACATATCAGACACATACTACCCTGTCATTGGCCAACATACAGTACGGAACCCCCATCCACCCTCACAAGACATTGGGGTACACCTCCCCAAACCTACCACTGCACCTAGCCCAACCCCCACACCACCTGGGGCCAGCTCCTATACAGGTAACACAGTGCCACAGACATATTCCCATGACCCACAACCATGGTGCAACCCCATGCACAGCATCGCTTCACCCATTCCCCAAAACAACCCACCACCCCCACAGACTACTGGATAGCTGTCACTCACACTGCACAGTGGCTACCACAGCGGCAGTCCCCACACATGTCTGCCTGACCCAGATACATGCTGCATCACGTGCCATGCATACCACACAGGCCAATGCATAGATATCACTCACACACACCATGACAGGCCACACTCACAGTCAGGGCTCCCACATGCACCCCGGGCACATGTCACACTGAGCCCACATCACAGGTCACCCACACAGTGCATACCTAGTGCTGCACACAGTGGGCATGGCACTTGCCACACCATCCCCCCCAAATACAACATCAAATGTGGCACAGCTCCACCAGCACAAGAGGCTGCTCCTCCCCCCCTGCCAGGTGCAGCACACTGTACGCACATGTGTTCTCCCCAGTGTAGGCGCAGGGACAGCAGTTACAGGTGGACAACACATTGCTGCTGGTGGGGATGTACTACACAGGTGCGAGGCCATCTTTGATGTGTACCCTGTTACACCCCTCAGGTGACATCCAGGCCATGGAGGCATATGAGGAGGTGTATGTGCCAGAGCCAGAGGATGCTGAGGGGCTAGGGATCAATGAGTCCGAGTTCGCGGCCAGCACTGGTGGTGAGACCCCAGGGACCAATGTGGTGGCCGAGGCAGAGAACGGGGCAGAGGATGTCCACACACCAGCGGGGGTCCTCCAGCAACAGCACAATGGCTGTGGAGTGCACAGAGACGGAGGGGAGTCTGCACACACTGCAGGCACCGGGGACATCAGGCACCCCACCCACCAGCATGGATGTGATCCTGGCAGAGCTGCAGGCTCATACAGCCTCATCAAGGCAAGATGCTGAAGGTGGGTAACAGAATAAACAGCATACCCCCTGGGAGTTGGGGTAACAGTCACAATGACATTCCATGTGCTCCCCAATAAAATAACACCATAACACGTATTTTCGTATGTTATGTGGGAGCCTGTGCTATGTGTGATCCCCCCTCTGGCAGCATGGGTCATCTGTTGTCATCCTTTTAATGAGCTCATACATCCGCCCACTATTCACCTCCATATACCCCAAGGAGACGTACAGCAGTCAACACTTATCCAGATCACCTAGACAGCTTAAACGGCGGACCCCTCTTTCTGGGTAATAGTACCTAGCATAGATAGTTGTAGTAATCAGTACTGTGCGTCAGGCTCAGAGCAAATAGTGCCCCCCAGATATATATCTGTGTGCCATGAACCCCACGTTATCCGGCCTATCTCATACGACCAGTATGCAGATCAATCATTGACCCACTGAACTGTGACCTAGTATCATGTGTTCTATCTGGGATTCCCACGACCCTCCATCAGTATCATTTCCTGGTCTGCGGATGCATCATGGGACACACAGATGTTAACATGGTACTGTGTTGCTAGTTGTCACGTGCATGATTGCTCTGAGGACTGGTCTGTTGTGATACGCCAGACATGTGCAAGAGCCACAGTGGGAGGTGCAACACATGTCTCACAAATCACTTTGTGTCTCACCCACAGGCACCCATCAGGCTTTGATGGCCATTCGGGAGGTGGTGAGCCAGCTGCGTGCCACAGCTGAGGTGATGGCTGCAGCACTAGTGCAGATTGCGGATGCCCAGGAGGCCATGGCTGGGCGTCCCCAGCAGCCAGCACCAGCACCAGAGGCAGCACCAGCGGAACCAGAACAAAGGGGTGATTTGGGCCGTGGTCGCCATGGACATGGCCGGCCACGCAGGTCGTGATTGTGGGGAACAGGTCACTCTGTGCCAATAAAGACAGCTAAACCTGATTATATAGCTAAACCCGATTGTACCTATTTGCATGTCTCCGGTATTTTCCACTGTGCTCCCCTGAGTACCCTGTCCCCCATGTTGTCACCCTGGTCACATGTGCCTCCCCATTTCCCTTAGGGGTGGGGTATCTGCACTACCACCAATTAACGCACAATCGTTATACCATGCCCTGTGTGCCATGCACCATGCCATCTGTGCATCCTTCTACCTATACATGGGGGTATACCCTACCTCTCCCGTCAAGCAGGAATATGTTTATGGTGGTACATGTATGTTTTACGGATCTGTCACTCTCTCACACCCCATATCCTCTCATTGGTCCACCCACATGTGTGACCATTCTCTCTGACCCACACCAGGGCCTATGTGGCTGTTTAGCCGCAGATGCTTGTGGAAGACACAGGCAGACAAAAGTAACTAGCTACAGTCAGTTGTTTACTCTCCCCCTGTGCCTGTAGTAAGCCGCTGCTCCCCCTCCAGACCAACATCCACCTGACTTGGCCTCACCAGCTATCCCACTGGGCAGCTCCTGGGTACAGCAGTCTGTCCTATCCTTCCTGCCACATACCTACTGCTAGCCTTTCCCTTCATCCTCCTACGAGCATGATGCATCAGATATGCAGCCTACACATCACAGGCAGCATGCATATGACTATAGATGCTGGGACACACAGCACCGTGGTACATCACAGGGGCGCCAGGGGACACAGATGCCTACGCACATGGCCAGCCCCCACACCTGAGTATGGAGACGGTCCATGTATGTTACCTATGTCTACCACACATACACGTAGGGAACTACACATATGTCCCATGCTCACGGCACCAGTCTGTCTGTAAGGGAGACATATGACCATTGTGATATATTAACACAACTGTATTTATAACACAAATTAACACTAGAAGCCCCTAAAAGGCATTTTACCTAGAAATCCCAAAGTGCATCAGTTGACGCATTATCACGATGACTGTGTTGAGCATGAAATGCAGATGTGAATTAATTTGAAGTTACTTATTTGTTTACTACGTGCAGTATGTGACATCATTACATAATTGACATAGTACTAGCAGTTGCGCTGGTATAAACCTTTGAAGATGCATTTACGTCAACTGACACACTTTGGGGCTTCTAGTGTTAAATCAGGTATAGTCATCTGTAACCCATATGTTGGGTCCCGGGAGACAGGACAGCACAGGGCATGTGTGTGGGTGCCACAGGGACCATCACATGCTCCTGGAACACCCATCAGGGGATGGCTGTCGAGATGCACCGCCAATACCAGCTGCATGCTGCATGTGCATCTCGGTAGCCATCCACTGAATGGCACCTGCCAGCCACTGGATGGTGCGGTCCTGGGCTCGCTGGCATTGCAGCACACCAGCAACTGCCACAGAAGGTCCTGGACGCACCTGCCACCACATACACACAAGGTGCCCATTGTCTGTGTGGTGGCATGTGCGTGGGCCCTGTCTGTGGCAATGGGTGGTGTAGCTACACCCAGATGGGCACCATCATTGCACACATGCGACAGCTGGCAGGGACCCACAGTGCCCTGTACTGTCCTGTTTTCCCTCCCACCCTCCCCCACTCCACACACCCCTCCACACCCCCTCCTCCCCCCTGGCACCTCCCACCCACCCTCGCCCCCCTCCCCGCTCTACTCCTCCTCCTCACCTTGCAACACATCACATGCACCCTCCCCTCCCTCCCGCCCCACCCCACCCTCTACCCCCTCCATGTCCCTGTCGCCCTCTTCCACCTCTGCCGCCTCCTCCTCCTCCACCTCCTCCTCCTCCTCGACCGGCTGGACTGCAGCTGTGGGGTGTGTTGTGGGGGGCCCTGAGGTTGATGTTCCCTCACCAGCAGCAGAATCCTCTGTGGGGGAAGACAATCATTAGCACACCATCATGCAATTACAATGCCACATAAACATAGTGTTGCCTCCCACAACTGTTGGACCACTGTGACATGCTATACTGCGCTGCAGGGGCCACAACACTCACCGCCACGTTGCTGCAGTGCCCTCCTTTGTAGCCAGTCGAGAACATCCAGGCAGTGCAGCTGCAACTCCCGTCCCTTTTTCCATAGGTCCTCCACCTGGGGGGGAATGCAATGGGTGGGAACATTAGGGGCCAGAAATCTCTGGTGGGTGCCCAACACATGTCAAACATCACTGCTAGCAGCAGGGTGCTGCTGCTGCTCAGGCCAGTGGGTCCTCTACTACCTGTTGCCAGCACCACCTGCATGTATGGCTATGGGTCTGGGCATGTGTGGGGTGTCACCTACGTGTCCTTTGAGCAACCCTCCGGATCACCCTTACCCAGTTCCTATGCTCTCCTTGCATAACATGGCAGCACCATGCCATATGTGGGGTAGGCATGCTGGTTTCCAGGGGAGGTGTTTCTTAACCCTCTGTGGGGTCCGGCACATACCTGTGTGTTTGCCTGACCTACACACATCCGCAGACACACACGCCAGACACATGGAGGGACTTCTAGTCCTACAGGCACTCCTTGTGGTCTTGGGCAAGCCACTTAACCCTCCATTGCCCATGTTCCCTGTAAGTATTAGCATATGTATGTCATATCCCCTTGTGTTAAATACGGCGACCAGAATTGCACACAATATTCAAGGTGCGGTCTCACCATGGAACGATACAGAGGCATTATAATATCTTTTGTTTTATTTTCCATTCCTTTCCTTATCATACCTAGCATTCTGTTTGCTCTCTTGGCCGCCGCTGCACACTGGGCCGAGCGGCGGCCAAGAGAGCAAAGAGAATGCTAGGTATGATAAGTAAAGGAATGGAAAATAAAACAAAAGATATTATATTGCCTCTGTATCGTTCCATGGTAAGACCACACCTTGAATATTGTGTGCAATTCTGGTCGCCGTATCTTAAAAAGGATATAGCGATTATAGAAAAGGTTCAGAGAAGAGACACCAAAATGGAAAGGGGATGGAAGGATACTCCTATGAAGAAAGGCTTAAAAGGTTAGGGCTCTGACTTCCGGTGACGTCACCCACCCGAATGGCAGCATAGCGAGGGAGCTCCGCCACCAGCAAGCTGATTAATACTAAAATAGCCCCTAAGGGCACAGAACAGGGCGGATAGGAGCGAGTGAGAGACCGGGGAGGCGCCGACTTACCCCACCGGAGGCTGGCGAATGTGGTGAGGAGGAGCGGGGAGCCGAGCAAAAGTCCGGAGCGGCAGCCCAGCCACACGCAGGATGTTCAGCCAGAGGAGGTGGTGAGACGACCTCGGGAGAGTGGAGATTGTCGGGCGGAAGGCCGGCTGAGAGAGGGCTGAAGGGGAGTGTCCACAACCGGCAGAAGCCAGTCCAATAATTGGAAATTTTTTAAAAAATTCAAAGCGCTGTTGAACGAAGCGGTGAAGGCCGAGAGAGGACTGCCACATGGTCTGTGCAGTTCAGAGGAAGAACTGCAGGCGAGCCGCTCATCTATCAGAGAGCGTGAACAGCGGGAGAGTTGGCAGCAGCCATGTGAGGGGAAGCAGAGAGCCGCGGGGAGTCTCCAAAGCCCAATTACCAACAAGCGCTGGAATAAGAAGCTGTGTGAGCCCGGGTGCAGGGCCCAGTCACTGCACAGGTAAAAGAGAGGAGGGAGGGAAGTGAGCCCGGAGTGCAGGCCGAGAAGTCGGCTGAGGGAAGCGTGCACTGGCCTATAATGGAGAAGGCTAATAAAAAAGAGGGCCTGATGAAAAAGAAACTGGCAGAGTTCCGCTCCCCGTATGCAGCGTCCAAAGGCGGGAAAGATGGGGAGAAATCAGGCAAAACGGTGACAGAGACCCCGCACAGCCCGGGGGGGAGCGAAGGTGGAGAGGATTGCCTGACGGCAGCGGAACAGATTAAACAGTGGCTCCTCGAGTTAAAGGAGGAACTGAAGGTGGAGATGTGTGGGGTGAAAAATGAGATCAAGGAGGCCGTGCAGACTATGCGCCAAGACATTCTGGAGCTGGGAGAACGAGTTGAAGAGGCCGAAACCAAGCTGGAAAGTCAAGGGGAGACTCTGACGCAGATTCAAAACTGCTGGGAAGAGCTGCAGTCGACACCGGAGGTCCTCAAAGCCAAAACAGAAGATCTGGAAGATCGCTCACGAAGATGCAATCTCCGAGTGCGAGGAGTGCCGGAAGAACCTAAGTATAAGAACAGTGAGGAGATAGTCCAGAAGATATTCAAGGACCTCCTAGCGGCAGCTGGACAAGGGGAGGATGTGGACGATAATCGCCCGAAAATAGAAAGAGCGCACAGAGGCCTAGGGCCCATTCGAGAAAACAGGCCAAGAGACATAGTAGTTTGCCTGAGCTCTTATAAGAACAAGGAACTGCTGCTGGGAGCCAACCGCAAATTGAAAAGCTTCCACTGGGAGAGCCATAAAGTGGAGTTGTATCAAGACCTGTCCCAGGGAACGCTGCAGCGAAGGAGAGAGATCAGAGAAGTCACAGCATATCTGAGGAGAGCAGCACTGAGATACAAGTGGCTTTTTCCATTTGAATTACTGATCACGGTGAAAGGGCGATCGCGGACGGTGAGATCCAGTGCGGAGGCTTGGAAGGCCTTGCGGGAACTTGGAGCAGAGCATCTACCGGAGCCGGTTGACAGCACATCTACTTCACAGAGAATGGAATCCAGGCCAGGGAGGACGGAGAGTGTGAAATGGCAGAGGGCGAGCGGTCGGAGATTGGCCAGGACGGCTAAGGGAGGCCACCGGAGTCCGGAGTCAGAGCAAGAGACTGGCTGAGCGGTGGCATTTCACTAACGGACTGGTATCTCTAAATAAGTTCTGTTGGCAGGTTTGGGGGAGGGGGAGGGGAGCGTAGCAGGCTCGGGGGAGGCAGGGGGGGAGAAGTAGGCGTTGAGAAGGGGGGAGGAGGTATTATGTGGGGAGGGGAGATGAGGGGGTAAGAGTGGTAGGGGGTAGTGGGGGGTGTGGGGCCGTGCTGGGGGGAGGAGGGGATAAGGGGCTGCTGGGGAAGAAGAGGTGGGGAGGTGGAGGGGGTCACTGACATGGAAGTCGAGTCTCCGCAGAGGAGAGCGATGACAGGGGGAGGTGGGGGGAGGGGGGGAAGATGGGGGAGGAGGGGGGAAGGGGGGGACGGGGGGGACGGGGGGGAGGGGAGAGAGGAATGGTTTGCGGGTGGGAGGGGGGTGAAGGGGTGAAGGAGGGGAGTTGAAAATATTAACGTTGAATGTTAAAGGATTAAACTCACCATGGAAAAGACAGAAACTGTACAAAGAATTAATAAGGCATAAGGCGGATATAGTAATGCTGCAGGAGACACATTTACAGAAAAAGCATGAGGCACTGGTGCAGCCCAGGGGGTATAAGCATCGCATATTCACTTCTTTTTTTTATTTTTTTTAAATTCTTTATTTTTGTTTTGCAACAACAAAGGAAAGGAAGACATACAACTAAGAGACAAATACATACATGTAATGTGATACATACACCAAAGCAAACCCCCACCACCCCCTCCCCCCTGCTTCTTCTCTAGAAACTAAAACATTCTCGGAGCGGACGTTGTACTGACATTATTGTATTACAAAACCGTCCAGCGGTCTGAAAACATTATTATGTTACAAAACTTTACAGCGATCTGAGACATGATGGGTGTGCATTAAACAGACATGTCGAAGCAATAAGCAGATGGTACATGATCATTGAGCATCTGCCATTTAGACAAGCAAGAATGAAATTGGGTATGGAAAATAGCCCTCCAAGATATCTGCTCATAGTTACTATATAAGCAGACAAGGTTCCACTATTCATTGACAGCAAGTCGAGAGCTATCCCTCCAAGTCCCCGTGATCAAACACATGGCTATACCCAGCAGAAAATCAGGAGGAAAACGACCCTTCTTAGGAAGAGAGGGGACCCCCGCCACTGAGCGGAGTCCAACAGTCGTCCGAGAAAGAGGCTCGTGAAGGTGCAAGATAAAGGAAGAACGACCCCAGACCCGCCCCTAGTAAATCTGTAGTTAAGGACATTTACAAGAACATGAACGAAGGTTCCCACATCAGTATAGCGAGACCTGCACGGGCCCCTGGCAATTGTGTTCCATTTGACTATTTTCTGGAATATAAGAACATCTTTGTGCAAAAGGACAAGAGTTGAGTTTGGATAGCTGAAGCAGATCGGGAAACCCGCATTATGTTGCTCCAGAAACGCTCCAATGCACAGGGGTTAAAGTGGTTTGCGGTTAGCAAGCCCAGGCTGGTTGGATTCTACAAGTAACAGTATCTGTACCCTGACATAATAGGTTATAAAAGGTAAAGGCTGCTCCATGTGTACTACTAATAGAGTGAATTAGTTCTAAGAGCCCATCCTTAGTAGGGACAGAGGGCGGCATGATTGGAGCACTTTTGAGGGCAGCATATAAGCTGCATCAATTGAAAATAATGTTTCGCTAGGAACGCAAATCCCCTGTATAGATCAGAAAAGGTTTTCCAACGAGCTGCAGAAAGAGCTGTTGGGGTGTCCTGATCCCCCTGGAGGACCAGGGTCTGGAAATAGTCATACATGGCTGCTCAAATTTCAAACCGAAACTCTGGCTGAGTTAATAGGGCTCTATCAAGGAGCCAGGCCCCCGGATTCCCTTGAAGTGCAGTAGTATGGTAGTGAAAAGGAGTAGCAGCATGATCTGAAATATACGAGGAGTGAATCTTTACAGCGTCCACCTGGGGAGCTAACAATGTTGACATTAGAAAGAAATCTATGCGAAACTGGAATTTGTGAAGGGAAGAGAAAAGGTAAAGTCTAGCTCATTGGGGTGTATCTAAGCAAATCGCTACAATAGTAGCATGCAGAGATTTCCTATCCAATATAGCAACCCCACATTTCTTAGAAGCAGCTGGGGAGTAAGCGGCCACCATGTAAGGTTTAGTATTGAAGTGGAAAGTTTCCTTCGAATTGAAATGTGTTTCTTGGAGGAAAATCAGGTCCGCAGCCTCATGATTTAGATAGAATAGGAGTTTCCTCCATTTTTATCGGATTATTGATTCCTTGTACGTTCAATGAAAAATCTTACATGGTGCCATCAGTCGATACTAGACATTTCTAGGTAAAAGCGCTTGAAAACTTACAACATAATCAGAATCTATACACTAATGATATAAGCACCAAATATGCTGGCCAATACACCATATTGAAAAGTATGTACCAAAGTAACTTAGAGAAGAAGCAAACCCCCAATGAATATGGCGACCAGATGTCTGCGGGAGGAGGCCCCAGAGAGGAGATAAGACATAATAAAAGAAAAGAAACACCAGAGTCCATAAGAAACACTGTCTCTGATATTCGTCGAGGCTACAATGGGTAGATGGAGTCGGGTCCCAGATATCTTCAAAATAAGGCGACAGACCTCCTTCGATAAACTCTTCGCTGAGCCGCGGTAAATCCAATATGGCAGGCACAGCGGATATGAGAGTACTGGCAGGAATATTCTGGAAATCAGCGCATCAAGTCGGCTTCTTTAGAGTCCAAAAACTCCGCTAGTAGCTCAGGGTCCTCAAATGTTCTTGTCTGATTGTGAAGCGTGACTCGGAGCTTGGCCGGGTACAGCAGACCATAGCGCGCTTGTAATTGTTGAAGCCTCGGCCGAAATTCCAGAAAGCGCTTTCGGCGGTCGACCGTGGGTTTAGCCAAGTCAGGATAGAAGGAGACCTTGTGGCTCTCAAACTCCATATGGCCCTTTGCCCGGGAGGCACTGAGAATTTGTTCCACATGTTGATATCTCAAAAGTCGAAAGATGATAGGCCGCGGGGTCTTCCTATTGAGCGTTATGTTTGTGGGTACACGATGAGCACGATCGATCTCCAATTCTTTGGTGAAGGTGATTTGGAGCAAGGAAGGGAGGATTTTACTTAAAAACTCCTTCATGTCACCCAATTCCGCTCCCTCCGGTAGGCCCACGAGGCGCAGGTTGTTGCGGCGCGCTCTATTATTGCCATCTTCCACTTCTTTCTGCAAAGCCCGCACCTGACGTTCAACTTTGTCGAGTTTGGACAGCCGGACCGCATGGGAGTCTAATATATTCTCCATTTTGTCCTGACGCGAAGAGAGCCCCTCTAGCCTGCCTTGCAGTACACCAAGCTCTTCCCTCAGCGCTCGAAGTGCTTCACCGTTTGACCTCACGAGGTCCTTAACCCCTCTAATTTCTGCGAGGATTTCCTGCTGCATTTCGGGGCCCTCGCGCAAAGCCAGCCCCTTCTGCGGGGACGGGGGTTCGGTTTTGGAGCGTTTACCGTGAGAAGCCGCTGAAGAGCCAAATTCCAGGCGCGTGGGTTTGGTCCCCGCCATCTCACCAATGGGCCCCGGCAAGATCAGAGCAGAAATTCAAGTTTGTCCGGTGTTAATTCAGGATTCTGAGTAGGCCTCTCGGGAGCCTCAGCATTATGCGACCATCCCGCTGGACATCGGGCTCCGCCCCCCCGCATATTCACTTCTAATCTTAGAGAGAAAAAGAAAGGAGGGGTTGTGGTACTCATTAGCGGGGAAGCCCAAACAGAGGTCCAGATGATATCCCGAGATAAGGGGGGGAAGATATCTCTTGTTGAGGGTAAAGTTGGGGGAGGAGTGGTTTTGTGTGGTAAATGTGTATGCCCCTACGGGTACCCAAACTGAGTTCTGGAAAGAGTTGGGTGAGCAGGTGGCGGCAATGGGGGATGGAGTGCTGATTTGTGGTGGGGATTTCAATTTGGCCTGGGAGGTTGGGAGAGACACGACAGGACAGAGGGAAGGGAGAGGAAAGGATAGGAAGTGTTATCATAGATTTGTGCAGGAGAATGGCCTGATTGATGCGTGGAGGATGCTAAATCTGGGACAAAGGCAATTTTCCTTCTTCTCAGCAGCTCATGGAACCTACTCCCGATTGGATGCTATATGGGTGGGGAAGGAACTAGCAGGGAGGATTAAGGGGGGAGACATAGAACCAATCACCTGGTCCGATCATGCTCCAGTGGTGGTGCTAGTGCGGGTGGCAGGGGAGGATAAGGGACGACAATTTTGGAAATTGAATGAGGGTCTGTTGGAGGATGACAGGGTGGTGAAAGAGATTGGAAGCTTAATTACGGAGTATTTTGGGCAGAATGGTGGCGGAGAAGTAAAAGAGGGAGTGATCTGGGATGCCTTTAAGGCTGTTGTAAGGGGGGTGTTCATTAAGTGGGGGGTGCGCACAAAGCGGGAGAGGGCAGAGCGGGAGGAACAGCTGAGGCGGCAACTGCGCGAGATGGAAGAGAGGGATATGCAGGGGGGGATGGACAGTATCGAGGGGCAGTCTTGGAACTCAGGGCCAAAGTAAATGCAATAGAGGCGGAGAAGATACAGTTCCATCTGAAGCTGCTGAAACAGAGGTTCTTTGAAGGGGGTAACAAAGCGGGGAAATTCCTCGCGCGACAGCTGAAGAAGCGGAGGGAGTGGAATAGGATCTCACAGATTAAGAGCAGGGGGGTGGTGGTGCGGGAGGATCAGCGCATTAGAGAAGAATTCGTGTCCTTCTATAGTAACTTGTATGCGGCACGGGAGGCGGGGTCTCAGGAGGATATCCAAGAGTATGTGAGGGGAGCAGGGCTCCCGAGCTTGACGGAGGACGAGCAGAAAGGGCTGGATAGGGAAATCCATACCGAGGAGGTCTTGCAGGCCATTAAGGCTTTGAAGACCGGTAAAGCCCCAGGGCTCGATGGCCTGTCGGCACGGTTTTACAAACAATTTGGGAGTCTTTTGGTGCAACCGTTCACCAGGGTTTTTAATGGGCCGCGAAAGGGGGAGAACTTGGCGGACACGATGGGATGGGCAGGGATTACCCTTATTCATAAGGAAGGGAAGGATCCTCAAGATTGTGCGTCATACCGGCCAATTTCTTTGCTGAATGTTGATGCGAAGTTACTGGCAAAAGTGCTAGCGACTAGACTTAATAAGCTCTTAGGGAAAATGGTGCATGAAGACCAAGCTGGGTTTGTGCCGGGCCGGCAAGTGGCAGACAACATACGGAAAGTGTTAAATGTGATTTGGTCGGCACAAAAGAAGGGGAAGGAGACTCTGTTGGTCTCATTAGATGCTGAGAAGGCCTTTGATCAAGTGTCTTGGACATTTTTGTATTCGGTATTGGAACTCCTGGGGTTTGGGCCAGGTTTCGTGCAGTGGATAAGGGCTCTGTATACTAGGCCAAAAGCATGTGTACGAGTAAATGGGGGCTATTCTGAGTTCTTTCCGCTAGAACGAGGGACTGGGGGAACGGGGTTGTCCGTTATCCCCTTTATTGTTTGCGCTCTCCCTCGAGCCACTAGCGGCGAGGTTGAGGGGCAGCCCTGAGGTCGCGGGGTTTAGGCTGGGAAGCCAGGAATACAAAGTGTCCCTCTTTGCGGATGACATACTCTTGACAATCACGAAACCTAGAGAAACACTGAAGGCAGTGATGAGTGAGATACAAGAATATGGCAAGAGGGCGGGCTTTCGGATTAATTGGGGGAAATCAGAGATCTTAAGAATAGTGGGGGAGGAGGGTGGGCAGCGGGAGTGGCAACAGAGTTTCCCATTTAAATGGGCAAAGAAGTCGATTCGCTATTTAGGAGTGCAGCTGGGGAGGAAACTTGGAGGACTTGTACACATTAAATTATAATAAAATGGTGGGGCTGGTGGAGGAGCGTCTACAGGGATGGAGCAGAGGGTATTATTTGTGGTTTGGGCGAGTGGCATCGGTGAAAATGATGCTCCTTCCCCAGTTCTTGTTCCTCTTCCAAGTTTTACCTATACAAATACCCCGAAGAGTACTGCGGAGGGTACAGCAACAAGTGGAGAGATTTATCTGGGGGGGAAAAGGCCAAGGGAAGCGGCAAGAACGATGCAAGTGCCGGTAGGGGAGGGGGGGATGGGGGTCCCCAATTTTAGTCTGTATTATGCGGCAGCGCAGTTGCGAGCCGTTTACGCGTGGCTGCGGGAGCCATATAAGCAGTGGGTAAGGATGGAGGTGGATGAGTACAGGCCGGGAGAATTAGACCGTATAGTTTGGAAGGGGAGGGGGGAGAAGGGAAGGCATCCCCTAGTGGGGCACACACTGAAGGTGTGGCAACAGTATAGGAAGCGGCTGGTGGGAGATAAGAAGTGGTCGTCTACCATGTCTCTACAGGCCTGTTGTACGGAGGGCATTGGCCTGAGTGCAACAGTACTTCGAAGATGGGCGGAGCTCGGCTTGACCCAGGTGTCCCAGATAGTGGTAGGGGCGCAGTGTAGAGATTTTGAGGGAGTGCGAGATCTATACCGACTGGGTGAGTCGGAAAAGTTTGCGTATATGCAGATGTGCTCGGTGGTTCGACAAAAGGGGAGGGAGCAGGGAAGAAGGGGGGGAGGGGAGTGGTTTGAAGGAGCATGTTTAGGTTCCATGGGGCAGCAGGAGATGCTTTCTCGGATTTACAGAGGACTGATAGCCAGGGGGGAAGGAAAGCTGAAGTATATGGAAGCGTGGGAAAATGATTTAGGGGTAACGTGGGGGGGGGGGGTGGGGAAGAGTGGGAGGCTGTTGTAATGGGCATAGCTAGGTTCTCCATAGCCACATCATTGCGAGAGAATGGCTTTAAGGTGTTGTGTCGCTGGTATCTCACACCAGAGAGATTGTGTAGGGCGGGGGTGATACAGACGGATGAATGTTGGCGTATGTGTGGGGAGAGAGGATCCTGGATGCATATGTGGTGGACGTGTCCAGTTGTTAGAGAGTATTGGAGCAAAATAGGGGAGAACATTAATAAAATAGTGGGGGCAAATATTGAGCTTGGTCCTGAGATGTGTCTCCTGCATAAATCAGATGGGAGGTGGGAAGGGGATTGGAGAATCATTTGGTATTGTGTAACAGCGGCACGGGGGGAGAGCCGGAGAAGCAGCGTTTGTGCCCGGAGGCGGCAGGCACTTGGTCCCGCGGCCCCGACGTCATCGGGGGCCTCCCTGTAAAAGGCGTGCAGCTGAGAACAGCATTGGGAGAGCCGGAGAAGCAGCGTTTGTGCCCGGAGGCGGCAGGCACTTGGTCCCGCGGCCCCGACGTCATCGGGGGCCTCCCTGTAAAAGGCGTGCAGCTGAGAACAGCATTGGGAGAGCCGGAGAAGCAGCGTTTGTGCCCGGAGGCGGCAGGCACTTGGTCCCGCGGCCCCGACGTCATCGGGGGCCTCCCTGTAAAAGGCGTGCAGCTGAGAACAGCATTGGGAGAGCCGGAGAAGCAGCGTTTGTGCCCGGAGGCGGCAGGCACTTGGTCCCGCGGCCCCGACGTCATCGGGGGCCTCCCTGTAAAAGGCGTGCAGCTGTGAACAGCATTGGGAGAGCCGGAGAAGCAGCGTTTGTGCCCGGAGGCGGCAGGCACTTGGTCCCGTGGCCCCGACGTCATCGGGGGCCTCCCTGTAAAAGGCGTGCAGCTGAGAACAGCATTGGGAGAGTCGGAGAAGCAGCGTTTGTGCCCGGAGGCGGCAGGCACTTGGTCCCGCGGCCCCGACGTCATCGGGGGCCTCCCTGTAAAAGGCGTGCAGCTGAGAACAGCATTGGGAGAGCCGGAGAAGCAGCGTTTGTGCCCGGAGGCGGCAGGCACTTGGTCCCGCGGCCCCGACGTCATCGGGGGCCTCCCTGTAAAAGGCGTGCAGCTGAGAACAGCATTGGGAGAGCCGGAGAAGCAGCATTTGTGCCCGGAGGCAGCAGGCACTTGGTCCCGCGGCCCCGACGTCATCGGGGGCCTCCCTGTAAAAGGCGTGCAGCTGTGAACAGCATTGGGAGAGCCGGAGAAGCAGCGTTTGTGCCCGGAGGCGGCAGGCACTTGGTCCCGCGGCCCCGACGTCATCGGGGGCCTCCCTGTAAAAGGCGTGCAGCTGAGAACAGCATTGGGAGAGCCGGAGAAGCAGCATTTGTGCCCGGAGGCGGCAGGCACTTGGTCCCGCGGCCCCGACGTCATCGGGGGCCTCACTGTAAATACTCTGCAGTTAGGCGCAACCGGAGGCGCTGCTGGGGGCAGCGATAAAAGGGGCACGATACAAGGGGCGTTTAGGCCCCTTGGGAGCCCCTTGGAGCCTCGCAGGAGTTTTGCAGGAGCAGTATATAGTAAGTTCTGCCAGCCGCAGAGACAGTGATGGGGAAAAGGAAGAAGAAAGTGATACCAGAGGCGAAAGCTGATCCGGTGGTGTGTCCTATGGACAAACATCTGCAGGCAAAGGTAGTGTGGCAGGTGCAGGCCTGTGACCCACAGTGTCCGAACATAAGCAGGCCAGCATGGCTAGCTTGACCTGTAAATGAGGCCTGTGGAGAGGCATATAGGATTGCACATCCCCCAATATGCTGCTATTGTAAGATAGAACTCAGTAGAAGTATTGAATTAGCTTAGGTAAGCAGAACTGCAGTATTGAAAGATGGAAAAAATACAGAAAAACATGTTTAAAAGTTACTGATAAGAAAAAGTACATCTGCAAAGAAATAATTGGGAGTGCTGACAGATGAGTTGCAGAGCCCAGCTCCTCTGCACGTACAAATTGGTTCTATAACCTTGAAAGTGTGAAAGTAACAAGTTGATGAACTGACCATTGTAATTGGGACTAGAAGGGGGGTATGCAGGTGTCATGCCCACTGGAGGGACATAACTGGATAAACTTATCAGTACCGGGACCAATAGAAGAGGTACGGGAGGTACGGGAGGTTACCGGGACCAATGAAATGTTTTTCTATACCTAGAATGGAACAGAAGTCTATAAAAGTTGTTGTAATGCTTGAAAACTTTGCTCAGCCATTTTGAAATTGATTGGTTCGAGACTTGTGCACAAATAAATGATTTGGACCTTTTGAACAGACTCCTGGTATCATTGGTTTGTCTGCGCTTTGCTGCTACATATTCCTTGGTGCGTTGGCCGGGAAGTTGTGGAATCAAAGTGTATATAGGGCAATATACCACGACTTTCCGCCTCTATAGGCTTGGTCCTGCCGGGATCGCGCCCTTCCGACGAGGGCTGCTCCCTGGCGCCACCGATCCCTTGTATCGGAGGGTGCTGGTCGGACCTCGGCGGGTGACGAGCCCGGCTGGAGTCAACGCCTCGAACCCGAGTGAGGGGAGTCCGAGGTCCAACTCATGCGCCTGCTTGGGAAGTTTGAGGACCGGATCCGGTGAGTATAGTTTTGATTTTGGGTCTAGACAGAAATAGAAAGAGCAGTACTGCCATTGGAACTTGGAACTTTGGAATTTGTAATCTCGAGATATTGGGAATTGGTAAGAGAGCATGATCACCTCTCAAGGAAGGGCCGAGTAACCCCGCATGGGAATTCGCCGGGTGAAACCCCCATCCTTTTTGTAATTGGGAAATTGGAAAAGACTAGTCAGAACAGATAGAAACGAATGCATTCTGGGATACGTTGCTAGCATGATTGTGTGAACGAAGTGTGAATGAGAGGTCTGGCAGCACGGACCAAGTGAAGGCGGACCCCTGAGTAGCGCATTTCCTGACCGGGCGACCGCGTTCAGGTCACGAAAAGGGGGAAGCGATTGTCGTCTTGTCTTGTTATTTGTACTCCTTATACGTTTCCAGGACCGTGAGGACCCCTTACCCACGGTCCGCCCTCCTTTTCCCTTCTGTCTGTTGTTGCGCGCACACATCGAAATGGGAGGGGCGGGGTCTACTAGAAACACTCCATTAGAATGTATGATCGCACATTTTAAAGAGGGATATTCAGGAGATTATGGTATTAAAATGACAGCAGCCCGTTTGCAGATTTTGTGTACTAGGGAGTGGCCCGATCTAGACCCCATCTGGCCCCGAGAGGGAACGTTCAAAGTAGAGATTATTCAGTCAATACACCGTAGAGTGCGGATAGCGCACCCCGACCAGTACCCCTATATAGATTCCTGGTTAAGTATTTGTGAAGATCCGCCCCCCTGGGCGCAGCGCTGTTATGAGGAACAGTGCAGAATAATGTTAGCTAAAGCAGATTCTAGACAGAAAACGGAACAGCCTAGAATGAAAGAGCAGGATAAGAAAGCCAGAAAGAAGCCCATCCTGGCAGATCCTGATTCCCCAGAAATAATTCTCAGGCAGCCCCGAACCCCAGGTCCAGTAAGAGTAGCCCGGCGTCCTGCCCTAGAACCCCAGAGACGGCCAGAGCCGAGGCGGGACCCAACCCCTGATCCCCCTCCTGGAGAAGAGAAAGAGGAAGAATTAGCGGGAAAAGAAGAGGAGGACCTAAAAAGCGAGTCAGAAGTGGAGACTGAAGAAGGAGAAAGAGAGAATCCCCCAGATGAGGAAAGTGTACAAATAATTGAGAAAGCTAGCACTAGCACTAGCACGCCAGTGACAGAGAAACCCAAAGCAAAACCTGTTGAGAAAAAGAAAGTGACTCCTGCAAAGGCAACAACAATAACCCTTAGATCCCAAAAGACACCCATAGCAGCTAAACTGTTTCCCTTACGGCAAGTCCCGGGAGTGCCCGTAAAGAATGATAATGATGAAGTGGTAGCGGGACCCCTAACTTATGTGTATATCCCTTTCTCTACAACTGATTTATTAAATTGGAGGTCGCATTATGCCTCCTATACTAGTAAGCCCCAGGAGCTGACAGAATTAGTAACTAGTATTATGGAAACTCACCAACCCACTTGGCCAGATTGCCGTCAGCTCCTGACCACCCTATTCACTACAGAAGAACGAGCAAGAATTAGAAAAGCAGCTATTGAATGGATGGCAGAAAACCCTGCAGCTCCGGCACAGGGGCAGAATATAATAGACCGTAGGGAAGCAGCTCAGAGAGAATTCCCGAATGAAGACCCCCAATGGGATCCAAATACAGAGGAAGGATCCACAGCCCTAGCCCGTTTTCGCCAAGGCTTTTTACAAGGCCTGAGAAGGGGGGGCCAGAAAGCTATGAACCTTTCCAAAGTTACAGGAGTTATCCAAGGGATAGATGAGAGCCCAGCAGATTTTTATGAAAGATTAACTGAAGCATACAGAATGTATACTCCCTATGATCCCGAGGCACCAGGAAGTTTATGTATGGTGAATTCTGCTTTTGTAAACCAGTCTCAACCAGACATTAGACGCAAATTACAGAAGTTAGAAGGGTTTGCGGGCATGAATGCCACGCAGTTATTGGAAGTCGCTCATAAAGTGTATGTGAATCGTGATACTGAAAAGCAGAGAGAATGTGATAGAAAGATGAAGAAGAAAGCTGATTTTTTGGCTGCGGCCATAGTGGAACAGAAAAGGGGAGGTGTCCCTAGTCGAAGGAGCAGAGGAAGAGGGCGGGGTCAAGGCGGAGGCCGGACCCAGAGACTAGGCGTGAACCAATGCGCCTATTGCAGAGAGGAAGGACATTGGAGAGATACGTGCCCGCAACTCGAAGACGCCCAGCATGATGACGACAGCAGCCATCAGTGGCGAGAAGAAAGACGAAGCTATCCCCGAAGCCGAGGAGGAGCCAATCGAGAACAATTCCAGCGAGAGAGAGGAGGAACCATTCAAGCATTGGCCACACCAGCCCATGATGAGAATGACGTGGATTAGGACAGACCGGGCTCCAAGTTTGCTTTAGGTCTCCAGGAGCCTATGGTCGGAATACAAATAGGAGACCAAATTATGGACTTTATGGTTGATACTGGAGCACAACATTCAGTAATAGACAAAAAGATAGCCCCATTCACTACAAAAGCAGTCACTATCATAGGAGCAACTGGTGCCAAAGCCACAAAGTCTTTTCTTCAAAACCGAATATGCAGTCTGGGAGGACAGCAAGTAACTCATCAATTCCTTTACATGCCCGAATGTCCAGTGCCACTACTGGGACGAGATATGCTAGCCAAGCTTCAAGCACAGATATCTTTCTCTGAGCAAGGAGAAATGCAAATGACAGTAAATTCCCAAGCCAAGCCAGCAGGAGTAATGCTGCTGACAGTTCCCCGAGAAGAAGAATGGAGGTATTACATTGATGATTCTGTCCAAGACACCTATTTTGAACAAACTTTGAAAAGTATTGATGCACCACCTGGAGTATGGGCAGAAGGCAGTCCCCCAGGCCTAGCCAAGCATATAGCTCCAGTAATTGTAACCCTCAAGCCTAGTGCTACACCAGTGCACGTCAAACAGTACCCTCTCCCAAGAGCCGCAATTGAAGGCATCCATCGCCACCTACAAAGATTGCTTGAGTATGGCCTACTAAAAGTATGCCAATCCCCATGGAACACTCCACTTTTGCCAGTAAAGAAGCCTGGGACAGATGATTATCGCCCAGTGCAAGATTTGAGAAGAGTAAATGATGCAGCTGAGACCATACATCCAGTCGTACCCAATCCTTACACCCTCCTAGGACTGATACCTGCTGAAGCTACCCATTTCACTGTACTGGATTTGAAAGATGCATTCTTTTGCATAAGATTAGCCCCTGTAAGCCAAATATTGTTTGCATTCGAATGGCAGGACCCCATCTCTGGAAGAGGGGGCCAACTTACCTGGACAAGATTACCCCAAGGATTCAAGAATTCGCCTACCATCTTTAGTGCCGCACTGAATCAAGACCTTTCAAGCTATCCAGTAGCCCCGGGGAAGAGAGTGCTTCTCCAATACGTGGATGATCTGTTGATAGCTGCCGTATCAGAAAGTGAATGTATACTAGCCACCAAAGATCTCTTGCAGTTACTAGAGGAAGCTGGATACAAAGTTTCCAGAGCCAAAGCACAGCTATGCCAAAAAGAAGTGAAATACCTGGGTTTTCGTATCACCCAAGGAAGCAGAAGATTAGGCAGAGAAAGAAAAGAAGCAGTATGCAGAATTCCAACTCCAACAACCAGAAAGCAAGTCAGAGCCTTTCTGGGAGCGGCAGGATATTGCCGAATTTGGATACCCAACTTTGCCCAAATTGCCAAACCACTGTATGAAGCCACAAAAGGAGAAGAAAAGTCGCCACTGGAGTGGGGACTTGAGCAGGATACAGCCTTCAAGACGTTAAAAGAAGAATTAATGTCATCACCAGCACTTGGACTACCAGATGTCCACAAACCTTTCCACTTGTTTGTACATGAAGCACAGGGAAATGCCTTAGGCATGTTGACTCAGAAATTGGGAAATTGGGAGCGACCTGTAGCCTACCTATCGAAACAATTGGACCCTGTGGCCAAAGGATGGCCACCTTGCTTGAGAGCAGTTGTAGCTACAGTGCTACTAGTGAGTGAAGCAGACAAACTCACACTAGGACAGAACATACGAGTCACTGTGCCACATGCAGTCCTTGCCCTTATGGAACAGAAAGCAAATTATTGGCTCACCAATTCCCGAATGTTGAAGTACCAGAGCATGTTATGTGAAAACCCACAGATACAACTTGAAGTGAGCCATGCCCTGAATCCAGCCACCTTGATACCCATCAGTGAAGAACTCCCAGAACATGACTGTATCGAAGTCATGGAGACTGTGTTCTCCAGTCGACCCGACTTGACAGATGTGCCCATAGACAATCCTGACCAAACCTATTATGTTGATGGGAGCAGTCTCATCCTTGATGGACGACGCTGTGCCGGATATGCAGTCGTCACTCAACATGAAGTAGTTGAATCATCAGCCCTAGCCTCAGGCACATCAGCCCAGAAAGCCGAATTGATAGCACTCACCAGAGCATTGTTGTTAGGAGAAAAACTTGTGCTGAATGTATATACAGATTCCAAATATGCCTTCACTACCTTACATGCCCATGGAGCCCTCTATAAAGAAAGAGGACTCATCACATCCGGAGGAAAATCAGTCAAAAATGGTCCCGAGATATTGATGTTACTTGATGCAGTTTGGGCCCCAACACGTGTAGCTGTCATGCATTGTCGAGGCCATCAAGCAGGAAAAGGAGAAGTTGCCCGAGGGAATAGATTTGCAGATGCCTCAGCACGACAAGCAGCTATGACAGGACAAATTGCCCCACAAGCTATGCCAATGCAAGCAGCATTGTTTCCAGTACCTTTGAATTTATGGACCCCACGATATACCACCAAAGAATTGGATTACTATTGTGACAGAGAAAATGGAGTACTGAAAGATGGATGGATTGAGCTGCCTCCAGAGGAGGGCAGTCAACCTCCGGGAAGAATAGTAATTCCTGAACTGTTAGGACCATCCTTTGTCAAAGCTTTCCACAAAGCTACCCACTATGGGAAAAGTGCTATGGAAAAAGCACTCAGACCACATTTCTACATCCCTCTGATGACGACCATATCAGCTTCAGTAGCACGACAATGTCAAACTTGTGCCAAGAATAATGCCAAGCAAGGCCTTATTACAGCACCCCGAGTTCAGTCAAGAGGTGTGACCCCCATGCACAACCTCCAAGTTGATTTCACCGAAATGCCAAAAGCCAATGGGTACCATTACCTATTAGTATTAGTTTGTACTTTCTCTGGGTGGGTAGAAGCATTCCCAACCAGAACTGAGAAAGCCCGAGAAGTTACCAAAGTCTTAATGAGAGAGATTGTCCCCAGATTCGGAATTCCAGCAGTAATAGGGTCAGATAATGGACCCTCATTTGTCTCCCAAGTTACTCAGCAGTTAGCAAAAGCTTTGCAGATACAATGGAAACTCCACACTGCATACAGACCCCAGAGTTCAGGGAAAGTTGAGCGCATGAATCGTACCTTGAAAGCACAAATGTCTAAGCTTTGTCAGGAGACACAATTGAAGTGGCCCCAAGTGCTTCCCATAGCTTTATTCAGAATACGCTCAGCTCCTGTAAAGTCAACAGGATTTTCCCCTTTTGAAGTTTTGTATGGTAAACCCCCACCAATAGTGCAGGGAATCAAAGGAAGTCTAGCCCAAATTGGTTCGGAAATAACCAGACAAGAACTTCTAGCTCTTAGTTTTGTTCTGCAGACTCTCCATACGTGGATCCAAGACCAGTTGCCTATCAACTTGACGGAACCCTTGCATCCCTACCAGCCTGGTACTTCGGTGTGGATCAAAGATTGGAAGAAGACACCGTTGGAACCCCATTGGAAGGGACCGTACACCGTCATCCTGTCTACCCCAACTGCAGTAAAGGTAGCCGAGATCGACGCCTGGATCCACCACAGCAGAGTCAAGCCCGCCGCCGATCCTGAACCAGAGCAGTGGACAGCAGAACAGCACCCTGATGTACCCTTGCGAGTTACTCTGAGACGGCAACCAGCAGCATAGACACTTCAGCACAAGTGCTTTGCAGTAGCCAAGTCTTTCGAAGAGGATTGCTGTTTTCCATGCAGCAACAGTTTTGTTTCAACGAACCCAATTTGTGTGTGATTTGACACACTACTTTGAGACTACACTGACTAAGCCAGACTCCACAAGCCAACTGAATTGCTAAGTTGGTCAATGTGTACTGGACAACTTGAGGATCTTCAATCAACACTCAGCACCCGTTAAATTGCTTCATTAGCAAACGGGACGAAGAATAAAAGACCGTCGTGATCAAGATCAGCAAGCTGAGGATTCAGAAGAACTCCAATCAACATCGACATGCATCTTTACTTTTGCTTTGCTTTGGTTGCCTTCTTTGGAGGTTTTGAACAGACTCATGCTTTACCTCCATGCACTGCCTGCATTACTTCTACTAGAATTGGACTGAAAGTAACTCAGACTTTGCTTTATCATTCTTACTATACCTGCAAGGGGACAGTAACTCGGTGTATCTATAACACCACTGAACTAAATGTTTGCACTCATGGAAAAATTAAAACATGCTATAATCCGCATCAGAATCCATCCTATTACACAATGGAAATAAGATGGAAGGATGCAGATGGACCTATATTAGCTGCGACGCCACCACTTAAGGACATTACTAAACCTGCTGTTTTGAATTTTGATGCATGCAATGCTATTAATAGAGATAGTTATTCCATCTGTGGTACATGGGAAAAAGCGTATCGAAATGACCATAAGTATATGTGTCCAGAAGGTGCCACAGGATGGAGAAAGTGTACAGGTAAAAAGGAACCAGGCTATAGTACTGCCCCAGCAGCAGACTACTATTGCCCGTATTGGGGATGTGTTTTTTATGCTACCTGGAACACTGGTATAACTGATGAGAAAATAGATAAACGAATGGCTACTTTAACCAAGCCAACCACAAATGATAAATGTCAGAAAGATGCTTGTAACCCCTTACACTTACGTATACACAATCCCCATGCATGGAAACAAGGATATAAGTTTGGTTTACGTATTGCTGGAGGAGCAATAGATCCGGGGACCATTGTGTATATCAGATTGAATACCCAAGCCCACAAGTCATCTAAATATCATCTTCATAATACTTTTTATGAAGCCATGCATGTAAATAAGTTTGAGATCCCTCACCCCTCACAGAATTTATTTCTAGAATTAGCCGGAGCAGTAGTATCTAGTCTTAAGATCACAGATTGTTATTTCTGTGGCGGAACCCAAATGGGAGATCAGTGGCCATGGGAAGCCCAAGAATTGAATTATTCCATGATTTATAATCAGACTGAATTACACAAGACTACCAGTGAATGGGTGTTAGCGCACTCAATCGTTGGACGTCTTTGCTATGCCAGAACTGGACCCAGTTCACCCAAAAGGTAGGACAGCTGGTCTGTCTTAGCCAGAAATACTATAATGCCACGACCACAAAGACAGCATGGTGGTCAGGAATTGGACATCCTGAACCTCCTAACCCATTAGCCAGATTTCCTGAACTGGCAGGTCTATGGATTAACCTTGCTAAAGTCCAAGCCTGGCAGGCCCCACCTGGCCTATATTGGATCTGTGGAAACCGAGCATATGCACAACTCCCACCACACTGGGGAGGAGCATGTGTCTTAGGAACCATCAGACCTTCTTTCTTTCTTTTAAACACTGAACATGGAGAACAATTAGGATACCCAGTATACACTACCCACCGACACAAAAGAGCACTAAGACAAAAGAGAGAGGCCTTACAGATAGGCAAGTGGGAGAAATGGCAAGGTGATGATTGGCCACCAGAAAGAATTATTGAGTATTATGGACCCGCCACTTGGAATGATGATGGTATGTATGGTTATCGTACCCCAATTTATATGATTAATCGTATCATTCGCTTACAAGCAGTAGTTGAAATAATAACCAATGAAACTAGTCATGCTCTCACGCTCTTAGCTAGACAAAGTACTCAGATGCGCACTGCGATATATCAGAACCGCTTAGCACTTGATTATTTGTTAGCAGCTGAAGGAGGAGTATGTGGTAAGCTGAACTTAACCAATTGCTGTTTGAAAATAGATGATAAAGGTCAAGTAGTTGAAGAAATTGCTAAAGATATGCAAAGACATGCTTATGTGCCAGTACAGACGTGGCACTCATTGAAATTTCCTAATTGGTTTGCTAACCTCTTTTCATGGGTGGGAGGATTTAAGACTATCATCGTATTGGTACTAATCCTTGTTGCTGTTATCTTCTTATTACCATGTTTAATCCCATGTTGTATGCGTTCCATTCATAACACTATTGATAGTACAGTAGAGCGGAAGACCGCAACAAAAATCATGGCTTTATATACAGCCAGTCCTGGTAGAAATCCTTTAGCCAGGATGTGATTCTTCAGAAAGTGATTTAATTCTCACACCTTATTAAGTAATAGGGTGAGATTAATCAAAGGGGGGAATGTGGCAGGTGCAGGCCTGTGACCCACAGTGTCCGAACATAAGCAGGCCAGCATGGCTAGCTTGACCTGTAAATGAGGCCTGTGGAGAGGCATATAGGATTGCACATCCCCCAATATGCTGCTATTGTAAGATAGAACTCAGTAGAAGTATTGAATTAGCTTAGGTAAGCAGAACTGCAGTATTGAAAGATGGAAAAATACAGAAAAACATGTTTAAAAGTTACTGATAAGAAAAAGTACATCTGCAAAGAAATAATTGGGAGTGCTGACAGATGAGTTGCAGAGCCCAGCTCCTCTGCACGTACAAATTGGTTCTATAACCTTGAAAGTGTGAAAGTAACAAGTTGATGAACTGACCATTGTAATTGGGACTAGAAGGGGGGTATGCAGGTGTCATGCCCACTGGAGGGACATAACTGGATAAACTTATCAGTACCGGGACCAATAGAAGAGGTACGGGAGGTACGGGAGGTTACCGGGACCAATGAAATGTTTTTCTATACCTAGAATGGAACAGAAGTCTATAAAAGTTGTTGTAATGCTTGAAAACTTTGCTCAGCCATTTTGAAATTGATTGGTTCGAGACTTGTGCACAAATAAATGATTTGGACCTTTTGAACAGACTCCTGGTATCATTGGTTTGTCTGCGCTTTGCTGCTACAGTAGGAGTGGATGCGTCTCTGGATCCGGATTTTCTGGCCTTTCGCTCATCAGTGGCGTCTCTAAGTTCTCCGGACAGATCTCCACCTTCTCCTCCAGTTTATATCTCTCCACCCTCTTCGGCAATTGTGGGTGAGCATGCTAAGCAAAGTACCCCAGTGGTTTCACGGGGGAAATTAACACCTGTAGCTTGGGTTTCTACTCCAGGTGTCAGTGCGGAGGTTCCTGAGAACCAGGTTACTCTGCTTGACATATGGAGGAGTATTACCCGTATAGAGAGTATTCTAACCCCCACCGTCTCACAGCTCTGTAACTTCTCTTCGGAGGTTAGTGACCAGCTGTCAGACGTAGAAGAGCGTCTAGGGAATATGTCCTCTCAGCTTAATAAATGTGAGACTCAGTGTGCAACTCTTAAAGCTACTAGTGTTTCAAGTATTAAGGAGAGTTTGTATGTTCATCATAGGATGGAAATGTATGACAATTTGTTTAGAGCTAAAAATATTCGGTTGTTAAATTTTCCTATATGTCATTTGCTATCTCCAGATATATTATTTCGGAAGTATCTTAAAGAGTCTTTGGGTCTGGCATCTGCCGACTCTATTATGGTTTCTAAGTTATACTATTTGACTGGGAGGAAGGTATCTGCTGGCACACCTGGTGAGTATGATACTCTCCAAGGTGGTGCTGACATTGACCTTACCAAATTTCTAGAAGACTCTCAGGATACTATCCTTACTCGGGCTACTTTGGTAGTCACTTTTGTTTCTGATTATGATAAATCAGCTGTGTTTAAATTGTACTTTAAAAAGCCAGCCGTGCCGTTCTGTGGTGCTAAGGTGCAGATGTTTCCTGATGTCTGTAAGGCCACTCAACTTAGGAGACAGGCCTTTTTAGCTTTGAAACCTAAGGTAGTGGCACTTTCAGCTAGTTTTTTTCTTCGTTACCCCTGTAAGTGTTTAATTACATTTCAAGGGTCTAAATATACCTTTGTTGATCCTTCTCAACTGCAGTTATTTTTGGATAATAAATGAGTGTGCATACTTTGTTAGGAGAAGTGGGGATAATGGGTTTGAGCTGCCTTAGTAGTAGGATTTGGTATCCTGAATGTTTGGTTATATAGTTGCTTTTATTTCTCCCCTTTATAGTGGGCTAAGTATATGATATGCTGATGTGTTATTATTTTCCTATTATTATTCGGAGGGTTTCTCCTTTGTTATGTTTTTGGAATGACATTGGCATTTTGATTGCTTATGTACTTTCTTTGCAAGTATGTTTTAAAATTTCATAAATAAAAAAAAACAAAACAAAAAAAAAAAACAGCGGCACGGTGCGAAATAGCATGGTACTGGAATAGGCCGAATTTGCCTTCCATAGCTAGTTTTGCACGTAGAGTGTCATTTCTTTATGCACTGTACAAACTGACGGGGGAGAGGAGGGGAAGAGGGGAGCGAGTCGAGAAGCGGTGGGCGGGGGTTTGGAAGTGGTTGCGAGAAGGGGAGTGGAAGGAAGGGGGAGGTGTCAGGGATAGAAGTAAGGAGGGGGGATGTAATTTGGGGGAATAGGTAGAGGGAGGAGGATTCATTATAACGGATTAAGGGGTCTCAGGGGAATGTAGGAAAGGACGACTTGTTAATGATAATTAATACCAATCATATGTTGGTTATACTGGTTGTAAGTTGAATTGTATTTTATTTCCTGTTCATAAGGTAAAGCATGGGCATAAGGACAGGGAAGGGTAGGTAGGGCAGTGTGGTTAACAAATGTTAGCTATGTCTTTCTGGTATTGTGTACAGGATGTTAGTTATTTTTTGTATAGTATGTGAAAGGACTTGTACAATGTAGTTGTAGTTAAGATGGAAATGTAAGTGAAAAAGTTGACAATAAAAATTTATAAAAGAAAAAAAAAAAAAGGTTAGGGCTCTTTAACCTGGAAAAGAGCCGCTACCATAACACCAGGATGTCTACTATATCTCTGTGGTCACAACTAGGGCCTCTTGTGAATAGGGCAGTTGTGGCCGAATGCAACAGGAGCATGCACTAACACACCTAACTGGGCTATAGACCACTGTAATCAGGTCCTGGGCCTCCTGGGGTTAGAGCAGAGCTGTGAAACCCCAACTGATGTAGTTAACCTAACACCAGCATCTATAATAGATCTCTGTAATCAGGTCCAGGGCCTCCTGGAGTTATGACAGAGCTGTGAAACCCCAACTGATGCAGTTAACCTAACACCAGGATCTATACTGGACCTCTATAATCAGGTCCAGGGCCTGCTGGAGGTAGGGCAGAGCTGTGAATATGAAACAGATGCAGGTACCCTGACACCAGGATCAATAATAGACCTCTTTAATCAGGTCCAGGCCCTCCTGGGGTTAGGGCAGAGCTGTGAATATGAAACAGATGCAGGTACCCTGTCACCAGGATCTATAATAGACCTCTGTAATCAGGTCCAGGGCCTCCTGGGGTTAGGGCAGAGCTGTGAATATGAAACAGATGCAGGTACCCTGGCACCAGGATCTATAATAGACCTCTGTAATCAGGTCCAGGGTCTCCTGGGGTTAGGGCAGAGCTGTGAAACCCCAACTGATGCAGTTAACCTAACACCAGGATCTATAATAGACCTCTGTAATTGGGTCCAGGGCCTCCTGGAGTTAGGGCAGAGCTGTGAAAATGAAACAGATGCAGGTACCCTGACACCAGGATCTCTAATGGACCTCTATCATCAGGTACAGGGCCTCCTGGAGGTAGGGCAGAGCTGTGAGACTGAAACAGATGCAGATAACCTAACACCAGGATCTATAATAGACCTCTGTAATCAGGTCCAGGGCCTCCTGGAGTTAGGGCAGAGCTGTGAATATGGAACACATGCAGGTACCCTGACACCAGGTTCTATACTGGACCTCTGTAATCAGGTCCAGACCCTCCTGGATTTAGGGCAGAGCTGTGAATATGAAACAGATGCAGGTAACCTGACATCAGGATCTATAATAGACCTCTGTAATCAGGTCCAGGGCCTCCTGGAGTTAGGGCAGAGCTGTGAAAATGAAACAGATGCAGGTACCCTGACACCAGGATCTCTAATGGACCTCTGTAATCAGATCCAGGGCCTCCTGGAGGTAGGGCAGAGCTGTGAAACCCCAACTGATGCAGTTAACCTAACACCAGAATCTCTAATGGACCTCTGTAATCAGGTCCAGGGCCTCCTGGAGGTAGGGCAGAGCTGTGAGACTGAAACAGATGCAGTTAACCTAACACCAGGATCTATAATAGACCTCTGTAACCATGTGTGACGCCTCCTGGGGATAGAGCAGACATTTGAGACCGCAACACACGCAGGTAACATAACACCAGGATGTGTAATAGACCCCTGTAATCAGCTATGAGGGCCTTCTAGGGATAGGAAAGGACTGCAATCAACACCATACGCATCTACAGTGGCAACAGCTTGGCCCACAGACTGGTATTTCCACCATGTTCTGCATGTGATGCTTGCTGTATATTGTGTTGCACAACTGCCATTGTGCGACCTGTCCCCATACACTTACTTCACATGGGTAGTCGGCAGATCAGTTGTACTGCCTGGTGAGGCACACCCATGCCTTCCTCACCCATGAAAGGTCCTGCCTTTTGGATGCGCCCAGGAACAGACGCCTCTGCCTAGCTAATAGAGGATCCTGAGCTCCCTCCAGTTGAATGCGGGCTTCCAGGATAGGCTGTCCATTTTTTCTCTCTCGAGATAGCGCGTGTACGTGTGCAACACGGCGCATGTGCGAGAGCTCGATGACGCACATGGCGCATGCGCTGTGTCGCGCACATACAGTGCTATCTCATGCTACTACATGCTACCTGGCGCTATTAAGGCGCACAGCACACGTGGGATTTTGATGCTCAGAACACGTCATATTCTTCTTATCAGAACAGTGAAATGCGCCGCTAATGGCATGGGCCGCTTTTCCAGTCCCCATACACCTGATCTCGCCACCACGCCCCCATTTGTTAATTTAATTGTTGAATTGCTGTTTGCATTATGGCGATGAGGCTCCCCGGCGTTGGCCAGCAGGCGCATCATAGGGAATCTTAGCTTGCGGCGCCCTGTGACGTGCCTTCTACGGCCCATGCTCAGCACCACCATAGTCTACAGGACTAGGGTGGGTGGGTATGTTGTCTTTACCGCACACTACAGAGATGTGTCTAACTGTTACAGCCATGCAAAAGGGTGGCGCCTCAGACACTTCCTGATGTTGTTGTACTGGGGATTCAAACCCATGAGAGCTGGCTGTATAGTCATTGTACTAACCAGTGTGCTACATTTCCATGGCCATTATCATAGCTAGGGCTGGCTACACAACAACTGCATGTCAACGCACATACATTCTGCTGTGCTTACTGGGATAGGGGAGACCCACAGCTAAGGCAGTTTCCAGGCCACGTTACCATATGCAAATGAGGTGAGGGTGTTGTTTTCATTTACACATTAAAACAATATTCCCATTAAAACATGTTTAACACCATATGTGTGTATGTTACAGGCCTACAAGGGAGTTGTCTCTGACAGTCTGACCAAGGGCAGCCCACTGAGGGATTGGACCCATGATGTCTGACCATGAATTCATTGACTTAACCATTATGCTACATCAACATGTGTTTATCCCATGAATGGCTGGCTGCAGGAGTGCAGGTCATCTCACAAACCTGATGAGGTGCTGCACGGGATAGGGGAGTCCCAAACATACAGGGAGCCCCCTGTAGGATTGAAACCATGATGTAAACCACTGAGGACATCCTATTAACCATTGTACTACATCACTATGGGGTTTTTCATACCAATGGCTGGCCACAGACAGGATGCAGGTCACCGGACATACTGTCTGCTGTGGTAACCAGGATAGGATAGAGACAGCAGTACCCATAATGCAATTCACATGCAGAACAGCGGTCTACATCTGCTCCCCAGATGGGGTATGCACCTCTACAGCACGTCAGCTTGGTAGGGGGGACTGACCGTGCGTGTTACTGCCACTGACCACCCACAGTCCCTGCCATTGAGTGTGTACTGTGATCACCCTGAGGGTGAGGTGGGGTGGCCAGCAAAAGGTCTGCAGTACCCGAGTTGCCTGTGCTGGCGGTCTCCATCAGTGCTAGTGTGTGAGAGATATTTGCAGAGACGCCTGTGAATGCCCTGTTTTTGTTTGTATTTGGCAGTCATGTCTGCCGCTTGTAGACCGTGATGCAATCAAACTGGTGCATAGCCAGTGTGTTTGCCATGTCACTTGTTCTTGGAGCAGGGGTGTGTGTGTGGACTCACATGATGATGATGTACATATCAAACTAGCCTCTCTGGGTCAGGGAGGGGACATGATCTGGCACCAACATACCCACCTTCTGAACATTCCCAGAAGGGGCAGTACTGCAACATGATGACAGGCTGTGGGACCAGCAAACCCCTTCCTTTGGGGAACTTGACAGTTGATGCAGGTTGGTACCTGTACCAGGGCCATAGTCATACAGGTGATAGGCAGGATCAGCTCAGCTGCCCCCACCACAATCTGCCATTTACCAGCAGAGGCCACAGTCAGCATGCACCTGCTGCACCCTGCAAGGTGTTGCAGCCAGACACATACTGACTGCACACAGTGTGCTAGCCCATACTTAATGTATGTTTCCAGAGGAACAATGTGCACCCAGATGTGGGATATTCATACCAACACCAAGCAGGTATGTCAGTGAATGAGCCCCAGGAATGGGAACTCACATACATCACTGTTGAACACACTGTATGGCGCTATGTGGGAAGGTAGACATGCCATGGTCACTGCTCAATCAGAGTGAGAGTGCCCTCACAGCATGACCTGCTGTGGCCACCCTGTCCGTGCAAATGGTGTTTGCCCACTACAATATCCCAGTCACTGCCCTATGCCCTATGCAGATGCATCCTGGATAAATGGCCCTGTAGGGGCCATACCCACAATACCTTGCTCATCATTATGCACATTGGAGGAGGAACAGTGGAAACAGTGGAAACAATGGGGGTTCAGTGGGGTGTGGGCGGCCACAAAACAATGGACACACATACACAGATTACCACACCTATCTGAGCATTATGCAAAGATAGCGGTGGTTGGCAGCCCTGTCCTCAACACCAGTCATGGGCTTCGTGCAGGCATTGGTAGGATAATAAATACTGTTAGAGACACTCTCCAGGGTGGTAAACACTGTCAGATATGGATGAGGGGGCACACACCACATAAATCAGTAAGGTTGCTATGATGGATCTCTGTTAGAGAGTTGTGTTTAAGTTACGATTTGTTATCTGACATTGGTCATAGCTACTTTTTGATGTATATGGGACATGTTTCCATGTTTATGATGGCATTGCTAAGGTATGCAAGTGCTAGTAGTGGGGGCTGGTGCTATGCGCAGGACACCACAGCCTGCCTTTTCAGTATACTGTGGATGGTGGAGCTTGTGGGTGTGTGTGTTTGTGCCCCTGTTGGGTGATGCTCTGGGGCATAGATTCACAAATCCAATCCTGGTGGTTCAGACAGGATTCAGGTTGTCAGTCTGTCCCTACTGAATATGCATGAGCTACATTTGCATACAATGGGGGCAGTTCCTTCAAATGCATCTCATGCATATTTTTAGTATGGACAGCCTGACAACCTGAATGGTGTTTGCCCTCCGGAACTGGGGTTGCCACCATCTGCTCTGGGGAGTGCGCATTATTATTGTGTATGTGCTCTGTAGGGTAAAATATTGGGACATGGTCTGCAGGAGCCACAGCTGGTACTTGAACCTGTGACCTTCTGCCCCTGTACTGAGTGTCTGCTGCACCAAACTGCTGCCATAGAGGTAGCTTCTGCCCAGGGGATACCATTACTGTTCGTCTGACAGACCTTGTCTGTTGGACTGCACGCCACCCACCTGGACAGGGCTTGGCCTTGGTCTGCTGTGGGCAGATAACACTTCTCCCTCCACCACCAGCACCACTACGCCACCATGCTGACATGCTGTTCTGCCAGTTGTGCTGGTGATGCGCAGTCGCAGCTCATCTAGTGTGCCGTTAGGCCGCTGCCTATGGTGTGATTTCTTGGGTGGGGGTGCCTACATGGACATGCACACTTCCCCATCGCACTGCCTGCCAATGTTCTGTGGCCTTTGGGGTACCTGTTGGTTGATGTCCATTGGGGAAATGTATGACACACACTCGTGGGCATGTTTGCCCTTGGTCAGTTGATGTCTTGCTGTTTTTCTGTTTCTGTGTTCCTATGTGCCACCTAGGCATCTGCCTGGTCCACCCTGTGGCCCCAGCTGCCCCATTGCATGTCCCACCTTCAGCCCCCTGTGCCCCATTTGCAGCCTCACCGTTGTGCCCTCTCGTACTTGGGCACTATGCTGCTGCTGCACATGTATCACTACTATCACTTTTCTTGGTCTCCCTGCCTTTGCTGTACATTGCTGACTTAAATTGTTTCTCTCTCCTGCAAATGTACCTCTAGCGCAAGGTTTTCACTGGCGCTAATTTTCAGACCTTCATTTCACGGCGTTAGTGTACATGGAGCCTCTCCCCGCCCACTCTCCGCCCACTGACCCCTTATCTATGCCCCTGGGGAGCCTTACTCCGCCCTCTGGGGAGTCTTACTCCACCCTCTGTGCACCTAACGCCGCCGGAGACGTTATCGCGCGATATGTGACATTCTTGCACGGTAATGTGCCATTATCGCACGATAGTGTCACGTATCACGTGATAACATCACAGCTGCGACGTTAGCAACGTTTAGTAAACATACCCCTTATTCTCCTTCTCTCACATCTAGTCCTCAGTCTCCTCCTTTTCACTTCTCACTTACTAGCTTTCTATTTCCCACTCTTATCCCCGTCTCTAGTGCTCCTGATCCCATTGCCCTCTTCATCTCCCTTCTTCCTCAGACTCTTCATTTCCTTTTTCACTCACCTCCCTCATTCCCTATTTCTACCCTCTGTACTCACCCCAGCCCTCATTTACCATCCTCTGCCTCTCATCCCCTTACCAGCCCCAACTCTTTTCCTGTCACTCCCTTCTTCTCTGGCCTCCAGTCCATTCTTCACTCTCTTACTTCATACAAGCCTCTCATTCACCATTTCACCTCCTCCATTGCCACCTCTCTCACCCTTTAAGAGCTGTCCCCTTTTTGTTTCACACTCCCTCCATTGCCTCATGGCTCTTTCTGTTTCCTTCCAAACCCTCTGGGTCCTTTCCTCACCCTGCTTCTTGACCCCCTCCACCTCCACACACAACTGAAGGGGATCCAAAAGCCCCTCATATCGACACACTCTTTAAAATTGTAAACATTCTGGGGCAGACAAATTGCTACAGTTTCTGAATATAACATCTTGAGCTTGAATTTAGAAATACAGCAAACAAAGCTCATCCAAGAGGTTTAGCAAAGATCGCTCAAACACTTTAATAGCCTGTCAGTCATGGTATTACAATTTGGGGCAATGAATTGCCACACTGGAAACTGACAGTCCTGTTACATTTGTATTTTATGTGGCCAGAGGCTGGAAGAACCTTTTTTTAAAAGAAATAGAAACTGGGAAGCCTCATTACCACCCTCATCACCTATATTAGGCTGTCCATTCAAAACCATCTTACTATACACTTTCAATATGTTTTCATTTCTATTACGATAAAGAGATGAAGAATGCAGTAACACTCAACTTTGTTTCCATCGCTGCCTTCCAAACATGCTTCAGTTCTGCTACAGGCCTTGTTGTCTTCCTCAATATCCAAGTCCCCTCTCAAGTCTTACCAGCAACCTTAGCGCTAATCTATCACAAAAGGCTGCTGTCCAAAACATGGCTTCTCAGCGGCAAGCAAAAGAAGCCTACCATCAAGCCGCCACCGCTCTTCTTCATGATACTTCATCACGTTAAGCCGCCTCAAATGCCAGCGTCACACTGTCGGCACATTCAATAATGGTGGCAGGAAGTGTTACCTAGGAATACACCTCCTGCTGCTGACTGCCGGCACTTACTGTTGCATTGCGCAAATAAACAGAGTAGAGAGCAACGTCAGGCAGGCTTTTGCTTCTCCTCTTGCTTGTCGCGGTAACATGACTGCTGCATTAGAGGCTTTCTCTTGATTGCTTCATCTGGTGAACAGTGCCGATGGTAAGCTTGAGGGACGTGGCCTCTAGTGGAGAGGGGCCATTTGCAGAGAACACAGCGGAACACGTCTAGGGTCAGCCCTGCCCTTAAAATGCATTAAACTATAGTGTTTCATTCCATATTCAGTAAAATCTGATTTTCTTATATTGTACATATACTGCTAAATATAACAGGAAAATTTGACTCTGACTCTGACTAATGAGCCCCTGTGGTATATAAGTAAAGGTAAAAGTAAGACAAAGGAAGGTTAATTTCACAGCTATGTCCGAAGCGGTCTTATATAATGTGTAGGTATTTAAACAGAGCCATTTTAATGTCTAGGATCTGAATACCTATAGAATAAGATTTCCATAACATTTACTTAAGATAATTAGAAGAGAAATAGCACTCCAGAGCTCAGTTAATATGCCATATGCACGTGGTGAAGAACTGAAGCTTTCCTATACTGTGGTGTGGTAACCTTGCAGTATTTGATTCTGAAATTCTCCAGAGACAAATCACAAATTCACCTAGGGGTTAAAGGAGCTACAGGAATCAAGGGGTTCTAAATCACCATGAAACATGGATGACAATTCTTTCACTACATTTTCATTTTATACAATGACATTATTATGGATGTTATTTTGAAAGTGCTATTTACAGTTTGGGTATCTACAAGTGGGCACGCAAACGTCTAAATCACTGGGATGTCTCCAGAGACATTTTAGAAGTTGGGTCTGTGAACATCCCCAGAGCAAGTCTGAATGGGGGCATGGCAGAGGCGTGGCCAGGGTATTCTTAAGAACCAGGACATCCTTGCCTGATCTCAGAAATGCCTTTGACGTCCTGAATCACGTCTAAAGTTAAACAGCTTTCCTATCACCCTGCAACAACCTATAAAAACTTCAGATCTGAACTAAAATCTTTCCTTTTTGAATGCCCATATGGATTTACCATCTGACTTAGCGACTGGGTGGCCATGCCTCACCTGAAAGTCTCTTCACTTATTTTTCCTTTACTGTTATTGACTGGAGTTCCCTCTTCCTTTAATTAACTACTTTCCTTTTTGTTTTTGTTTCTGCTTTTAACCTGGCCTTTTTAATTTTTATTTCTAATTTGTGAACCGCTTTGTATGTTTGAAAAGGCATTAAATCGAAATTTTAATAAACCATAAACCATGAAGATCTTGAATGTTGCCTGGAGCAAAGGCAAAATGATCTATAAATTAGCTCACTTTTTCTCTGATTTCTCAACAGATTTTAAGAAAACCAGGCAAGCTATACAGCAGGGTGAAGGAATTAAACACATACACCTGTACCCTCTCAGTTGAGAATCAAGCATGGAGGAAAATTGCTGTTCTTGTTGTTGTTGTTAATATTCTGTGGGGAGAGTGTTAGGGAAGCTAAAGGGAGAGACAAAGTTCAAAATGTTGGCAAAGTGTTCTCAGCAGCCTTTTATGGTTGAGGTACAGCATAGCACAGTTCACCCAGCTATTTCAGACAACCTTTAGTGTATAGTCTGCCAAGTTGGTGTGCTTACCACTTTGTTAACATCAACTGGATGTCAGATGCAGTTCCAGAAAGTATAGGAGAGCTCTGAGAGATGGTAAACTCGTAGGAATGCTGGAAGATGTACTTCCTGAGAGTCCTGAGCTAACAAGAAGTGAACATCACAGAGGCGAACATGCTCAGGGCTTAACGGCAGGCAATCAGCCACCTGGGAGCAATTAGGGAGCGTACTAGGCAGCTCTAAAAAACATAAGAAAAGCAATGCTGAGTCAGACCAAGGTCTGTCAAGCCAAGCATCTTGTTTCCAATAGTGTCTTGTCCTGTTCAATAGTACCTATTAGATCAAATAAAGCATATCTATTTCTTATAGCTCATTTCCAGGGATGAAACATGCCTCTACCAAGTCTACCTGATTAAGAACGTTTTATGAACTTTTCTTCCCAGAACGTCCCCAAACCTCTTTTAAATTATACTGTTTTAGTTACCTTCACCACAGCAGCTGGAGAAGGGCAGAAGAAGGTTCCTGAAGAAAAGTGGCTATTGCAGACCTTCCCGAGTCTTGGCCTGAAGGTAAAACTTCAGAGACTGAATTGACTATGGGCCTCATGCAGAGATGTGGGTTGCAGTGCTGCATGTCCCGGTGAGACATGCAGCCCTGCATGAAATCTGGGCCTGATTCCCCTTCTGTCTCTCCCCATACATCCTGTGCATCATGATAGGGAGAGCCGGAAGGGGGCAGGATTGGGACGGAGTGGAGGTTGGCCAGACCAGTAGGACATACAGGGCCGATTCAGGTCACGGCCCTGTACGCCCTACTGGGCCTGTGGGGACACACTGCTTATTCCACCTCAAAGGCGATGAGGCCCGGGGATCTCCCTCAGGGCTGGGGCTGGGTATGGGAGGGTCCCCGCCACCCAATCCAGGCCACAGCAGGCCAGCCTTGGGTTGGGTGGCAGGGAAAAATAAAGACCGAGGATACTGGAGTTGGGGGCGTCTGCGGGGAGGACATCCTGCAGGCAGCAGGGGTACGCCGGGCCATCTTCGGGCCTGATTCTGGCTACATTTTGATCCTGTGGTCCAGAATTGGGTCCAAATGGGCCAATCTGGCTTGCGGCTGTCAGGACAACCCAGATGTGCCCCTACCAGAATCAGGTTCCACATGTTCTATGGATACTTGCTAACCACTTCAAAAAAGCTCCTTGTCAGGGGAAATTCTGTGACTTTCTATAAGGACTAATAAGACTGAATATTTTCCATGCTTTCTTTTCTTTCTGCTATCAATTGTTGTGTTTTTTGTGTGGTTAGTTAAGCTATGGGTAACTCCTCCAGCTACAAGTCCCTTAGACTGATGCTCCTTTATATTGTTTATTTAGCCTGCCTACCTAAGGTAAGGCACAGCCAGGCCGCATGATGTATGGAGATTTTTGCTGCCTGGGTCACTTTCACAAGCCCTACTCACTCTGCCCTTGCAATATACTGAAAGTTGAATATTTCCCTGCTACTGCCTCCTGTGATGAGGCTGAGTTTCTGGCCAGCTTAAAAGGGGTCACCGCTCCTGTTTACATTAAGATTAGTTCCCCATTGCAGTATGGAATTGCTTCAAATTTTGAAAGACAAAAAGTTTAAGTTATCATCTTGGGCTGTCTCTGTTAAAACTATTAAAGCACCTTCGGGGAGCGTTTCACCTGCAGTCCGGTTCCTTCGAGGGGGAGAAAGCCGGTTCCAAGGCTGGCGATTGAGCGGGCAGCCCAGCTGACGTCACCTCGAGGGCCCTGTTAAAGATCTTGCCGCTGCTGCTCTCTTTGGGAGCGTTTCACCTGCAGTCCGGTTCCTTTGAGGGGGAGAAAGCCGGTTCCAAGGCTGGCGATTGAGCGGGCAGCCCAGCTGACGTCACCTCGAGGGCCCTGTTAAAGATCTTGCTATACGGCGCCAGCCGTCGGCGCATTTTCTAAGGGGCGTTTTTCAAAAGGGTTTGCTTTGCCCCTTGAGAGCCCCTTAGGAGCCTACGTGGAGGTGGAGTGGTCACATCGCGTCGAATATGCCAGGCGGCAAGCACAAGAAGAAACATCCTGTAGAGGACTCTCAAGCTGGAGCAATAGAAAAACATGTGGTTTCCACACCGCGAATCTCCAACAAAGGTACTGTGTCTTCTGATCCTTTACTTGAGGGCCCGAGTTTAAACTCTGTTGAGCGAACCCTCCCGCTTCCTCTGGGTTTCCTTGAACTATCTGGGGATGTGTCTCCTGAAATTGTTCATTTGAAGTCGTTTCCTAAAGATGTTGCTTGGAGACCCTTGCCTCCGCTTTCTACTGAACCCTCTGTGTCCACTGTTTCCCTTTCGGATGTTTGGAGAGTGGTTTCACGCACAGAAAAAATGCTTGAAGAAACTGTTCCTAAACTTTGTCAATTTACAAAGGACTCTGTACAAAAATTTCAGTCTCTTGATTCTCAAGTTGGAGCTCTTAGCTCAGCACTGGTGAAAATGGATTTGCAGGTTAAATCGTTTTCTGAGCTTTCGGCTACTCATGCCAAAGACAGTTCCATTTTACACCAGAAGCTTGAGAATTTAGAAAATGCATATCGCAGCAAGAATTTAAGGCTTTTAAATTTTCCCAGTTGTTCTTTATTATCCCCTTTGGTACTATTTAGGAAGTATCTGAAGGACACCCTTCTCTATCCGCTGGCCGACTCTTGTACAATTCTTAAATGTTATTATTTGCCTTCTATGAGAATTGCCGGCTCAACGGATAAGGAGGAGGATTTTCCTTTGGATACAGGTGATTTCAATCTAACAGCTTTTCTAGAGGAATCTCACAATGTGATAGCTACTAGGGCTACTTTATTGGTGACTCTATCCTCAGAGGATGACAAGGTTGCTATTTTGAAAAGTTATTTCAGAAGGAAGGAGTTTCAATTTTGTGGGGATAAAGTAGCTATCTTCCCGGATGTTTCTCGCCCTACACAATTATGTAGGAAGGATATTTTGTTATTGAGACCTAGAGTGCTTGCCTTAGGGGCTATGTACTTTTTAAAGTACCCTTGTAAATGTTGTATCACTTTAAAATATGATAAATATGTCTTTCTTTCCTCTTCTGAACTAGAAAAGTGGATTGTGGAACAGGAAAAAGCGTGCAAAACTTTATGATAACTTCAGTATAGGTAGCGGGAGGTCTCAGCCGGCTGCACCAGTTAGGCTATGGTCCCCCCCTTTTTTGTTCTTCAGCTAAGGGGGTCCCTTGCCTTGTTTTCTGCTTTAGTTTATTTCCTTATTATTGATGAGTCTCCCCGAGATGTGGGCTAGTAATTGGTTTAATTATTTCCTCTTTTGTATATTTCTTTGGTATTATTATGTTTCTTTGGTTGTAATTGTTTTACTACATGGCTATGTAAAATGTTATCTTTATAAAAAAAAATAAAATAAAATAAAGCACCTTCAGGCTCTACTTCCTTCAATAACAGTCTGGACCACTTTGGCCATTGGGAACAGAACCTGCATATAAAATTGCTTAAAGAAATAGCGTTGATGACCACCCAGAATTTTTATGTTTGCTCTAATATCCTTTCACACCAACAAGCAGGCACCCCCTTAATAAGTATAGAAGTTGTTTTCAGTGAGTACAATGTTACTAGCTTTACCCCACCCAAACATTTCAATACCTCCTCTACCTTTATTTCATTGACCAATTTGGGACATGGATCTCTCTGCTTCTGGAAGAACAGTAAGACCTATTATGCCACATTGACTCCTGTTCTCTCTCCTCTGCATTCATAAATAAACAAGCTTCCAGGAAACCACTCCAGGGAACGTATTGGGTATTGTGATGAAGCTGAAGCCATTGAAGCTATAGACTTAGAAAAAAACACTGTTTATTATAAAGCAACTGACTCACAGAAGGTGCAGTTACCTAAAAGTGCAGCTAGAGGGAGCAGGCACGAGACTGCAGAAGCTAAGCTGACACACCCAGGTTTTGAGAATGCAAGAGCTAATCAGGTACACCTGAGTAGAGAGCCAGGAAGCTCAGTGAAGAAACGGCTTTATAAGTGCTCAGAAGGAAGAAAGCAGAGAGGACCTCGAGCTGAGAGAGGAACTGAGAGAGGACTACGAGCTGAGAGAGGAGCTGAGAGAGGACCTCAAGCTCAGAGAGGACCACAAGTTTGGAGAGGAACACAAGTTCAGAGAGGAACTGAGAGGGGACCTGAGAGAGGAACCTCACATACTGAAAGGCAGAGAATCTTGGAGTACCTACAAGGAAGAGCTAAGTTCCAGGGAGGACAAGGCCATTCCAGAAAGCTCCAGGAGCCAGTCTTCAGGGAAGATGGTGATAGAAGGAGACTGCCAAGTAGAGAAAATACTAGCAGAGCACGTCTCAAAGATCCAAGGTACAGTTATATTTCCTTTCCAAGATGTGAGCCAGCTCCTAGAAAAGCTTATAACCTGGAGAGCCGTACTGATAGGAAACAAAGCTGGGAAAGACTTATGAAACCTTTACAGAGAGGCATAGTAAAAAGCCATAACAGTTATTTGCCAAACCAAGACCAGCAAGGCTGGGGAATATTGAAGAGATCTATTGAACTACAACCTGCCTTATCCAGGGAAAGCTCAAGACTAGCTGACAACACGGCTGAACAGGAACCTATGCAAATAGAGGTGATAGAACCAGAGCCGTTGCAGTTAGAGCACCCGATGGACTGCTCACTCTGTGTTTCCAAGAGTCTAGAGTCTCTCACAGAATTGTAACCGGCAGGACATGCTTTAACATATCTTTGCTTTTGCTAAGCTGAAAGAAGAAGTTTTTGTATTTGTTTTTCCTCTTGGTGTTGAAAACCTTTTTGAACGCAAAAAACTGCGAAGCGCCTGTAACAGTTACTGACTTTGTAAATATTTACTGACTTTGTAAATAGTTTCTGACGCGGGCAGCATATTTGTAAGTACTTGTGCATTAGGTCCTGATTGATGTATTTTATTGAAGTTTTATAATAATTGGGGTAGAGATAAATTGGGCATACACTTTTTTGTTGTTTTTCGTTTGTTCACAGGATCCACATTAAATCCCCTGAAGAACCCTATTAGGAGAAACGATCCGAAGGCACTGGGGGGAGGCGTCAAAGGGATCAGTTAAGAACTGGGATCAGTTCAGAGTTCAGAGTTTCATTAGTGCTTACGGCAGTAAAGATAAGAGTTATGGACTGTTGAAATGATGAGTCCTTCAAGTTATATGACAGCTTCTTTTCACATTTATAAGAAGATTTAAGTTTGTTTATACGGAGCTGGCCATATAGATATACTGCTGTTAGCTACTGAGGAGGTCATTGATGCTATTTAGCATATCTTTTCCCATGTTTGACGTTCTAGTCTATGGGATAGATGCTATCGTAAGTCTGAGACCACCCAGTAGCTGTTAAGCACAGATTACGTAATTGAACAAACAGAAAAAATAGAGATTTTCATTTTTTGGATGCAATTCCCTGTATGTTATATTGAACGCAAAAATACCATTTTACAGCAATTTGTAAATATTTTGGCATAAACCCTGAAGTAAGGTACATTCTGTTTTTGTCTTCCTGGAGAACCTTTGCGCAACAAAGGGAATAAAAACCATTTAAGTTTAACCCTGCACAAGGCTCACAACTATTTCTTTATGAAGTGGGACTACAAAGACCATGATGCACCTGGTCTAGAAAGGTTTTTCCTTCTTCAACCAACAATTATCTCCTTGCTTCACAAGGAGGGGTATGTATTCTGATAGGAGCTGAATGCTATACTTATGTTTCTGACCAAACTCTGAATTTGATTCATCACATTAATGTTATATGGGACCTACAGAGGCCCCTTCAAGGCATTATTAAAGATAAGACTGGGTTAGGAAATATAGCTGATTGGTTTGGGGGATGGGGCTGGCTGCAGAAACTTGTAGTCTATTCAGTTTTGATTGTAGCTGTCTTTCTCTATCTGTTGCTGTATCCAGTGCATCCTTGGCCTATTAAACACTTTCTGGGCCTGATTTTACTCCAACTATAGCAATTAATGCTAGTTTCCACATCTCAGACCTTCCCCAGATTGAAGCTCATGCTTACTCTGAGCTCATAACATGTGATCAGCTGCACTCTCCTCTTAGGCCCAAGGATCCCACTAGCTATCTACTGCCAAGAAGAACCTGAGCAGGGGTAGGCAAGGAAGGTACGTGTGATTGCCAACCATATAAAGGTGGCAATCAAAGGGGGAATGAGATGAAAAAAAGATAGTCTATTGCACAGAGGGGATAATGCACAGTGGAAATTTCAAACACACAAAAGACAGGAGACAAGAAACCAGCTGGGGGCTGTTTTGCATGTCCTGCATATAGCTAGCCCTGAAGTTCAAGCATTCTAACCACAACCACTGTCTCAGGAACCAATCAGATATCTCTAGCTTGTAGGAATCAGCATTTTCTGACCTTTTTGGCCCATTCATCTGTGAGGTCTACCTCGTTTGACATAAATGAACTATCTAAATGGTTTGTAATTTTTTTTTTTTTTTTAGTATTATCATTGTGCCTGGCACCAACATCAGGCTTACTGGTCTATAGGTTCTTGGAGCATCATACCACTTCTCAACTGGGAGATAATCATACATTTATTTATTTATTTATTTAACATTTCTTATATACCGCCTTTCATGATATCAAGGCAGTTTACATTGAACAAACTGAAATTACATTGAGCAGGGCATTATAACTTGGAGGTAACTATTTTACAGGGAACATGTGGCACTAAGTGCAAAAGACTGGATAGTCCCTATCATGTTGCTGGACTGCTGTCTGCATCTTAGTATTGGTGAGTTGTTTAGTTATTTATAATTGCTAAGGGAGTCAGGATACTTAACTAATATAAATTCCCTTCCCTTGACTTAAAAGATGAAGGGCAAAAGTGGTATTGTCAGACTCAAGGGTGAAGGGGAGGAATATGTAGAAGCTGATGAGGATAAAGTGGAATTGCTTAACAAATATTTCTGTTCTGTGTTCACAGATGAAGAACCAGGAACAGGACCTCAGAAAACACCCACAAACAGGAAAAGAAGCGAGAGGCATCATGAAGAATTTTCAGAAGACTGTGTTCGTGAGAAGCTAGCTAAACTTAAAGTAGACAAAGTGATGGGACCGGATGGGATACATCCTAGAATACTGAGGGAACTTGGGGACATTCTAGCAGCTCCACTGATTGACCTTTTGAATGCCTCATTGGAGTCGGGAGTGGTGCCAAAGGACTGGAGAGAGGCTCATGTGGTGCCTTTACACAAAAGTGGAAGTAAGGATGTGGTTGAAAACTACAGGCCGGTTAGTTTAACTTCTGTGGTGAGTAAATTATTAGAAACGCTGCTGAAAGAGAAAATAGTGAGGTTTCTAGAGTGCAGCGGATTACAAGATCTGATGCAGCATGGATTCACCAGAGGCAGGTCTTGTCAGACAAATCTGATTGATTTCTTTGACTGTGTGACCAGGAAGTTGGACCGAGGGAGAGCCCTAGATGTGGTATATTTAGATTTCAGTAAAGCCTTTGACACTGTTCCTCACAGGTGACTTATAAACAAACTGAGTACCCTAGGGATGGATCCTAAATTTACTGCTTGTGTTAGAAATTGGTTGAGTGGTAGGTGACAAAGGGTACAGGTAAATGGAGCTCACTCTGAGGATAAGGAAGTTACCAGTGGTGTGCCCCAGGGATCTGCCCTTGATCCGATTCTTTTTAACATCTTTGTTAGTGATATAGCAGAAGGGCAGTCGGGTAAGATTTTCCTCTTTGCGGGTGATACCAAAATCTGCAATAGAGTTGACACCCAGGAAGGTGTAGATAACATGAGGAGGGATCTAGCTAAGCTTGAAGAATGGTTGAGAATTTGGCAGCTGGGATTTAATGTTAAAAATTGCAAGGTCATTCATTTGGGCTGCAGCAATCCAAGGGAGCAATATAGTATAGGGGTACTTTTGTCCACTAAAGAAGAGCGGGATCTCGGTGTGGCTTTGTCTGATGATCTTAAAGTAGCTAAAAGGTAGAAAAGGCGACAGCAAAAACTAGAAAGATGCTTGGGTGCATAGGGAAAGGAATGGCTAGCAGAAAAAAAGGAGGTGATAGTGCCTCTGTATAAGTCTTTAGTGTAGCCTCATTTGGAGTATTGTGTGCAATTCTGGAGACCGCACCTTCAAATGGATATAAACAGGATGGAGTCAGTACAGAGGGTGGCTACTAAAATGGTTAGTGGTCTTCCTTATAAAGCATATGAGGACAGACTTAAGGATCTTAATATGTACACCTTAGAGGAAAGGTGGGATAGAGGTGAAATGATTGAGAAGTTTAAATACCTCTGTGGCATAAATGCACAGGGGGAGAGCCTCTTTCAATTGAAAGCAAGCTCTGCTATGAGGGGACATGGGATGAGGGTGAAGGGGGATATATTCAGGAGTGATATGCAGAAATATTTCTTTATGGAAAGAGTGGTGGATCTGTGGAATTGTCTCCCAGTGGAGGCGGTAGAGATGAGCACAGTATCTGAATTCAAAAAAGCATGGGACAAACACAGAGGATCTCTAAAGGAAAAAAGGTGACTGTTGCAGTTGTTGATATGGAAGGACAGACTAGATGGGCCATGTGGTCTTTTTCTGTCGTCATTTTTTCTATGTTTCTAATCTATTGCTATGTCAATTACTTAGTGATGAAGATCCCTAGTGAAAACTTCCTCCTATCATCTTAATTGCCTGAAAAGCCTAATCATATTTACAAGGGTTTTTTTTTCCAACTAGCCTATAGCGTAACTGATTTTAAATAATACTAATTATCGGTTTAGGCAACAAGCTCCCTTTTCCACAACTTTTAATACATATTTAAATCAAATCAGAGTATAGCTCAGAATACATCAGTGTTCATCAGTTCATTAGTTTTATCAGTGTTCATTAGTTAAAACAAAATTCAGAAGCCATACTCTTCACAAACTCAGGCTTGTGCACACTCACAAAGTATGCAAGTCATTATTTCGAGACCATTCCTGCATGTAAGTCGCCACTTTTGTAAATGACTAAAATACTGACACTTATTCATGTAATTCACATGTAAATCTAAGCAGCTCCTTAAATTATCCCTTAAATCTTAGCTGCCAAATTCTACACTCTTCTTCCAGCTTCGCTAAGTCCTTCTGCATGTTATCTATACATTCCACAATATCTACTCCAATTGTAAATTTTGGTATCATCCACAAAGAGGCAAACCTTACCCAACAACCCTTTCACAATATCACTTTAGGCCATCCTAAGGGTGTCAATTTGTAAGTCAGTTATATGGAACCTTGTCAAAGACTTTGCTGAAATTCAAGTATACCATGTCTAGCACTCTCCATCAATTCAACTCGCTAATCACTCAGTCAAAGAAAAGTGGAAGGAAGGCCAAAAAACTGTCAGCATGGTTTAAAGGTGAGCTCAGTGAGGCTAATGTAGCCAAAAAAGCATCTTTTAGGACATGGAAAAAGGAGCCAAATGATGAAAATGGAAACAAGCACTGGCAAGTTAGATGCAAGGCATTATAAGGCAGACAAAGAGAACTTTTTCAAGTAAATTCATAGTAAAACACCTGTGAGAAAGTTAGATGGACCACTGGATTCTAGAGGTGAAAAGGGGCACTATGGGAGGACAAGGCCATATTGGAGAGACTGAATGAAATTTTTGCTTTGATCTTTACTGAAGAAGATGTAGGGAAGTTATCTATACCTAAAATGGTATTTAAAGGTGATATGTCAGAAGAATTGAAAGAAATATCTATAAACTTGGAAGATGTATAACAAGTATTTGATAAACTGAAGAGTAGCATGTTATAAATTGTAAATAGTTACCCCTGTTATCCAAGTTGTTTATGCCTGTTCAACTGTAAACACAAAGTACCATCGGAAATGTGTAAATTCTTTGTTCACTGTAAACCGCGCTGATACTGAATAGTGCAGTATAGAAGAGACTATAAATAAATAAAAATAAAAATAAAATAAATAGCAAATCACCTGGACCAGATGATATAAAATCAGAGGGTGTTGAAAGAACTGAAATATGAGATTGTAGACCTACTATTGGAACCTGAAGATTGGAGAATGACCAATGTAATGCCAATGTCTAGAAAGGGGTCTAGCTGGGATCCGGGAAACTACAGACTGGTGAGCCTGATGTTAGTAACGGGCAAAATGGTAGAAAACATTATAAAGAATAAAATTATTGAACATGTAGCTAGTCATGTTTTAATGGGAGAAAGGAAAAATGGCTTTAGCCAAGGAAAGTCTTGTCTCACCAATCTTTTATATTTTTTTGATGTTTATTTATTTATTTATTTATTTATTTGTATTTCTTCTATACCGCACTCTTTTTCATCAGCGCGGTTTACATTAAACAGGAATACTCATTTCAATCAACAGACTGTGGTGAGCTTACATATAACAGGAAATATACAACTGGGATTATAACTTAGGGAAACTATGTACATATTTGTAGCATGTATAGGACCTATATACACGGGATAGAGTTGTGAATAAACAGCTAGACAAAGGTGAGCAATTTGTTATAGTGTATCTAGATTTTCAAAAATCCTTTTGCAAGGTCCCTCATGAGAGACCCTTGGCAAAAATTAAAAAGTCATGGGATAGGAGGCAGTGTGCTATTGTGGATTAGGAACTGGTTAAAAGGAAGCAGAGAGTAGGGCTAAATGGCTAATTTTCTCAATGGAGAAAGAAGAATAGTAGAGTACCCCAGGGATATGTGCTGGGCCCGTTGCTTTTTAACATATTCGTAAAGGACCCAGAAATGGGAATAATGAGTGAGGTGATCAAATTTTCAAATGACACAAATTTAATCAAAGTTATTAAAGCACAAGAGGATTATGAAAAATTGCAAGAGGACCTTGATAAATTGGAAGATTGGATGTCCAAATGGCAGATGAAATTTAATGTGGACAAGTGCAAAGTTATGCACCTAGGAAAGCACAACCCAAACTATGGTTACACAATGCAAGTCTCCACATTAGGAACCATCACCCAGGAAAAGGATTTAGGTGTTATTGTGCTTAATACATTGAAACCCTCTGCCCAGTGTGCAGCAGTGGCCAAGAAAGCAAATAGAATGCTAGGAATAATAAGGAAAGGAATGGAGAATAGAACCAAGGATATTATAATGCCTCTGTATTGTTCCATGGTGTAACCACACTTTCAATATTCTGTGCAATTATGGTCTCCATGTCTTAAAAATATTATAGCAGAATTAGAAAGGGTACAGAGAAGAGCCACCAAAATGGTAAAGAGGATGGAAGTATACCCCTATGAGCAGAGGCTTAAAAGGTTAGGGCTGTTCAACTTGGAAAACAGATGACTGAGGGGAGATATGATAGAGATCTATGAATTAATGAATGGAGTGGAATGAGTAGCATAGATTGGTTGTTTATGCATCAAAAAGTAGAAAGACTAGGGGACATGCAGTGAGGCTACAGTGTAAACCGTTTAAGACTATTTTTTCACTCAAAGTGTAATTAAATTCTGGAATTCTTTACCAGAGGATGTAGTAAAAGCTGTTAGTTTAGAAGGGTTTAAAAAAGGTTTGAACAAGTTCCTGGAGAAAAGGTCCATAAAGCATTATTAAAGAGGACCTGGGAAATCCACTGCTTACCCCAGGAACCTGTATACCTTTTGGGGAGCTTGCCAGGTACTTGTTTATTTTATTTATTTAACAAATTTTGATATATCGTTTTTCTACAAGTCAAAACAGTTTACATAGAACTGAGTTGATACAGTGAACAGTTGAAGGAACATTAAGGACAATTGACTATAAACGTTGAGAACACTGGAACTTTGAATAGTGAACAAATAACATTTTAAAGCTCAAACATTTGCTCAAAGGCATATGTTAACAATGTACAGAGAGAAGTAAGGGTTGAGAGAGTGAGGGTTGCAGGGTGGTGGAAGCTTTATGGGAGTGGGGTGGGGGATGAAGTGTCGGTTTGTAAATGGTTGTTCTGTATAGTAATTGGTGAGGGTCCATCTTCAAATTGTCCCAGGAACAGATGGGTATTTAGTTGTTTTTGAAATTCTGTGGTAGACTTGATATTGCAAATTGAGGTGGGTAGTGAATTCCAGAGGGTGAGGGTATAGAGAGAGAATGCTCTTCTTCTTGTGGCTTGCTTGCCGTTGCAAAGCTGCTGTGGAAGACTGAGGAGATTTTGGCTGCTCTTTCTTCTTGGTCTGTCAGAGTTTGATGTGTGAATAATTGTTTGGAGGAGCTCTGAAGATTGTTAGTCTAGGATTTTGTGGATGATGGTTAGAACATTGTAATTTATTCTAGAGCTGATGGGAAGCCATGGAGGTATTTGAGGATGTGGGTTTGCCTTGAGGCTTGGAAGATGGTTCAGGCAATGCTGAGCAAGTTGTAATGGAAGGAATGCATGCTTAGGTAAGCCTTGGTAAATGGAGTCAAAAACAATTGCCAAATCCCAGATCTGTATAATGAAATCCAATTAAAAAATCAGATCATGTGTTAGGACAAACATAAACTAACATTCACAACACAAAACATATATGATCAAATGTAGGAACATCTGTCAAGTCGGGGGACAAGAGACCCCTTCGTGTGAACGGACTTCTCCCTTTAATCTTTTTTATTATTATTATATTTCTACAACAGTCCTAGTAAAAACAGACCCAAAGAGCCACAGTGCTAAGAATAAAAATTCTTAATGACCAAAAAGTCAAAATCAAACTTAGCTGGCAATCGGGTCCTGCAATGGTCTCCCAAACACTCCTTCCAAGATATTTTAGCGAGAAAATCAAGTCTTCAAGGCTCCATTCCTCCCAAAATATTGCAATGGGAAAACATCCTCTTAAACAACTCATCGAGAAGACATTTCTTCAAAACTCCATAACCCAGCGCTGTGTTTCGGATCCTCCGACCCTGCTTCAAATGGCATTGAAATAAACATCTTTAGGTTTTGGGATATTCATTCAGGTAGTCTCACTGGGATATTCATTCAGTTAGTCTCACAAATGACCATTGCACATTCAAAGAACGTCCTTCCAAAGAGTGGCGTCTGACGTCAGTATCCGCAGTCAGCTGTTTTATACCCTGAACCAGTATATATAAAAGGCAATAAAGCCTTATCAGATGGGTAAAATACTCCACCAGTCTAGTTCTTGATTAAGTCCATTTGGGGTCACTGATTTAAGAGAAAAGATCCAGCGTTGTTCCAGGATTTGTAAATGCTGTTCACGTTCACCCCTACGAGGACCATCAGGTACATAATCCAAAATACACCAGGAAAAATCAGTAAAAACGTGATTCATTTGGAGACAATGGACTACTAAAGGAGCTGTGAGTGTTTTTGTATGAATCCGAGATTTATGCTCCGATAAGCGTTTTTTCAAAGGACGTATCGTACAGCCTATGTAATGTAAACCACAAGGGCATGTAAGAACATAAACTACAAAAGAGGATGTACAATCAGTGTGCCACTTTAGATGAAAGATTCGCCCTGTAGAGTTGTGCGTCCACGTAGTACCAGTCTGTGATTGTAAACAACATTGACAGCGGGAGGATGAACAAGAAAAATGTCCTGCATCCGCCTGTGATTCCTCAGGGTGCTTAAAATTCACCATAGAATGCACCCCCAAATCCCTAATATTGACACCCCATTGATACGCAATCATAAAATCTTGTTGAAAAACAGAATCAAGTTGTAAAATATGCCAATATTTACGTAGAATGGCTACTGTTTGTGGTGATCCTATCATATATGGCAAGACTCCAATAATTTTCTTACTAGTGTCGCTAGTTTTTTCCTGAGATACATCAGATGCCTGAATCCCTCCAATGGGCAAAACTTCCTGCCGAGTAGCAGAATGTAACAGCCAATCACGATGGGCATATTTGGCTGTTTTATAGGCTCTCTGAATCACTTGTGCAGGGTAACCACGACTTAATAAACGTTGACATAAATCTTTTGCATGTATCATAAATTCCTCCTTTGTAGTACATGGAGATTTTCTTGTGGAGTTCTGGACAGAGGCATGAAGGATGAGGGGAAGGCCCAGGACTGTTGCGATCTGGACACACCTGACATATTTCAAAGTTTGCTCGTTTTTCATTTCCTATGCTAGTATTACATTTGTGGCTTGTTTGTTCTTGGCATGCCAAATAAATGAAATGAAAGAGAAATACTAAACAAATAAACAATGATGTGTACAACCCTGGTTAGTAGTGCTAAGAGGTGAGTGGGGGCTACAGGAAGAATGCAGTGATGAAGATGGAGGAAATAGTGGTAGGCAGGAGCAGAGCCCTTAGGGCAGTGGGGTACAGGAATGAGGCCATATAGTCCAGATCAGGCCCATTAGAAAGAGAGTGAAGGAATGCAGTGCAGCACAGCCAGGGGAAGAAGGGATAAGAGAAGGGGAAGAAAGGAAATATAAAGGAGGTAAAGACTTTCAAAAGCACTTTGGCTCTTCAAGAGGTGGAGGAAAAAAAGAATGAAAGATGATGGAGGAAAGCTCAGGGATGCTGGTGGAGGAAAAGAAGTAAAAAGCTGGACCAAGAAATAAAGAGCCTGGGACATGACCACTCCAATGAATATTGCACTTCATTGAAGGCCTAAACAGCGACAATCAGGAGTGGATCCTTAAAAATGACAGTATGCTCTTTGGGGACAACTCCACAAGAAAATCTCCAGGATCAAGTAAGAGCATTTGAAAAATAATAGAATCAGATATAATTAGCCTCGAGGTCACTCAAGAACAAATAAACATGCATTAAACATTGATATCAGGAAATTAAAAGAGGCATCTGAGAATAGAGTGCAAATATCCATGGCCACAATTATCTCAGCAATCGTCATCCTTGTGCCTCAAGGCCTCTTCAGTCTCCTCCTCTCTCTCTAACCCTCTGACCTCTGACCCTTTTCTCACCTTTCTCCTCCTCTATCTCTTCCTTGACCTCTATTCTACTCCTTTATCAACTCTTTGGGTATGTTTACTAAGGTGCATGCTGGTACAAAAGAACATAAGATATGTTATACTGGGTGACATCAAAGGTCCATCAAGCCCAGTATCCAATAGTGGCCAGTCTAGGTCACAGGTACCTGTGAGATTCCCAAACGATAGAGAGAATCTATGTTTCTTTTCCCCTGGGTAAGCAGCAGATTTCCCCAGTCCACATTAATAATGGTTTATGGACTTTTCCTCCAGCAACTTGTCCAAACCTCTTTTAAACCCAGCTACACTAACAGCTTATGCTACATCCTGCGGCAATGAATTCCAGAGTTTGATTAAGCATTGAATACAAACATATTTTCTTTGATTAGTCTTAAATGTGCTACTCAGTAGCTTCATTGTGTGTCCCCTAATATTTCTACTTTTTCAGGGAATAAAAAACGGATCTGTTTGCTTGTTTTACTCCATTTTTTATTTTATAGACCTCTATCATATCCCCCCCTCAGCTGTCTCTTTTCCAAGCTGAAGAGCCCTGATCTTTTAAGCCTTCTATCCCCTTTATCATTTTGGTTGTTCTTTTCTGTACTTTTTCAATCCCACTATATCCTTTTTCAGATAAGGTCACCAGAACTGCACACAGTATTCAAGATTAGGTCGAACCATGGAGTGATAAAGGCATTATAATATCCTTGGTTTTATTCTCCATTCCTTTCCTTATGATTCCTAGCATTCTATTTGCTTTCTTGGCTGCCGATGCACACTGGGCAGAGGGTTTCAATGTACTATCTACGATAAAGCCAAATCTTCTTCCTTTCATCATGTAACCATAGTTGGGTTGTTCTTCCCTAAGTGCATAAGTTCGCACTTGTCCGCATTAAACTTCATCTGCCAATTGGATACTCAATCTCCCAAATTATCAAGGTTCTCTTGCAATTTTTCACAATTCTCTTGTGATGTAAGAACGTTGAAAAATTTTGCCATCTGCAAATTTGATCACCTTACTCATTGTTCCGCTTTCTGGATCGTTTATGCAGGGCTCGACAAACTCTGGAAGCTAGGGCACCATAGTGACCCAAAAATCAGACTTGGCACTTAGGGTTTGCCATGAGAGCAAATGGGCAGCAGCACTGGGGCAGCGAAAATCAAGCTACCTTAGCAGGAAACAGATAATGCAGCTGACAGTATAAATATTTGGCACCAGCCAAGAGGAAGGGACATAATAGATTACAACTTCTGGGTAGGAACATTAGTGACATTAACAGAAGCTATTAGCGGTGATTGTGAGGAGTATTGTACAGATTGTTAAAATATTTTTAATTTATTTACCTGGGCGCTCCAGGTTCTCCATAGTCCACAGAGACCACAGGATTGCTGCTAGTTTGGGTGGTGCTGACATCATATAAAAAAATGAGACAGGGTCACATTTAAAATAATAAATAATTAGAAGGCTCCACGGCCATGATCAGAGTGACAGCTGTAGGGAAAGGCTGCGGCCTGCCATTTGTGCAGTGATAAGGGCTAAGAATGGCACGGCTGATGAGAGTGAGTCATGGTGGGGGACTCTGAGTTCATGTTGGGGCTACAGATAATGGCTGGATGGGAGGTTGGGTGACTGGCTGAAGTCTGGGGTCTGAGTGCATTGGTGCAGGCCAGGAGCAGTGATTGGGGCTCAGTGGCCTGTTCCATTGTTGCAATGACATGGGCGAGTAAACTTGCGGCCTTAAAGTTGCAGAGGCATGGTTGCAGCAGCTGAGATTGACCAGTGAGATGAGTGTCCCAAAGGGTTCTGTTTCAGCAGAGGAAGATGGAGTAAAGCTGAGGAAGCCTAGAGGATTGTTTTTAAAGACATCATAGGAGTTGAATTTGCCATGAACCACGGCCGTGAAGCGTTATAATTTATTATTTTAAACCCAGCCGTGCCTCTTTTTCTCGCCGATGCCAGTACTGCCGTGCACAAACCTGCCGCAATCCAATGGCCTCCTCAGACCATGGAGCACCCAGGTAAATTTTTTAAAAATATTTTAGTGGCTGGATACAGTAGCTAAAAGGAGATTTACATTGCTATTGCTGTCGCTCCAACTTTCTGAATGGTAGCAGCGGCAGACATGCTTAGAAGCAGCTTATGTGGAGCAACTTAATTTTCTGAGCCGCAACAGAAGTGACACACATAAATCAACCTGAAGAAAGAGAAGATTCTGCAGCCTGTTCATATGATTCTTTCACAAACTTAAAAGTGCCTTTTTTTGGCGAGAGAAGAGAGGGATTGATGGAGGCTGTGGCTGCTGGGTGGTATGAGGGAAGTGGGCGATAGTGTGAGGGAATGAAAGAGAGTTCCGGTAATGGCAAGGCTGGGGATATGAGAGAGAGTGCAGGAGACTTGCTGAGGAGGGACACACAGACTGTGTATTTCTGCCACTGGTCTGTCATGGTGCATTAAAGGTTGGATTTACTAATCTTTCTTTTTCCTTAGAGATGGAATAGGGAAACTGCCTTAATAAATCAGGCTCTAAAGGAGCTATGGTAGAGCTCTGAGGGGATTCCCCCTCTCAACTTTGGTAGATATGAAGAGAGGGAGAAGGTCTCAACCTCTCGCTCCCACACTTTTTGGCTGGCACCTAAATTCTAAGAAAATCTGTCAAGGCCTGCTTTATGAATGTTACAAAATAGCAGACCCAGAACAGATCCCTGGGGTACTCCACTATTCAGCTTTCTCCACTACTCTGTATTTTGGGACATGCTTGTGTCGCCAAATTAGCACAGAGGCCTGTGCTAATTTTTGGGGTCATGTGCATTCACCCTCATGCTGATAGTGTGATGCTAAAGAACAATACTGCACTAACCAGACATAGATACACTTAATGTCACCCACTGATGTGGCTTAATTCCACCTTTACTAATGGCAAAAAGTGCACATAGTGCATACCCAAAACACCCCCGCTAACCACAACATGCCATCAAAGTCCACATTATGCTCCTAACCTGCTCAGTCCCCACCCCAATTGCATGCTACACAGTTAGAGTGGGAGTTTGAGCATGCGGCCCCGTGCTGTTAGCACAGCGCCTTTAGTGCATATCAGACTCAGCGCTGAAGGTTAGTAAACATGCCTCTTACTGCTTCAGCAGCTATCTCTCCTGTGTCTTAACACCCATAATGCATCCTGCTTTCTGAGCACTTTAAATAGCCTGTAAGTCAAAAAATTACATCTGGTCAAAAGCTGGTGTTAAATTTGTGCTTTAGCACACCCTAAATAGTGGTTAGAGCAGAACATATCACACTATTTAATGTGTGCCTACTAAAATATTGGTTGACATTTGATGTTCCTAATTTACATGTGCATATGTGCTAATTGTAACACATATGCATTGACCTCTTCAGTGACTGATCTGGCCTGCACACTAAGAGGGTGATTCTGTACTGGCCGTCCAGCACCTATATGGCCGATCAAAATCGAAGTATACAGAGGTAGACCCGATTCTGATCCTGCAGGGGCTAGATGTGTCCGCGGGATCAGAATTGGGTCTATGGCCTGGATGTGCAGGCTGGGCCCTGATTCTGACCGTCTGCACGCCCAGCCACAAACCGAGCTGACTCAGCCTGGCTCTGTAATGGAGCCACAGTGCCATTGCGTCTCATTGCCATGGCACCGTGGCTCTATTATGGAGCCACAATCCCCGGCCGTCGACCCAAAATGCCCTTTCCCCACAGCCTGACCTACGATCTGGCCTCCCATGGCCAGGGTCAGGCTACGCAAACCCCCTTCACCCCTTACCGATCCATCCCCACCATCCACTGCCATCCCCCGATGTCCAGGGGGATTTATTCCACTTCAGAGGTGCAATAAGTCCTCTGTCTACCCTGCCTTCGCCCCGCCTCCTGCCCTCCCACCCCTGCCTACGGCTCCCAGTGCAACACAGCTGTATGTACAGGGAGTCTATGCACCGGGGCGGCAGGGTGACAAATAGCGGGGATATATGTCTTGACAGGATGTACATCCCTGCTATTCGTGGCACAGAATGACCCTTTAAGGCCTCAGCTATTTCAAGGACATGCTAAGCTTTAGTTCTGTCTTCTGATTTATGTTTTTATCTTACTTTGCTTTGGGCCATCCTTTTATGTTGGAAAATGATTTCTAAACTTTTGTAATAAATAAAATAAATTGTGCCTAGGCCGTTTAATCTTTGCACTGTTTAATGACAAATAGATGCAAAACTGTGCAAGTTAATTTTCTTTAGGAGTGTGCTCTTGTATCTATTATTTATTTGACCAGTTTTCTATACCACCTCATTCTTCAATCAAAGCAGTTTTACATCATGTAATCACTACAAACAGGTACTGGATTCATTCCCTTGTCCCCAAAGGGCTCACAATCTATGTGTACCTGAGGCAATGGAGGGTTAAGTGGCTTGCCCAAGAGCACAGAGTGCTTATAGGACCAGAAACCCCAGTCCCTCCAGCCTGAGATTGCTGTCCCCAGGTGGGACTTGAACCCCTAGCCCGAGGTATGATGTCCTAACCACTAGGCCACTCTTCCCTATTTCTCAGCTTATGCATTCACTACCTCACTTGCAGTACTTCTGCTTGTACAGCTTCACAGCTGAATCCTCATAAAGTGCAATATGGTACTCTCAAATGTTAGACTTGTATTATGCTTTATATCTGTTTAACCTGATGCAAAACATCACATAACACAGATCGCCATATTCATATTTAAAACTGATTTTCAGAAAGAGATGAAAAATATTCCTGCAAGCTTAAATTACACCTGCAAATCATTTTTTTAATAAAAGGAATATAGCTGCAAAACAGCTGCCCCACTGTTTTATCAATGTAGCCACAGGACAGGATTGCAAATTGTTTCTTAAAGGCTAATATATTAAAAGGCTTTTCTCGTCAGGGTCTTTTCCCATAGACACAGAATGGGAGGAAAACCTCAGCAAATCAGCCTATTTTTGTCTAGGAGGCAAAAGTACAGCATATATTTTTGTGAAAAATACTACTGCAAATTTCATATATTTCCTTATTATGCTGCTATTTTCCCATAAAGCCATTTAAAAATGACTATTGGATTTCATCAAAACAAAGCTGGCAGGCAATGTGCAGCAGTCAGTTCACACATTGCCTCTATTAAATGGGCTTTTGATTTCTGCCTTGAGGGCATGCTTACTGTAGGATGAATAAAGGAGCAGGATTAAAATGAAAAGTTTACACGTACCGCAGAGTGTAATGCAAGTGTTAGTCTTCAGAACTGGGGAGGGGGAGAGGGGGGCATGGGCAGGGGAGCAAATGTATCCAGATCATTTATTTTGCAGAAATGCAAAAATAAGGCTAGTGATTTAAAAGATAACATATGGGGTACAAGGCTGTCCATTTTTCTTTCAACAGCAGCAGGTCTGCACTGTGTGTTCGAGACCTTTATCCAAGGTGATTGAAGCCCTCATGGATTACCTCAAGGAGAGATGGCCCTCACGCCTCCCATGGGCATTTTGCTGAGCCAGCCAATCAGAGAATCCACTCTACCATTTATCACTCTGGCACCATTAAAGAACTACAGTGCATCACATGGCCTTGCAAGAATTAATCACTGCTTAATAGCGTGTGCCTGTATTTATGACACTATTTGGAATATCTGCATGCAACCGCTGGCACAGAATAAGAGCCTCTAGATAATGGACCATTGCATTTTGCTGTGGCTGAGCTAGTGAATTTTTCAATTGGTAATTAATATTTCTGGAAGATAGCTTTATGTATCTTCTTGTTAATTATAATGATATGCTCAGATTTATTAGGCTTTAAGGTCTATCATAAAAAAACAGAAGCAATGTTGGAGTATGATGTGGCTGGCTGGCTGAAACCAGCACTAAAAGCAAATGGAGGGAATATGCAGGGACTCATTCACAGCCATCAGGCTTGGGAAAGAATTTGAGTCAACTAGCACAAGGCTAAATATGTGATTGTTAAATCTTACTAAGAAAGGCATTGCTGTAACTTGTCAGGAAAAAAAATCTCAAGAATGTGAGGTAAAATTCAATTAGCCACACAGTCATCTGGGATTTTGTTACTGTGTCCTCCAGAGAACACTTTATAAGCAGAGTAATTTACTGCTGAGTTTGTGGTTCAAATAGATTACTCTACAACTGATTTGGGGTCATTTTAAGAATTTTAGGCAGGATAAAAAAACATACAAGCAGGAATTAGGCACATACAATATAGGAGATTAAGCACATTACATGATCTTATAAAGTGGGATAAGGTGTGTATGCAAAAGTTGTCATGCATAACTGTGTGCATAAAGGCTGTGTTGTAGACATGTCTGGGGCGTGCTGCCAAAGTTTGTGCATACAACATTCAACGTGTGCACACTCTTTTACATCTACTAAGATGCCTAAGGGAAGATTAACTTGTCTTGTGTGCCTGGTTGTTGGATTTCTTTAATAAACTTTGATGTATCGCCTTTAGGGAATACTGTAAAGGGATTGGTGCTGTAGAGGGTCTTGTGAATTCTTGGTCATGATTTCCAGTCCTTCTATGGTGCTGGAGTGTTGAAGGAAGGGAGTTTAGGAAAACATGGTTTAATTTTTTTTTTTTTAATGAACAGATGGAAAGTTAGAGGGGTTAGGCAAGTTAAAGCAGAAGGGCTCAACACAGGATGTAATTCTGGCAGGTATAGTAAAGGGAGCAAAAAAGTTATTTGCTCCCTCACTGGGGGATATTGTCAGCTTCTCTTTGGTAGAAGATTGTTTTCCACCAAGCCTTCCATTCACCCACCTTTATATGATTCCTGCAAATATAAAGACCTATGATTAGTTACAGCAAACTCACTGACCTGGATAAAAATGTAGATAAGGCAGAGAATCATACTCTGCATAAAATTTACCTCTCTTTTGCCTCCTCTCTTCTAATAGTCATTTTTATTTACTCATCACAAGCTATAGAGCCTGGGAACACTGAGCAGCCTGGTTGCTGGAAGACTGGCATAGAAGGAAGAAAATTAAATGAAGCTGAAATAATTTAAAAAATACTAAATTTCTAAATTAAGTGGCAGAAATAAAGCCCTAGGCCTCTTCTACAAATGTAAGGTACAGAGATCAATTAAATCTATGCTGAACGTCAAATAACAAATTTGTCACAGGAATTCATTGGAAGTACATCAAAATGGGCACTCTAATGAAAAAATATATGTAATCTCTGCCTCAATTTTTGTGTAGATATAGAGCCCGATTCAGAAAGGGGCACATACAGACAGCCCCGAGCAAGACATTCCTGCAGGCACACAGAATCGGGCCCGAGGATGGCCCAGCATGCCCTGCATGCCTGCAGGGAAGCCCACCCCACAGGCTCCCCCTGGCTCCCGTGGCTCAGACAACCTCTTCCTCGCTGCCCCACCCATGGCTGACCAGCCGGGGCCTGGATTGGATGGTGGGGACCCCCTGCACCTGGCCCAGCCCCAGGGGTGGGGGATCTCTGGCCCTAATCACCCATTCAGTGCTGATCATTCCACATTCGAGATGGAATAACCAGTACGTCCCCTCTGACTCCACAGGACATACAGGGCCGTGACCTGAATTGGCCCTGTATGTCCTGCTGGCTCAGCCCACCCCCTTCTTGCCCAGACTCCATGTCCTACCGCCCCCCCCCCCCCCACTGGCTCTTCCCGTTCTGCTGCTCTAGTCATGCAGGGGGAGCCAGAGGGGGAATATGAGCAGGATGGCTTGTGGGATGTGCAGCCCCGCAAGCCACGATTCAAAATTGGGCCCATAGGCCTTCATTTTAGAAGCATCTAGATGTGTAAATAGCAGCATTTACACATATAGATCTCATACATATCCAAATAGCAATTTCAGAACATTGCTATTTGGATATGTGTACCTGTCAAGGATACAGGGATTTAAAGTGGGTATGGCGAGGAGTAGTAGAAGGTCTAGCAATATTTATTTATTTATTTAGAAAACTTTATAGGTCCTCTTCTTGGACAAAGCCAATAAAGATAGTTAACAACAAATTAAAAACACAATTTTCAATATACAAAGAAAAAAGAAACATCAATTCCATATATAAAAATCAGATTTAAAATAAACACTCAGAATTCTGGACCTTATACATTCTTTATCCAATAACTTAAGAAACACTGAAAGAAATTTTCCAGGCATATGTAAATATTTAAAACCCTTTGGACATTAAAAAAACCCCAAAAAACAAAAAGAAAACCAGCACTTATTGGGATCCTCCTTTTCCTTTACCTAGGTTTCCATTAGGAAACATCAATCCAACTGTTCCCTATATTCTAAATTTTCTGTCAAATGACCTTTACCTGTAAGTTGTCTAACTTTTAGTAAAAGACCATTTAGACATTTCCCATCGCTCCCCCTCAGCATCTTACACAAAATAATCTGCAGCTCTCCTAAGATCCCTCCTAATCTGGGCTAAATGTCTATATAAGTTAAACTTAAATGTGAATATCTTTAAAATCCCCAAACTTGATTAATATATCTACCCCTCCCATCAAATCCTCCATTTCTCTGCTTTCCCCAGTTTCCATTGAAATCTCAACACACCAAAACACCCCCCCCCCCCGAATATCCATCTCCAATATAAAATACCCATTCCATCAACCCTCTTCAACCTTATCAGACCATCATACAAAGCAACTCTTTGAACTTTCTTAAGAGTGTAATCTTCTGGAAAATGTAATCTTTCGCCGCGGCTCTCCACTTTCGGCTACTCTCCGTTTGGTCCTGGGTTCATTTCACAGAGACAGTAGGGTAAGCAGCACAAATAAGACAGCCAAAACTGGTGTGGCTTGGAAAAAGAGTTTTATATAGAAATAGGCTTATTACATAGGTACAGAACAAAGTTATATAGTTGTTGTTACAGAGCTGCTTCAGTGTGCCTCAGTAAATCTGCGTGTGTGTATGCATGTGTGAAGTGTGTGTCAGAGTCTCATAGTAAGAAGAATATAGAGAGAAAGAAAAGAACAAAAGGGGGGGGGGGGGAGAGAGAGAGAAGTATGGGTCAGAGCCTCATAGTAGGAAGTGTCCCATCAACAGAGAGAGAGCTATTTTTGTGTTTCTGTATTTATAGAGAAAATCTTCAGCACCTCCCCTTGTCATAATTTGGTTTGTTTGAGGTCTGCTATCACTTGATTTAGCAAGGAGGGGCTGCAGACCAATCTCATCAGGCCCGGAGACTGACATCACCAGGGGGTCAGAGCTAATCTCATCTTGTAAACTACCCTCATTAAGTTTGGAGACTGACATCACCAGAGTAACAAAGCTGCTTGAAATCCAAGGTCTGGGAAAAAGCCATGACACCTATGCCAGGCATAATGTCATGCTGATGTATGCTGACATCTCCCACACCTTTTTTATTTTTATTTATTATTTGTGCCTGGAAATGGTGGAAGCAAACCTGTGGTACCTGTCCTAGCTGCAATTACATGATAGTAAGCAGCTTGTCTAATACCTCCTGTATTAAATACTTTGCTTTGTCCAGTAGGTCCCCTGTCCTGCACAGTACTGTCTCTAGTGTTCTATTGATAAACAAATCCCCTTATGAGTCCAAACCTCGTGTCTTAGGTAGGGCAGCCACTACTGGGGGGGGGGGGGGGGGAACCCAATATGCTACTTCAGTGCCCGTCTTAGAGAGAGTGAACAATGCATAAGGGCTGCAGGAATTTCTGAGGAGGTTAAAGCTGAAATTTACCAGGATGCTATGAGTGAGGATAGGAAGCAATACTAGACTGCTGCTGACTCTGGTATTCAGTGTAATAGGAAATACCAAATTAGCCAAATTAGCAGGCCAAATTAGCCTGGATGTAGGGGTATATGCCGGAGAAATTCAGTGTAACTACCTTAAAATGTTGTTGATGTTTTGTAGGACATGCGCTGCAAGGAGATGTACATTTGTTTCATTTTACAACACAGGAAAATTATGATAATGCATAGCAATATTTGTAAAATAATAATAGGGTGAATAAAAACATTACAGACATGATCAGCAGTAGGTGAGTAACCACATAACAATTCCCACACAGACGCATGAGCATCTTGTAGCAAGTGTGTCCATTCTCATAAATGATGGTGTGATTCACTTCAGTGGATGTTGTTTTAAGGTGATCAATATAGGCATGGAGTTCTGTAAAGTTGAGCAGTTTATGTAGTGTCTCTTCTCCCATGCCAAGTGGTAATGGATGCACAGCATATGAGATAAAGTCTGGAATGTCCATAGAGTCATTGGTAACCAGCGGTGTGGAATAAGTTGTCCCGTTAATGGTGATGGAGACTAGTGGTGTATGACTGCACCAGGTATTGTTTGAACTGTACAACAAAGTGTTCTTAGGAAGGCGGATGTCATGCAATAGAAACTCAGCACCATTTGCCGAAACCACCCAAATCACCACTGTCTAAACCATACAAACACATGATCAGCCTACAAATTGTATATATTGTATATATTGTGGTTGTACATAGTTACCCTGTTAGCCAAGCTGAATATCCTGTTCATATGTAAACACAAAGTACTATTGGAAATGTGTATGTTCACTGTTTATTGTAAACCGCGCTGATGCTGAATAGCGCGGTATAAAAGAGACTTTAAATAAATAAATCTGGGAACAACTGAAAAAGAAACATTCTTTGTCCTTACAGGAAATATTGTACAAAATCAAGGCAGGAGGACCTAAAAAGTAATGTTCTGGAGGTGCCCTCAATTCTTGTGTCCTTTCTAGAGAAGTGGAAACCGGTGGCGCACACTGTACTTGAGTGATGTTTAATGAATAGAACACTGGCTTGTCCTGTATAGAACAGAAACTCAGGATGACCAGATCCTTTCCTTCCGGGAAAGGTGGGGGTATTTCTTGATAGCGATATACCCCATCTGTGAAGTTAGCCCAGCCAATCGTGCATATTCGGATGATAGTTCCTGTAATGAGACTTGGGTAGAAGAGAGCAGATACAAGAACAACAGGAAACCGAGACATAATAAAAGCTAACTTGCTTCACTCTGCTAGGGAGTAAACTAGTGCTCCTCACTTATACTATGCAACAACAAAAATAATTTTTACTACTTATTTACATAATGTGACACGGAAGATCTGCCCTGTGCCTTTAAAACACAGAAATCTGCTAGGTTTAGCTCAGATTCTGACAGGCAGGGAGATCAAAAGCTTCCCAGTTACCATAGGCAACCAAAACAGGCTGAGACACGAGGTCTGAAGGCAAGCCTAGCTAGCAAACACTCCCCAGTTAATCAGGAAAACAGTTTTCACATGGGCAAGAAAACGCCCCTAAACCTGTATAAAAAACGTCCAAAGCAAACAGAGTTAGATCAGGGAGATCTTGGAGTTCACGAGGAACAGGAAGCTGCAGAAGCTTGGCAAGTAAGAGGAAACTTGCAGGTCTCAGACGGAGGTTCAGAATATTCCTATACTGACTCTGAATTACCTGACCCTTGGAGCAGAAAGCCAAGGAGGAATTTGCAAAGGGAAACAAAGCTACCTGCAACAAGAGGGATTAGTTACAGGAAATACTCACCTCTGACGCAGTGTGATTTTCCAGGCACAGAGCTCAGTGGAAGGAACGTGAGGCAGCTGGTAAGAAGCCATATATAATTGAAAAGCAGAGCTGCTTGAAATTCTTACAACCCTGTGAGAGGGAAAGTAATTCGGTTGAAGATGTTTGTATGAGTGATGAGGATGAATGTATGTCTCTAAAACCCTGCAGAAGACTTCCAAGAGAAAAGTCTGTCAGGACCAGAACAGGACAGTGTTATGAGCTAATGCCAGGCACGAGAGGTAGGAGATTGAAAAGCTACAAAGAGAAAGCAGGTTTAAACAGAGCTGTTTCTCCATCCTGCTTTTACAAGCTGTCTGATAACTACCTGCCTTATTGTGGAGAGGGCTGTGTTGAAAGCTCAGAGACTGATTTGAGGAGGTTTCAAACTTTCTGCCCTAGAGAAAATAATGTGGTTGAAGAACCAATGATTACAGAGCCAAGTAGCTTAAATCCCTGTATTGAGGACATGGATTGCTCTTTGTTAATGGCTGATATAAGTTCGCTGTGCTAGCTAAAGACAAGAGTGCCTTGTAGAGAGCTGAATGAGCACAGAAGAGACTGTCAGCATTTTCATTTGGATTCTGTTTATTATTATTCCTGTTTTTGTTCAAGCGAGAAGCTGTGTTTTGTTTTCACCTTCAGTTTTGCCAGAAGCATGGCTACATTTTGAGTTCTTGTGTTTTGTACTGTTTTTGAAAATCCAAACCCCAGGAGGGGAATAAAACTCCTTCTTAAACCTGACCACTCAGTCTCAACTACTCCTTTTCATAAAGAAAGGTCAGGCCCAGCAGTGTGACTGGCTGCCTACGCCTCAGTCCAGCCACTGCTGGTGACATAAATGGCGTAGTAATTTGGATTTTTGAAAAAAAAAAAAAAAAAGTACTACCCAAGGCTTTTTCCTAAGTGAGGATACAATTGGCTGAAGGAAAAAAAAACAGCAGCAAAGGAAAATCCTGAGAGAGGAAAATCCTGACACAGAATTCTCCAGCGAGTGGATGTCCACAGGCTGACCTGAAGGAGGCGTGCAAAGAACCTTTCTCAACGCAAGATCCTACACCGTGCTGAGGTATAAGTAGGTGGGCACGGGTGGTGAGGATTGCTGAGAAAGGGAACAAAGATATACCTTGCTAAAGGCAGACAGGGAAAAGAAAAAAATATATATTGTGCCGCACTTGGTGGGCCCTGTTTTTTTTCTCCCATACAGGTACACTTCGACGCCGGGATGGATCCCCAGGACATGCTCCGATGCATGGAGGAACAATGGAGAGCCCAGAGTGAGCTCGCTCGACAAGCCCAGGACAGGACTATGGCAGCACTGGCTGCGCAGCAGAAGCCACTCCTGGACTTGCTAACCGTGCTGCTGAAGAGGACACCCACCACAGATGAGGAAGGCGTACCGATACCACCTGTGGTAGGACTGCAAAACTGTAGTGCATTGGCACTGGGACCATTGCAAAAGACTGACAATTTTGACGACTACTCTGATGCCTTTGAAAGGATTGCGGAGGCGGCTAAATGGCTACTAGACCAGTGGGCCGTTAGGTTCGCCATGTCTTTAACCGGAGAGGCATTGGCGGCCTACAAGGTGATGCCCGCAGGCCTAGCGTCCAATTACCCGGACGTAAAATTAGCCGTGAGAGATAGGCTAGGTTTAACACCTACGCACTATCGACGTCTTTTTAGAGAGGCAAGGCTCTTGCCTAAAGAGATGCCGAAGGCTTTAATGCAACGACTTAAAGGTCTAGCAACAAAATGGCTTGCTCCAGAGAAGGCAACAGTGGAATCCTTGATGGATGCTGTGCTCCTTGAGCAATATTTTGAGGCTGTACTGCCGGAAGTAAAAGCTTTTTTGTTGTTACAGAAGTGCAAATCCACTAGGGAAGCGGCTGAACTGACAGAATGTTATTTTGAAGCTGAGTTAGCCGGAGCTTCCAGAGATAGCATTCTAAGAGTAACGGGCATGGAAAGAATGCCAGGTATAAAGAAAGCCTATACTCATAAGGTACAGAGGGGAAATGTAAGTAAATATGATGTGATGAAATGTTTTCAATGTGGAAAAAGTGGTCACATGCACAGGGACTGTGAAGAGCACATAGCCCTTGTATCAGGAGGGGAGAGACGCAGTGGGGAAGAATTTGTTATAGACGTCCAGGTGGAGGGTGTAGATGCTGTAGCGCTCCTTGATTCCGGAGCGGATCAGAGTATGGTCTCACAAGAAATGTGGAAGACCATTCAGGCCCATAACCCTTCCCTGTTTAATTGTGTGGATGGACGTGTGAAAGTAAGATGCGTGCATGGTGCCTCCTCTTTTTGCCCAATGTATGAGATGTGTGTGAATGGGTTGAATACTAGGGAGAAGGTACACATGGCAGTTGTCCCCCGACTTCCCTTTAAGGTAGTCCTAGGGCGTGACTGGCCCCCATTTGAGGAAGAAATGGGAAAAGGCCTCAAAGGAAAGTTAGGCCCCAGCCAGATAGGACCTCTAGGAGAAAAGGCACCACCTGAGACCCCAAAAACTGAGGCTATTGCCCAAAAGATCCCGAGTGCTTTATTTGGGAAACCACGGGTAGAAGGGGGGTCCTCAGCTAAAAAGAAGTTTGTGTTAAAATTCACAAAAACATCCCCACATGCAAAAGGCCCACAAAGAGCTACCGAAGCCTCAGCAGGCTATGACCTGTTTAGTAACGAGGATGCAATAGTTCCCAAGGGAGGGAAGGCCCTCATTGACACAGGGGTAAAAATTCAAATCCCTGAAGGGGACAGCACCGCGGTCTGGCCTAGCGGTCAAACATTCGATTGAGATCAGGGCGGGGGTGATAGACCCTGATTACCATGGTGTGGTCAAGGCCCTACTCTTCAACTTCGGTGAAGAGGATTTTGCAGTGAAAAAGGGCGAACGAATAGCCCAGTTAATCTGTGAACGGGTGGGTTTCCCCGTGTTAGAAGAGACACCCTCATTAACTTCCACAAGCCGTGGGTCTGGAGGGTTTGGCTCCACAGGGATGAAGGATGTTAAGGGCTTAGCAGCCATTGCTGAGGAAAAGAAAGAGGAGGACTTAGGTCCCCAGCCCTCAGATTGGAGGGAACAACCTGAGATACGTACAGGTACGGACCTGTCGGAGCACCAACAGGCAGATTTAGCCAGGCTATTACGGAAGTTCTCCGATGTCCTGACAGCTGTGCCCGGCGAAACACGCCTAGTGGCACATGAGGTCATCACAATCCCGGGGAAGATAATTAGACAGCGCCCGTATAGGTTGCCGGAGGCAAAGAAAAACAAAGTCATTGCCCAGGTTAAGGAGATGGTGGAAATGGGCGTAATTGAGGAGTCCCATAGTCCATGGTCTAGTCCTATAGTCCTAGTCCCAAAACCAGACGGAACGCTCCGTTTTTGTATCGATTTTAGGCAAATTAATGCTATTTCACAGTTTGACGCATACCCCATGCCGAGAATTGATGATCTGTTAGATCGGTTAGGACAGGCTAGGTTTCTAACAACCCTAGACTTAACCAAGGGATACTGGCAAATCCCATTAACAAGGGATTCTAAGCCGAAGACAGCTTTTTCCACTCCAATAGGCCTATACCAGTTTAGACGTAGGCTGTTTGGGCTACACGGCGCGGCGGCAACATGCCAGCAGCTTATTGATCAGGTCCTGAGGCCGCACCAAGAATATGCGTTAGCCTACATGGATGACGTTATCATCCATAGCGGCACATGGCTTGAACACTTATCCCGGATAGAGGCGGTACTACAAGCCATCCGGAAAGCTGGTCTCACCCTAAACCCGAAGAAATGTCTTTTTGCAGCTAGGGAGGCCAAATACCTGGGACATCTGGTTGGGAATGGGCTAGTGAAACCCATAGCGGATAAAACTGAAAGTGTGCGAAACTTCCCAAGACCGATAGAGAAGAAGCATGTCCGTAGCTTCTTAGGTCTGATAGGCTACTATCGGAGATTTATCGCCAGGTTTGCATACAAGCTACAAAAGCAGCAACCTCACAGTACTGTGCTGACGCTGACCCACAGGAATACTGTCTCTGCAGTACCACTTGGTTATTTGGGTCCAATTGTACATTTGCAAAACCTGCTAGTCGCCTGCCTCCTTCACATTGGCTACTACCATCAATATATACTGTAGGAAGAAAAGGTGAAATTTTGTCTAGTCCTAGTTCCCTAAAGATCATGTGATTAGGGGCACTGGGTGAGGACTGACAGTCATGAGGTTGCCCCTCCAGCAAGATTCCAGCTACTTGCACTTTAGGTTCTTTCAACAGTTCAATCTTTACATTCTGTGCTTGCAACCTGAGAGTCCACTGGACTATTATCTCAGTCCTAATCTTGCTACATGCTAACTTTCCCTCTACAATGAATTTGAGGGGGGTGTGATGGCTGCATATGTATGTGGTTTGAGCACCAATGATGTATGTAAATTTCTGCATAGCAGCATAGGAAGCCAGTACATGTTTTTCACAGTTTCCCATTTTGAGTTCAGGAGAAGTGAGAACTCTGGAACAGAAAGCAATAGGGCGATCTACTCCTCCTAGGCGTTGTGTTAGAGTTGCACCTATACTGTTCTCTCCAACTACAGGATACAGGAAAACATGTTGTGTGTGATCTGGGTGTGCAAGCACAGGAACAGAAGTCAGAATGTGCTTTAATTTAGTTACAGCTTCTGTATGTTCTTCCTCCCAAACATAACTTTTACTTTTTAGCAGGGAGTAAAGTGGAGCTGCCACTTCAGCATAATTGTGCATGAAGTCACAACAGAAACCAGTGAGCCCTAGAAATGACTGGAGTGATTTCTGATCTGTAGGAAGTGGAAGTTTCTGTATCAGCTCTATCCTCTGAGAATCTACAGATTTACCATCCTGGCCAATAGTAACCCCTAAAAAGGAAACCTGTGATTTGCACAGTTGAGCCTTGGCAGGATTAACTTTAAGACCAGTTTGTAAAAGGGCTTTTAAAACTTCTCTTACATGATTCCAGTGTACAGCTTCATTCTCAGACTGAATCAGAATGTCATCTACATACTGAATTATATTATCTCTGCAAGACAATAGTGACAGGGCTTCCTGCATGTATTTATGAAATATTGAGGGGGAATCCTTATAGCCCTGTGGAAGCACAGTCCATGCATATTGTTTATTCAGCCACTGAAAGGCTGTTTTGTACTGGCATTCAAGGGCCAGGGGCAGACTCCAAAACCCATTGGATATGTCTAAAACAGAGAAAAATTTACATTTGGGGTTCAGTTTAGAGATCATTTCAGGGTATGAGGCTACCACGGGCACTACAGATTTTGAAACTTGATTCAAGGCACGGAAGTCCATAGTGAGCCTGAAGGAACCCCCTGGTTTAACTATCGGCCAGGCTGGTGAATTGCATGTGGAAGAAATAGGTCTAATCAGACCCCTCTCCTCCAGTATCTTCACAATTTTAGTCACTGGTTCTATAGCCTGATGAGGTACTGGGTATTGTTTCTGTGGTGGAGGATCCTCACCTTCCAACAGTATTTTCTGTGTGCATTTTCCCACAGTCTAACTTGTCTTGAGCCCAGACTAGAATATCAGCCACCTCTGAGGGAATTACACACAGATCATACTGCTGAGCTGCCTTGGTGCACTGAGTTGCTAACTGCATGGGAATGACTTCATGCACTAAAGTTTTAGAAGCACTTGAAGTTCCTGAATACTGCCACAATTTAAGATTAGCCATATCCACCACCAAATTTAACTGGTTGAGAATGTCAATTCCAATTATTTCTTTTGGTGTGTTCACTATAGTGGAGGCAGTGGTTTCCAACATTTCCTTGTTTTGTTCACTGTGCACAGGGATACCCCATTTAACTGGGATAGCCACACCATTGGAAGCTGTGTCATTAATTCCTTGAATTTCATAAATTTCCATATTTTTCTGATCTGCAGTGGGAGAAGCTCTGTTTGTAAAACTAATTCCAGCCCCTGTGTCAATCAAAGCTAGTTTATCCTGACCCCCTATTCTTCTTATAACATTGGGGCATCCACAAGCGTCCAGTATCAAGGATGTTACAAGCCTTAAACTGTATTCTGGGCCTATATCTGTTTCATCATCCAGAGGCTCTGGAATCGAGTCCTCTGCTGATAGAACGGAGGCAGGCTGGGCTATGAAGGCTTGAGACATTTTGATATCTGAACCCAGAAGGTCAGGACACCCCTATGCACTAGACTTGTGTTTGTCCTGAGCTGCTTGTAAGTCCTGTTTTAATTTATCTAGTTCTACCTGCAGTATGTGTTTGTCCTGTTCCCATTTAATTTTCTCCTTTTCTAATCCATCTCTCTGTGCTTTGAGCTCCTGAAAGGGAATGTACCCTGAGGAATTTCTAAAAGTACCTCTGCTTTGTCCTCTCCAAGGTGTCTGTCCTCTGTATCCTTTGTCTGTATTTTTTGTATATTGGGAGGATCCCTCAGCTTGCCACTTCCGTGCTTCTGATACTGTTATGACCTGTGAGGGCTGGGTCTTCCAAACAGACCCAATTCTGAGCATTAAAGTATCAAAAGGGGTTGCTTTAGGGTCTTCAGAAAATAACAGAAGGTGTTTTGTAATCTCAGGGGATAGCAATTCTAATAAAAATGCCTTATGCGTGCTCTCCCCATAATCTTCTGCATTGGGCCAGGACTCCTGCTCATTAAGAACTGCTTTTAAAATCCAGGCTCTATATGCAAACTCTTCCAGTGTATCATTTGGTAGAGGTGAAATAATTTTAAATACTTGCATTGGGGAACAGTGAAATACTTTCTCAATGCCCCTTTTAACCAACTGGTATGGGTGAGTGAGAGAGCCAACTTTATAATAGTGTGGCCCCAGAGCCAGATGCATAAGTCTATCAAAGTCCGATTGTTTTCTTCTGTATTTCCCTAGACCCCAGTGAATCAGAATATCAGTGGCCCATTTGCACCACTCATTAACATTAAAAGGCATAGGGTCCGTTTTCTCAACTATCCTTTCCATGTCCCTATCTTTTAAATTGTCCTGCAGCATCACTTTAACTGGTGCTCTGAGTTCGGTACTGGGTGCCGGGTCTGAGTCATCTGAATTATCCTCCTGACACAGGTCCTGGTTATTGCTCTGTTCTGGCTGAGATAAACTATTAGAATTTTCTTCCTCTGATTCATCTTTATTTTTTCCATTCCTAAGCCCAGCTATATATTCTTCTGTATTCTTTTGTTTATAGGGTGTGTCATAGGCAGGGGGGGGGGGCTGAGGGTGAAATAGTGCAGAGCTTATATTTCTTTTGTCTTTCAGAGGCCAATTCATCCTTAACGTGCCTCAATTCAAGTTTAAGTGCTTCTAATTGCTCACTAACATTTATAAAGGAATTTGTGGCTTGTATCACCTGAGCCCTTTGCATAGAAATGCAAATTTGTGCCTCCTCAAGGTCTTTGGTTAATTGTGTACAATGAGAAGTCAGTTCAGTATTGTCCTGTTTCATGCTAATGAGCCCCCTGCACATGCCTTGGATAAAAAGGCATTTTCTTTTATTTGTTTTCTTTTTGAATTCTTGATAATGGTTTAACATTTGCCTTTGAATATTATACCATGATGCCTCAGGGAATTCCCCTTCAAAGGGACCACCTTTTCTCTTACAGTATGTCAATACTATTTCTTTAAGTTCTTTAAAATCAAAGGCTTCCATATTTGAGACTGCAGAAAGACTGTAGTTGGTACAGGGGCCTAGCTTATTATGTTTTTATTTGGTTTTGTGCGACTATCTCAAATGTGCAACCTTGGAAGGAGGAATGCTCACTTTTATATGAGAAGTGAGATTTAGAATTATAGTTGGAATGGCATAAATTTTATGGGTGTTCAGTAAAGAGTACTGGCATAAAGACCATGCCTTAAAATTATACCTGAATAAAAAGTGCTTACCACCTTTCAACAGGGTGGAAGTTTAGGATGAAATTATAGTAAGAAGGGTGTTAGGAGATTAACAGAATTGTCAGTTACTGTATCAATTGCAGCAAACTTTAAGCCTGCTCTCACCAAGATACCTACTGACAGGAGCCTGAGAAATAAAAGTCAAAGGGACAGGAGGTAATAGTGTTACCAGGAAAGATGTATTCAATGAGGGACTGTTTACCTGTGTACCACTTCCAAACTAAAGCTGGACTATCTCTCTGTCTTTTCTTAGCAGCTCAAATACTAGAGAGAAATCTGTGCCTTGTAACAAACTGTAACAAGCCTCTACATACAAATATGAAAATTGCAAGCCACTCTATGTAATGTCCCTAGGTATAGGTAATATTAAAATTCAGGATTATTACAGAGCATTTTGACAATAAAAATCTCACCTTGTCTAACCCACAAAACAAATGGTCACAAGGGCTTTTGATTTTCCTGTCGCACCCTGTCTGAAATCCACTTTAATGTAGCAAACAAAATTATTACTTACCCAACTGGAGATCTGCTGTGAAGTCTGAGACGGCACCCATAAAATGTAATCTTCTGGTAATGTAATCTTCCGCCGCTGCTCTCCACTTTTGGCTACTCTCCGTTTGGTCCTGGGTTCATTTCACAGAGACAATAGGGTAAGCAGCACAAATAAAACAACCAAAACTGGTGTGGCTTGGAAAAAGAGTTTTATATAGAAATAGGCTTATTACATAGGTACAGAACAGAGTTATATAGTTGTTGTTACAGAGCTGCTTCAGTGTGCCTCAATGAATCTGTGTGTGTGTGTGCATGTGTGAAGTGTGTGTCAGAGTCTCATAGTAAGAAGAATATAGAGAGAAAGAAAAGAACAAAAGGGGGGAGGGGGAAAGAGAGAAATATGGGTCAAAGCCTCATAGTAGGAAGTGTCCCATCAACAGAGAGAGAGAGCTATTTTTGTGTTTCTGTATTTATAGAGAAAATCTTCAGCACCTCCCCTTGTCATAATTTGGTTTGTTTGAGGTCTGCTATCACTTGATTTAGCAAGGAGGGGCTGCAGACCAATCTCATCAGGCCCGGAGACTGACATCACCAGGGGGTCAGAGCTAATCTCATCTTGTAAACTACCCTCATTAAGTTTGGAGACTGACATCACCAGAGTAACAAAGCTGCTTGAAATCCAAGGTCTTGGAAAAAGCCATGACACCTATGCTAGGCATAATGTCATGCTGATGTATGCTGACAAAGAGCACTCATTAAAACTGGCACAAAGTTCTCACCAAGGGGTATGTTTACTAAACTGCGCTCAAGTGCGCGGCACACAATAGGTACCTTAGCGCACGCTAATGATGCGTTTTTGTGCCCCGCACATGTGCGCGCCGCACTAAAGTACCCGCTCATGTGGGCGGCACGCTGATGTGCGATAGAGGCGTGGAAAGGCTCTCGGAGGGCGGAGGAAGGCTCCACAGGGGCAGAGAGACGGGGTCAATGGGTGGAGAGTGGGAGGGGCGAGGCTTCCCGCACAGGAGCGGGGCTGAAATTCAAGTAAAAAAATACCGCGAGTGAAAACCTCGCGGTAGAGCCGATTTAAAGGGAAGAGAAACCATTTCTGTCAGCAATGTAACTCAAAACCAGGGAAACCTACAAAAAGTGAGCAGTGTGATACATGTGCACGGAACAAAAGGGCAAATAAACATTAAAAATGACCCCAACAAAATATAAAAAAATTATAATCAAGATGGGCAATAGTGATAGTAATGGGAAACATCAAAAAACACTCCAAAGAAAGCCGCAAAAAATAAATATGAATTTTAGAAGGGTCTACGCTCCGTCCCCATACAAGGTGAATGATCCCAGAGTGAAATAGCACTGATCAGGGTTTCCCTCTCCATTGGACAGGTTACCTATGGCATGCACATTTCCACAACAGCAGGGCGGGCAGCTCGGAATGGGCAATTGGACAGATGCTGGGAAAGGGGATACAGAGGGCTGCAGGCAGCACATGCTGTGGTGCAGCTGGGGCACAGTGCGGACTAGGCAGATGCCTAGATGGCACTTAGGAATGCTGAAACTGAACAGCAGCCAGACAGCAACTGATGAGGGCCCAACATGGGCACGAGAGTGTTTAGCACAGTGTCACAGGGGATAGAACCCAGCAGGTACCCCCAAGGGCACGGAACATTGGCAGGCGGTGATTGGGGGACGTACGGACAGATATGCAGGCACCCCTACCCCAGAACCTGCACCATAGGCAGCCTCCTACCCGCACACAGGATGGCCTGAGACTGCGTACCACCAGCACCACCAGCAGAAGGGCATGTCAGCATGGTGGCACAGGGGTACTGGAGGTGGAGGGGGGCAGTGGCAGCTGCCCAGAGCAGACCATGGCCTAGCCCTGTGTAGGTGGGTGCCATGCACTGCAACAGACAGGCCCTGCCGGACAAACAGTCATGGTATCATCAGGGACTTCACTGTCTCTGTGGCAACACGGTGGTGCAGTGCACACAACCAGTGTGTTTGGAGACAGAAGATCACAGGTTCAAGCCCCAGCTGGGGCTCCTGCCAATCCAGTCCCCAAATTTTACCCACAACTATATTGTGATAGTAAAGACAAACCTTTATTGCAGAGAACATAAGCATGGCTCAAACACCTCTATTTTACCCTACATTGCACAGACACCAGAAACATGCACATTACCTAGAGCAGATTCCCCCAAATGCAGTCCTGGAGGGCCACTAATCCTTCAGGGATTATGCTGTCTCCAATCTAAGGATGGAGCGATACTGGTGGTGGAGGTGGCAGCAGCTGGTGGCAACAGCAGACCATGGCCTAGCCCTGTCCAGGTGGGTGCCGTGCACTGCAACAAACAGGCCCTGTCGGATGTACAGTCATGGACTCCCGAGGGAATACCGCACATCTGTGGCAACACGGTGGTGCAGTGCACACAGACAGTGTGTGCAAGAACAGAAGGTCACAGGTTCAAAGCCCAGCTGGGGCTACTGCCAATACAGTCCACATATTTTTCCCACAACTAAACGGTGATAGTAAGGAAAAACCTTTATTGCTGAGAACATACGCATGGTTAATACGCCTATATTTTACCCCACCGAGCACTGACACTATAAACAGGCGCATTACCTAGAGCAGAGGCTCCCAAATGCAGTCCTGGAGGGCCCCACACCATTCAGGTTCCATGCTGCCTCTAATAAAGATGCCTGTGCTGCATATCTATGCACCACCCCCATGGTATGCAGATGTAGCTCATGCATATTCATGAGGGACAGCATGAAATCCCGAACAGTGTTTGGCACACCAGGACTGGAGTTGGGAACCACTGCCGTAAAGCAGCAGCCAGCAGGGACAGACACACCCACACCCACACCCACAGGCCCCATTGGCCAATGCCTCCTGGAGAGGCAGGACATTGGGCCCTGCGTGCATCTCCCAATACTAGCACTTGCATACCTTAGCAATGCCACCCTACACCTGGGTATACGGTACACAGCTATCAAACGTTTGCTATGAGTACTGGCAGATAGCAATTCCTACATTAAGCACAGTTTGCTGATTGAGCTCCATCATAACAATCTTTCTGATGTCTGCGGTGTGTGCTTCAGGTCTGGTCTCTGACAGTGTTTACCACCCTGGGGAGTGACCCCCAACAGTATTGCGTACCATATCCATGCCTGTACTGTGCCCAGGACTGGTGTGGTGGGCAGGGCTGCTAAACTCCTCTATAGTAGCACAATTCTAGAATAGGTGTGGGAGTGTGTGTCTGTCTATACAGTGTGTGGTGGCTGCAAACACCCTCCACAGCCCACACTGCCAGCACTGTTGCCAGTATTGGCCTGCCAATGTGCATAATGAGGAGCAAGGTACCATGGGTATAGCCCAGACAGGGTGGCCTGGCCAGGATGCATCTGCACAGGGCATAGGGCACTGGCTGGGACATTTTAGTGCCCGGCCACCACCTACACAGACAGGGTGACCTCAGTATGTCCTGCTGGGAGATCACTCTCACCCTGACTGTGCAGTGATGACAGCATGGCTAGGCACCCCCATAATGCTATATAGTATTTCTGTCATGTGATATTGATGGGTTTCCTTTTGAGGCCCAGTCACTCACTTATCTGCTTGTTGTGTATGCTGACATCCCAGTTTTGGGTGCATGCATTTCCACCAGGAACATGCACTATGGGCTAGCTAGCAGACTGTTTGCAGCTGGTATGTGTCTTGATGGAGTGCCTTGCAGGGTGCAGTGGCTGAAGGCTTGCTGCAGGGAATATCAGATGGTGGGGGGGTGCAGCTTAGCATATCCAGGCCTAATGTCTGTCTGCTATTGTGTTATGGATGTGTACAGAGCTGCATTGACTGCCCTGTAGGGTGTCTGTTCCCCAGCAGGACTGGGGTTGATGGTCCCCTCTACTGCCACCATTGCAGGGAGATAGAAAGTGGCTCTGTTGATGGGAGACCCTGTTTACCAACCTCAGCCCTTGAGGAGAAGGGTGGTGGTACATTATCCTCCTTGGGGTCCATGGGGGCTACACCTGACTGAGACAGACAGATATATCCAAGATGTTTCTGCAGAAACTACCTATCTCACACATTAACACTGCTTTGGGCCTACAGCATGGCCTGTTTCTGCCATGGAAGGTGCTGTGGGCTGGGCGCCTCACCGCACCCTCAGGGTGAGCACAGTACCCACACAATGTGACGGTGTGTAGCTACTCTGTGCCAGTAAAAAACACGGTCAGTACCCCCTACCAGGCCGAGGTGCTGTGGGGGTGCACATGGTCAGTTTCCCCCTACAAGGCTGAGGTGCTGTGGGGGTGCATACCCCATCTTGTGTTTATCTGTGGACTGCTGATTTGCATGTGCAGTGCATCATGGGTACGGGTGTGCTAACCCTATCCTGGTGACCACAGCAGACTGTCTGTGTGGTGACGTGCACTCCCTCAGCAGCCAGCCAGGTGTTTGCCAGCAGCTATAGAGCTGTAGCCCAATGGTTACTTCAATGCCTGTGGAGGCTGAGGTTGTGGGTTCAAACCCACAGTTGGGTTATTTGATAGGGCTGCCCAAAGCATTATCTCTTTTTAATGTACATTATTGCTGCCAGCAAAAACACCCTCAGCATACTGTACCCATAAGGTGCCTCTGAGGGCGCTTTATAGGCACCCTATAGGGCACCTTATGGTTACCGTCCATATAAGGTGCACTATACGTTATCCTGTGGAGCAACTTATAGGGTGCCCTATAGGGGACATTTTAGGGTGCCGTGGCGGACAGTGCACTTTATAATGTGCCCTATGGAGTGCCTTATAAAGTGCCTTATGCTGCACCTTCACCTTACGGCACGTGAGGGCGTGTTTGCTGGCAGCAATTAATAAAATACAAATAAAGTGCTGCAGGAAACAATACATACATTGCAAAGCTGATGCCTCAGCCAGCCTTACATATTAGGCACACTGGGGAGCAAACTCATGACCCCTGTATCAGCAGTCAGTGCTTTAACCATTGTGCTACACTGCTGTTCCTCCTTGCATGTCAGCGCACCTACTTCAGATTTCCATGTGTTTAAATGCACAGTGCTGCCATCAAACACAGTGCTAATGACCTTGCTGTGCCTCATAGGGCACACTATATGGCACCCTATAGGCCACCTTTCAGCAACATTGTAGGGTGCCGTGGGCGGACAGTGCTTTTTAAAATGTGCCCTCTGGGGTACCCTATGAGGCGCCTTATGCAGCACCTTATGTTACAATACTTTGAGGGTGTGTTTGCTGGCAGCACTATTTAAAATAAAAATAAAATGCCCCCTACAGCAATATTACCTATAACAGGTAGTGCCTCAGCCAGCCTTCTCATTATGCACAGTGGGGGATGAACCCATGACTCCAGCATCATTGGTCAGTGTCTTAACCATTGCGCTACACTGCTGCTCCTCCTTGCATGTCAGTGCACCTACTTATGATTTTTATTCCTTAAACTGCACAGTGCTGCCATCAAAAACAGTGCTGTGACCTTGCGGTACCTCATACGGCACCCTATAAAGTGCCCTATAAGCAACATTCTAGGGTGCCTTGGCGGACAGTGCACTTTAAAATGTGCCTTATGGGGCGCCTTATGTTAACACGCTTTGAGAGTGCGTTTGCTAGTATAGATAATTAAAATTAAAAATAAAATGCATCCTTAAAGCAATCTTCCCCATAATAGGTAATGCCTCAGCCAGCCTTCTTAATTGGGCACAGTGGGGGATGGAACCCATGATCCCTGAACCATTGGTCAGTGTCTTAACCATTGTACTGTGGCTCTGTTTCTGTGTTTGCACATCAGCGCGCCACTTATGCTTCCCACGCAACTTTCCCATACGCTAATGTGCGGGGCGCACTTGAGCGCAGCGCACATTACGCATGATTAATCCCGGTTTTGCTTTTTTCTGACTGAAACGCCCACTCCTTATATGGCATCCGCACACTAGCGTGGCTCGCACCCTAACGGGGTTTTAGTAAACATACCCCCAAGTCTCACAAGGTCTCATGAAGGGGCTCACAAAGGGACAGTGGCTGACCCTTTGCACAATCTTTGGTTGCAATATTGCCACAGCATTGGCTCTTTTTTATGCCACTATGGGTAATATCATCCCCTTGCCTCCACTGATTTCTCTTGTGAATAACACACTTCACCCAGCTTGTTTGCTGTTCTGGCAGGAGATACTCCAAACAGCCATGTATATCCCATTTTATAATGGAAAGCCAAGTCTAGATTAAAATATATAAATACTGGCTTTCCACCTGCCTTGAGACATGCATATGTACCAGCACCCATTTTAGACCTGGGGTCTAAACGAAGGAAAAAGTGCCAAGGTCAATAGAACCCACTTTTACTCTCCCCTGGACCCCCGAATAAAAAGTATACCCCCGAACCACCCCTGCAGCCCCATGACCAGGGCCGACCCCAAACATCCGGATAAAGGCAGGTCCCCTAAACCCTGCCCTGTACTCCTTTGACCAGGGCATACCCCCAAGCTCCCATCCTCCCCCTAACAAATGTAGATCCCCAACAAACACCCAGACCCCCTGACCCCCTAGGTTTTACCAGGGGTGTCTCTAGTGTTGGTGGGGGACAGGAGCAATCCCGCAGTCACTCCTGCCCCACCAGATGCATGGTTCAAAATTGAACTTCTGACCGGTAGTTTCAGTCTCATGATACAGCCACTAGCAATCGAGCTGCCAAATAAGGAGTGCATATAGGCTTTTCTCTCACTTGGTTTGCAGCTTGTCGTGCTGTGAGGGCTTGCGTGCATCAGTGATGCTGAGAGCTAAACTATCGGTAGTTTAACTACTGGCAGGGTCTCCCAAGATGGACAGGTCTCAGCTGAGGTGCCAGACCAAGACAAACCACCCATCTGGGCAATAAGCAGAATGGGACAGTGTTGACGGCGGAGGATCACATTTTTGTGACAACAGCAACAGCACCAAACTTAAACTGCGCGGAAGAAAGGCCCGGCAATCTACTTCTGTATCTTGCCATGAAAACCCAATGGATAGTTACAACAAAACCAAATTGTGCTATGGTGCTGGAAGATGGAGACCCCCAGGTCAGAAGGCACTCAACTAGCTACTGGGGAAGAGCTGAAGACTTTTCAGAGTAAAGCCAGCATTTATGATTGGGTTGTATCAAAGCCCTCGGGAAAGTCTGGCTGCTGATGTAGCTGGGCATGAAATGAGAGTCAGAAGCTGTAAAGATGTCTTACACATTAGAACATGGAACGTACGAAGCATGAACCAAGGGAAGTTGGAGGTGGTCAAGAATGAAATGGAACGTGTACAACTTGATCTGTTGGGTGTCAGAGAACTGAAATGAACTGGCATGGGGCACTTTGCATCAGATGATCACATGGTCTACTATGCTGGAAATGAAAGACAAAGAAGAAATGGTGTTGGCATTTAAAATAAAGAAGAAACTTGCAAAAACTGTAATGAAATACAATGCAGTCAGCGAACGCTTAATCTCTATTCGTCTACGAGGATTGCCTATCAACACAACTATAATTCAAGTATATGCCCCAACAACAGCTGCAGAAGAGAATGAAATTGAAGAGTTCTATGAACAAGTACAAGCTGAAATTGACAGAACAGAACATGCAAACAGGATATCCTGATAGTCATGGGTGACTGGAATGCAAAAGATGGCAACAAAGAAGAAGGCAAAGTAGTTGGAAAATATGGACTTGGCAACAGAAATGAAGCTGGAGAAAGACTGATAGAATTCTGCAAGACCAATGATCTATTCATCTCAAACACCTTCTTCCAGCAACACAAGCGGCGACTGTACACATGGACTTCACCGAATGGATTATATAAAAATCAAATTGACTACATATGTGGAAGTCAACGATGGAAAAGCTCTGTAACATCAACAAAGACAAAACCTGGAGCTGACTGTGGTACAGATCATCAACTACTAGTATGCAAACTTAAGCTAAAGTTGATAAAGAGCAAGCCACTCAATGAATGCTAGCCAACAATATGACACTTGAGAATATACCACTGGAATTTAAAGACTGCTGACTTGCAAAAAAATTGATTTCGCTGCTTTAGATACAAAGGACAGAGCTCCTGGAAGAGTTATGGAAGACATCAAGAGGTTGTGTTGGAAGGACAAAGCGGAGGAAGTCTCTACAAAAGGTGAAAAAAAGCAAAAAACCGGCCAAAATGGATGACAGAAGAAACTCTGAAAATTGCCCAGAAACACAGAGAAGCTAAAGGCCAGAGGTACGGAAAGATTAAGACAATCGCAGAAAGACATCAACAAGGGATGGTGATTGCCAGAAGGTGCAGCAAGGGGACGAGGACAAGGAAAAGTACTACAATGACACTTGCAAGGAAAATAGAAGCAGGAAAGGAAACTATTAGAGGAAGAACAAGAGATCGGCTTTCCTAAAGATCTACGAGAGTTGAAAGCAAAAAGTTCCAGCCTCGAATTGGAATGTTACAAGAGGCTCAAGGTTCTATGTTGAATGATGCTGAGAAGCCAATCAAGACAAAGGTGTGGAAGGAATATACAGAGTTTTATATGATAAAGGATCAAGTGGACCAACAGCCGTTTCAACCTGTACCTTATGATCGGGAAAACCATTGGTGATGAAAGAAGAAGTTTAAAAGCAGCATTGAAAGCCTTATTCAAAGAACAGGAGCACCAGGCATTGATAGCATTCCCATAGAAGTATTGCAGAAATCTGAATGGCAGCTGTTACCGTACTACACAAGGCTTCTGCCAAGAAATATGGAAGGACAGACATAATGGCCAACTGACTGGAAAAAGATCGGTGTTTATACCCATACTATAAGGAAAGGTTGATCCAACTGACTGTCGGAAAGTTATCGCACACTCGCTCTGATCCCACATGCCAGCAAGATTCATTCTGAAGATTATTCAAAAGAGACTACAACCATACCTGGAACAAGGAACTACACTGAAGTGCAAAGGCAGGGTTCAGGAAAGGAGCGAGGAGAACGAGAGACATCATTGCGGATTGTGAGATGGATCCTTGAACAGACTAAAAAGAATACCAAAAAGGATATCTATTTGTGCTTTATCGACTATAGCAAAGGGCTTTTGACTGTGTAAAACCTATGAGAAACTTTGGGCCACATTAAGAAGCATGGGTTATACCAGAAACACCTGATCGTTCTCTTGGCGCAATCTGTACATTGATCAAGAAGCAGCAAACAGTTCGAACGGAACAAGGAGGAAAACAGAGATGGTTTAAAATAAGCAAAACAATCATCATGAGAAGCAGGATTGTTATTGAAGACATCCGCCGAGCCGCGGGCAGTTGGTTCCCGGAAGGCCCGACATTTCAGGGCGTGCGGCCTCGGGCGCAGGGACCATGTGCGCGGCCTGGGAGCGCGGGCGCGCGTGCACGGCCCTGATGCGGCTGCGCGCGCGCGCATCTTTTAAATTGATTGGCTACCTTGGTGGCGCGGCCTCACAGGGAGCCAATTAGAGCCTCGGGGGTTGGGGAACGGGGGGGGGGGCAAGGGAGTTGAAGCTGGGCATCACAGGCTCTCGCCGGTGGCTCAGTCGAACGGCAGGCTGCGTCAGTGCCGGCACTCCCTCCCTCCCCCCCTAACGTTAGGCGGTGGTGGGTGTTTAGGGGGTGTTGCAAGCTGGGGGGGTGGGGGCGGAATCAAGGGAGGTTCAGTGGGTCCGGAGCAGCAGGGCTACATGTTGGGCAGGGGCAGGGTGCCCCTGACTCCGGTTCCAAAACCCCGGCCGACCTTGCTTAGAATGGCGAAAGCGGGAGAGAGGGGTTATGGTAACTTGCCGTGGGGGGGTGGGCGGAGTTATGGCCATTAGAGGTGGCAGGCACTTTGCTGAGGTATGGCTGGTGCAGCCGGGTGCCGCTAATTGACGGGGTTGGAAAGTTTATTGGTTGGTTTGTTAAATGTATGGTAATTAAAAAGATGCTACCAGTTGGTGTTCTATAAATTTTTGTGTGATGTTTTTTTTGGGGGGGGGAGCGGGGCGTTGTTGTGGAGCGTGTGGCGGGGGGGGGGGGGGTGTGAGAGGTAGGGCGGGAGGCGCCGGGTACGCCTGCCTCGGTTAACAGAGGTGTGAAGCTTGGTGAATAGACTCATCAAAACCTTCGCTATGCTGATGATACCACATTACTGGCTGAAAGTGAGAAAGATGATCTGAAACATTTGCTTCTCACAATCAAAGAGAAACATAGTCTCAAATATGGGATTGCACTCCGCTTAATGTAAAGAGAAGACAATAGATCATGACAAACTGGCATAAATCAACAGGGTTAATCGTTTTGTCAAGGAGACAGAAATTGAAATTGTGAACAACTTTAACCTACTTGGATCAACTATCAATACAAAGAGAGCACACAAAGCAGTCAAGAGAATCAGACCGACGCATTGCTGCTTGGCCAGAATGGCTATGAAAGACCTCAGATAAGATTCTCAAGAGCAGAGATGTCTCTATCGCATACAAAGATTTGACTTGTTTTTTTTAAGCCATGGTATTTTCAATAACATCATATGGTATGTGAAAGCTGGGACAGTGGAAAAAAAGATAGACAGGAAGAAAATTGATGTGCCTTTGAATTATGGTGCTGGGCCGGCGGATACTCGTGGTATTACCATGGTACTGCCCGGAAGAACAAACCAGTCGGTACTAGAGGATGGATCAAACCCTAAGCTTTCTTTAGACGCTCAGATGACAAGACTGCGACTTTCATACTTTGGACACATCATGCGAAGAGTAGAGATCATTGAGCGAAGCACAGACATTTATGCTTGGCAAGATAGTTCTAACCCCGCCCGTCAGACGCAAGGAGCAGAGGACAGGCCCAGCAATGAGATGGATCGATACAAATAACAAGCAGCTACGGTTTGTACCCAGTCTGTCAACCAATGAGCCGCGCTGAACTGAAGGAGCTTGCAGAGAACACAATTTCAGGATAGCTATCCAGAGGGTCGCCATGAGTCGGACTTCAGGACCTCGACGGCACTCTTAACTAACAACAACATAGGCTTTTCATGTTAAAAAAGTAAAAAAATACCCACAGATGTGCAAAAAGACAATAGCAATGGGGTTTATTTACTTTAATGTTGGGAAACCACCTTTTTTGTGAAAAAGTTTCCCCCAGAAGGGGCCAGATTTAAAGTAATAACCTTCATGTAAAGCGTCACGGGTGCATGCAAATGTATTTATATTTTCTCATTAATGAGCTGTTGGAATGCATGTTGGCTTTTGCGATGTCCTGAATAATGCAAAAAAGTTAGCTCTCAGGTTAGAGTCGGGGTTCTCGGGCAATGGGCAGGTGTTAAAACAAAATTCCTTCTGCTAATCCCAACCCTGTTTTCAACACAAGCCATGAAACCCCCTCTGAACATTCTGACATCCTTTCGATATCAGGCCTAAACCTCCACCTTCTTTGGCATGTTGCTTTTGGATCCTGGAATTTCCTCTATTAACACTGTTTAATACCCTTGTGTTTGGCTAATCATTTCGGAATTAATGAAGTTCCCTAGACCCTTGCTTGTTCTGTTTATTATCTTGAAAAGGACTGTAAGTTCTGCATCGCAGCAAGGACTGGTCCTATTACATGTATGTATAAAAGTGTTAAAGCTGCCAAAATAAAGGTATTCGTACTTCTTATGTTTAGCAGCTTTAATCCCTAGCAATAATGCTGAAGAAAGAGTACTGCTAAGCAAGCACTAGCGGACCACCATTTTGATACCAGGTTGGCCACCAAGAAAACTCCCAGTAAGAACTCCTACTAGGAAGACTTCCATAATCATGATCATGTTTTATCTCATGTAAGAGGATTTAGGTGGTTCTTGTGATATGTCAAGGAGTGTTTGGAAAGTAGTGGGGGTTTGATAGGCATTACGGAGGTCCAGGATGTTCAGGGCAGGGGTGGAGGTCAAGAGCTGGAGATATTGGGGTGAATTTATGGTATTGGAAGGGTATTGGAGTATGATAAGGATCTGGTGATGGTGGTACAGGGATGTTGGGGTGGGATCTGGCTGTGAAGTATAAGGGGGATATGGTTAAGGGGGAGAGGAGGATACGATGGAATGTTGGGGAGGTTTGGGTGGACAATGGAACTTTGATTCCACTAATGGCCGTTTTACAAGATGGTTTTGGAGCCTACTACCTGAACTTTCTGAAGCAGGAGCCTGTGATGTCCCTGCTTGCAGGCACACACAGAAGAAGTGTGGAATGCGGATGCTCTGTTTTTTTTAAGATATCTTGATTTTTAATATAAATTTAAAAACTTTTTTTTTTTTTGGCTTTTTCCCCCCCCTCCTGCTCTCCAAAAACTTGCCTACACAACACAGACATGCACCCCTGCACATCCTTGTAGGTATTTTTAAAAAAGCTCAGGGTTCAGCAGTCTCTTTGGTAAAATACAGGGGGAAACTGAGCTCACACTGACCTAGGGCGTCTCAAATACCCTCTCCGGTATTGGCCTTCTAAAATGGGCGCGTTTTACTGTTGAAGATTGACATCTTCATTTAGGATCGTTTCCTGTTCGCATGTCTATAAGGACTGTTTATTGTTCTTCAAAACCCTAATGTGAGGATGTAATCCAGTTATTCTGACTTTAGACTCTAGAAGGAGATCTTTGAACTATTTGTGTATATTTTGGTTGTTTGTTTCTTTTTGAGTTGACTTATGATTGAAAACAGAATATACATAATCAAGCAGAAATTATCCAAATATAAAAGATATTTTATTTACATACATGGCCCTCCTCGATAGCCTTTCAAGATGTACAGCTGTATTGGGATTATGATTTTTGCAGGAAAGCGTGATTGAACTATATTAGTAGGATTTCAGAAATCGATGGCCAATTAATATGGCAATGAAAAAAAATGACAAATATGACAGCCTTTAAGGATTTGTGCACAGGGATAACAATTTGTGATTGTTTTCAACTTCCGTGGCCTTGTTCCTGATATTTGGACTTTATTTCACAGATTTGTTTTTTGCTAAATAAATATTTAATGTATGTTAGAACATTTTAAAACATGGCTAACTTTATTTAACTCATGCTAATTCATAAATTAACATGCCCCTCTAAATCATTTTTGTGCACATTAAATTTTTGAAGGCATGCTAACAAACCAAATCATGTGACAATGAATGCACATTTCATAGTGTGCATAGATTTCAGTTAGGGGTATGTTTACTAAATGGCGGTAAAGGAGCAATGGCACTTTTCAGTTCTGTGGTAAATGGCCAAGCGACTGATGGGACCTGTGAGAGGAGGGATGCGAGGGAATGGAACTGGACTGTTGAGGGGGGAAGGCTTGAAACTGGGAAATAGCTGATGGGGAGGGGCTTTGTGGAACTGGGAAATGGGCTGTGGGAGGTGGGAGCTTAGGACTGGAAATGGGCTAAGTGGCGGTGGGGAGCTAGGATCTGGAAATGGACTGATGGAGGGGCTAGGATTGGAAATGGGGCTGTAGGTGGGGGCTTGGATTTGGAAATGGACTCAGTGAGGGGCCTAGGGACTGCGAAATAAGCTTCTAGAGGGTCTTGGATTAGAAAATGGGCTGAGTGTGTGGGGGGGGGCTAGGACTGGATAATGGGCTGATGGGGGGGCTGAGATTGGAAATGAGCTGATGGAGGGTTGCTTTAGGATAGGACTGGAGATGGGGCTGTATGGGGGGTGAGTCTTTTCGGAGGATTGGTGAAATGGGCCTGATGGAGGGGCTAGGAAATAGGACTGGAATGGGCTTGTTGGGAGGGGGGCTAGGTTATGGAAATGGGCGTTTTTTTTTTTTTTTTTTTCTTGTGTTGGTGGGGCTCTGGGATTGAAATGGACTCATGGAGGGGGTAGGGAATGGAAATAGGATCATGGGGGCTTGGATTGGAAATGGGAGCTGTGGAGGTGGAGCTAGGAATGTGGAAAATGGACTGATGGTGGGGCCTAGGAAAGGACTAGAACTGGGCTGATGGGGGGAGCTGGGATGGAAATGAGATGATGGAGGAGTTCGGATAGGACTGGAAAAATGGCATGGGGGAAGCATAGGACTGGAAATGGGCTGATTGGGGGCTAGGACTTGAAATGGGCTGAATGATGCGGGGACTAGAAGGGAGCGGATGCTGGATGGTGGCTAGAACTAGAAGGGAGCTGATCCTGTTTGGGGAGGATTAGAATGGGAGAATGGGATGGGGCTGGGAAGAGTGAAACTGGAGGAGAAGGGAAAATATTTGTGTGGGAGGGAAGAAAAAATCTACAATGGCTGCCGGCTGGATTGGAGATGAGTAAGTTGGGGAATGAGGATGGAGGGGTAAAATTTGAGTGGATGAAAAAGGAATAAAGGAAGGCAGATGGAGGATTAGAGCCCCCCCAAAAAGAAAAAAGATCAGCCGTATTTTTAAAGCAGATGTAGAGAGAGAATGGAAAAAAAAACTAGAAGAGAGGAAGAAAGGACAACAGGACAGCAGAGGATGGAGATGTTAGTAGAAGACACAAAGAAACCAAAAGAAAGTGGGCCTGGAGCAATTGCAACTGAAAAAAACATGCACAAAGGTAGAAAAATATCTCTTTATTTGAATTTATTAACTGGAATATGTCAGCTCTGGGGAAAATGTGCATGCATAAACGTCTGCCGCTTTGTTTAGTACAAGAGGAAATTAATTGATAGTTTTATTTCTCTACAGTGTTGTTGTACATTCCAAGTTTTCGGCTTTTGGGGTGTTCCCAGTTTAATTATTGTCTTCCTATTTCTAAATTGTGATCCTTGTTCTTTTGGTTGGTGATGGTCCTATGTTCTGCATGTGTAAACTGAGCTGAGATATTCTGTTGATGTAGTTTGCTATTTGACATTGCCAACTTGTATCTGTCCCCAAGTAGAGGTATGTCTTGTTATTCTCTGAGATGCATTGGTTTAATGTTTGCAGTGTGACTCTTTTGATCGGTAGGGTATATGGTGCTTTGTGAGTCAGGTGGTAGTGCGGTTACGGATACGGTGGGTTTGCCTATGCGGTTCTAAATGTGCGCAATGTTTATATGTAGTTTCTAGGGTGGCCTGGTGGTTGGCACTGGATTATATATACATATAGAAAATCGTTTAGTCAGCTTTCTTTATCCCACTAACTCATTAAGATCGGCATATTTACTAAAAGTTAGGGCAATGTAGTAACATTATGCAAATATGTGATGCAAATGAGGCCCCCACAATGAATCTCCGCACATGGCCAGCACCCCACTTGGGCCGCCCCTGATAAGGGGTTTACCATGTGATAAGTGTGCTGGGTAATGTTATGAGGCATTCTGGAATTAAGGGGTGCTAGTGGACACTTAGCAAGGCTGGATTTTTTTTTTTTCTTATTTTTCTTCTGGTAATGGGTGCTGGTTAACAGGAACATTAAAGGGTGGTAGAGGACACTTAGAGGGTGGTACAAAAAGGGACATGCACTGGTTGTGTAAAGCCTTGGCACTGCATGCACCAACATAATGCAGGGAAAGCCTCTAAAACCCAGACGGTTTTCTCAAACTGGTGGGTTCCATGACCCCCCATGAGGGGTCATAACCTCAGGATTTACCGGGGGTCGCCTTTTGGGACAGCGGCCAAAACTCATCACGCCTAACTTCTTCTGCCGTCAGCAGCTCCCTGCCTCTTATAACGGCAGACTAGACGGTACCTTTGGGGACGGCGCGAGGGACAATGCTGCAATTGGAGCCCTCCGATCGGAGATGCGACAGGCTCCGCACCAGCTTCACCAGCACCAAGAACGGTTTCCTAAGAGCGGGCAGGCGAGCCGCGTGATGTCAGAAAGTCCGAAGAAGGTAGGCACAGAAGCTGACAGTTGAGGGCAGAAGTAGCAGGGCAGAACACCAAGGGGAGACCGAATTAGAAGGAGGATCTGGGGACAAGTAGGGAAAGGTGAGATCTTACAACGTGGCTGACATGAGGGGATTTGGGAGGGGAGGGACGGGCAGGGAGGGGGATGACATGAGGGGTGAGGGAGTGGGCTGGAAGCGGGGAATTGACAAGGGGAAAGGTGGGGTCTGCAACTGGGCTGAGCAGGTGGGGGCTGGAACAGGGGAATTGATGTGAAGGGGGAAGGTGGGGTCTGCAATGGGGATGACCCCGGGGAGGAGGCTGGAAGGGAATTGACAGGATGGGAAAGGTGTGGTCTGGCAAACTCGGGTTGGAACATTGGGGGAGGAGGGGGGCTGGGGGGGGGGGGGGGGGGGGGGGGGGGGGGGGACACTGGGGAAGGAGGAAGGCTGGAAGGAAACTGACAAGGGTTCCCTCTCAATCCCAGAAGGAACAACTGGAAGTGCTGCCAGCATCGAAACAAATCAGCCTGATCGCTGCAAAGGCTCATACTGATTCGGTATGGCTGGTGGCACTCCGGTTTGTTTTAATTTCAGCATTTTGGCGCCTCTGCCCTGCCGCTGCCTTCCCGCTGCTTTTTTTTTGTTGCGTGGTTGCAAGAATTCTTGAGGAAAAAAATATTTGCAAGCGGGAAAGCAAGAGGCAGGGCCAGAGGCGGCAAAATCTAAAATTAAAACAGTCAGAGTGGCCCCGCCACCTGCTGGGGCGAAAAAGAGGTTGCAGTTGGAGGGAGTGGGGACAGGAGGAGGACAACGTGAGGAGACAAAGGTGAGAGATGGGGACAAAGGGGGAGACAGGGAACAAATACTGGACAAAGGGGGAGATGGGATTACATACTGGACAAAGGCGGAGACAAGGGGACAAAGCTACTAGGCAAAGGAGAGAGACAGGGGGGCAAATGCCCGGGACAAAGGGAAGAGAGACAGGGGATAAATGCTGGACAGAGGGGAGAGACAGTGGGTTGGGTGAGGGATAATGGGCTGATGGGGGGGAAAGGGACTGCGAATGGACAGAACGGGGGGGGGGGGGTTGGATTCGGTAATGGCGTTGATTAGAAAAGGCTAGGATGCTGGGAAATGAACTTAATGAGTTAGGGCTGTGACGGGTAATGGGCTGAATTAGGGGGGCTAGCACTGGTAATGGGCTGAGGGGGGACTAGCACTGAAAATGAGATGATTAGGGAAGGATTAGGAACTGGAAATGGGCTGATCGTGGACGGCTAGGACTAGAAATGAGCTGATGGGGGGTTAGGGATGGTAATGGGCTGACTAGGGGAGGCTGCACTGATAATGGGGGTTTGGGGGGAATAGCACTGGAAGTGAGCTGATTGGGGGGGCTTCAATTGGGAATGGGTTGATGGTGGGGCGAGGGAGCTGATGGCTTTGGAAGGAGACAAAAACGGCGGGATAGTGCTAAAAAATGGGCTGATGCGAGGGGATGGGAGAATGGGACGGGAAGGGGAGTGGATGCTGAGAGGGGCTGCCATGGGATTTATTGGGACTAGTAAGAGCTGGGACAGTGGGGAAGGAGGGGGACTGGAAAGGAAAGGACACCATGTGGCAGTAATGGGAATGGAAAGTTGACACTTGGAAGGTTACCAGGGGGGAGGACTGGAAAGGGATTGCATACTGGGCAAGGGTTACAGGAACTGGAAATAGGCTGATGGAAATAAAAAGGGGAAAAAAAAAAAGAAGAGATAAGAAATGGAAAGAATGTACCATAGGAAACAGAAAGAGAGGAAAGAGAAGAAAGGAAAAGTAGAAGCCTAAGATCCGGGACCAGAATGTTCCGAGAATACAATGGTCTTGAAGGGACTAGAACAAGGGGACCGTTACTTCTGGAGAGAGATCTGCAATTGTGAGTATATACTTCTGGGAAATTTTCTGAAAAGGAATTCTTTTATATTAAAGCTAATTAATCTGTAAACCCAACTATGTTTTTTTATTAAATCAGTCAGGGGCCTAGTAGCAGCAGTTTAAGGTCTCAAATTTAAAACACAGTGCAAGAGAGCTGTTCTGGTTACATATTTTCATACCCAAGCAGAGGAGAGCTGGTAGTTTTAATTTAAATTAGTCCACCAGGGCCTATAGCATCAGCTAAGTACTGTTAGTTTCAAATTTAAAAACACAGAAGAGCACGCTGTCTGGACTAAATTTATAACCCAGCAGAGAGCGGTAGTTTAAATTTCGTAATAAGTTAGAAGCCTAGCAGCAGCAAAGACGCTCTAATTTAAATCAAATAAGGTTAGATGCTTACCTCAGCCAGCACAGGTACAGTGGTCAATGTGTAGCAAGCCCTCTTTTAAGCAAGTGTGTACTTCCCTCCCTCTCTCCACCACACAGCACCCTCACCACCTGGGATAATTCCGCTAGATGTATATGGTACCCTTTACCCATCTTAAACGACAGGAGGTGATCTCAGTGAAGCCTCATTACCCAACCCATCAGGACATAAACTAAGGAGTATATGCTTCTGGGACATTTTCTGAAAGGATTATGTCTTTATATTAAAGCTAATTAATCTGTGAACCCACTATTTTTTGTTAAATTAGTCCAGGGGCCTAGTAGCAGCAGTTTAAGTTTAAATTTAAAACAAAGAAGAGAGCTTTCTGGTTACATTCATACCCAGCAGAGAGCTTGTCGTTTTAATTTAATAGCAACCCAGGGCCTAGCACCAGCAAAGTTACTTTTTAGTTTAAATTTACAAACACAGAAGAGAGCTGTATGGTTCAAATTTCGAAACCCAGGCAGAGAGCTTGTAGTTTAAATTTTGTAATAACGTTACGAGCTAGACTAGCAGCAGCAAAGAACTATAATTTAACATCAAAATAAGAACAATAGCGTACCTCAGCAGCACAGGGACAGGGTACTGGGTAGCTAGCCCTCCTTTAATAAGTGTTAGTTCCCTCCCTCACTCCTACACTCACACCAACCCTCACATGGATTAATCGTAAGACAAAGATCATGAGTGGCAACTGGCATAATCAACAGGTTCATCGTTGACAGGAGAAGAAATTTGAATTGTGAACAACTTTAACCTACTTGGATCAACTTATCCATAAAGAATTTAAGCAACAAGCAGTCAAGAAATCAGACGAAACATTGCTATTGGCAGAATGGCTATGAAAAGACCTATGATAAGAGTCTCAAGAGAAGAGATCTCTCTCCATACAAAGATTTGACTTGTTCAAGCCATGGTATTTTCAATAACATTCATTATGGATGTGAAAGCTGGACAGTGAAAACGATTAGACAGGAAGAAAAACTGATGCTTTGAATGAGGGTAGCTGGCGGCGATGACTGTGTAATCAATGGACTGCCCGAAGAAAAAACGTAGTCCGTCGGTACTAGAGGAGATCAAACCTAAGCTGTCTTTAGCCAAAGCTCAGAGGACAAGACTTCGACTTAATCCGTTGGGGACACATCATGCGCAAAGATGAGTACGAGACCATTAGAGAAAGACATTATGTCTGGCAGAGGAGGAAGGTCACCGCAAAGGTGGAAGGCCAGCAATGAGATGGATCAAGACAATAACAGCAGCTATGGGTACCAGTCTGTCAACAATGAGCCGCCTGGGACTGAAGGACCTGAACCCAATTTAGGAATAGCTATCCAGAGGGTCGCCATGAGAATACAACTCCGACTCGACGGCACTTTAACAACAAACAACACAGAGGTACTTAAACATACTCTAAACAGACAGGAGTGTGCTCTCAGGTGGGAAGGCTCGTTATTGACCAAATCAGCTCATTACACTAAGGACCTCGGATTGTAATTACAGGTTCTGGTGCACCAACGATTATATTACAAACATTATTAGGCTCCAGTTTATATGGTCATACAATATTATCCACATAGAAATATTTTCTTCAGCCCATTAGTAAGTAAAAAAACTTACAAGATAGAAACAACAAGTACTTAAAACTAATGATGCTAGCAAAGACAGCCAAGTCCAAGGCACGCGATATGGGGGCTTTCTCACCATTCTTTTGCATTGAGTGTTGTCCACATGTATGATTTTTCCCAGATGGTAAGAGGACTTACGTTGTGGCACATAGGTGAAAGGAGCCTCTGTGACTCTCAGGGAAGTGAGTCCGTTCTCTAGATGGCTATGAGTAGCAGACTGGAAAACATACGAAAGACAGACGCAGGCTGTTACCCCATAAACGAAACCTACATCAGGGGATTATTCCACCGTCCCTGAAGTTCCACCACAAGTCTGGAAGCATCCCTGTTGACAACTGGAGGAGACACGGGTCCACGGGACTGCTCCCGAGACACATTTACCCTGGTCATGGTGGCAGGATTCCAGGGACTCCTTTAACTAGGCACATGTTACTCACAGGTGATGCCTAAAACACCTCATATCGCAACGCACGGGGACAGTTTCTCCAGGGCCATGTGCCAGAGGGATCAGGGTTTCTAGGAACACACGCCGTGCTTATAGTTGGTGATTCGATCATTAGGCATGTGGGCCATACGTTGGGGTGGCTGGTAGGACGTGGGTGATCGCATGGCTAACCCATTGGCCTGCCTGGTGCGAATATGTGTATGCGGCCTCTATTGCCCGCGGCACCTAAATACAGTGGCTGGCTTATATTAGGGAGGGGTTGAGGGAGTCTGCCTGTCTGGGGTCCAGAATTGTACACTGGTACCAATGTTACATAGGATATAATACATGTGGTATGGGATGGTTGCTATGGAAGGCTACTACAATTTATGGCAGTATCTTAGGTAGGATAGTTGTCGGATAGATTCAAGAACTTCCAGCCTTTCCCTGCGGTACTTGCTATTTCTCCGAAAGTGCTTTTCCCCTTCCATTCGTGCTAGTGACTCCCAAAAAGGCTAGGCAGAGCTCCTTTGGAGTCTCAATGTGTGGGATAAGACAATGGGGCAGAGAATGAGAGGGTTTGGGCATTTGTTAGGAACTGGGGAACACTCTGGGGAAAGGAGGGGCTGCGTACAAAGGTATGGGCTTCACCTTAAACAGGACCGGGCAACCAGGCTGCTTGCATTAACCTTAAAACAAGGAGATAGAGCAGCTTTTAAACTAGATAATAGGGGAAAAGCGACAGCTAGCGATTAAGCCACGCGGATGTTGCGGTCAAGACATGTGTCGGTGAAGATTATCTACCAAACGCAGAGATTGAGGTTCCAAAAAAAAAGTAAAGTAGCCCAATTGCACTTGGAGTATGGAGAAGACAGAGCTTTAAAGATCCCAAATTACCCATGGTTAAACAATAGCCACCAAATTAGTATGAGCAAATACAGTCTCTACAAATGCTTGTATGCAAATTGCTAGAAGTTTAAAAAATAAGATGGGAGAGTTAGCATATATAGCACTAAATGAGAGGTTAGATCGACTTGGAATATCAGAGGACATGGTGGAAGGAGGACAACCAAGTGGGAACACTGTGATGCCTGGGTACAAACTATATCGTAATGATAGAGCTGATCAAATTGGTGGAGGGGTTGCGCTCCTTATTTAGAGAGGGGCATTGAGTCAGAAAGGATTAAAGTTTTGCGGGAAACAAAAAATTGCTGTGCAATCTCTATGGATTGAAAATTCCCATGTAAAAAGGGGAAGGCCGGATGGCAGTGGGGGTGTTACTATCGGACACGCCTGGCCAGGAATGAACAAATGGTGTGAAATGCTCAAAGA
>CM066032.1:633797455-633858259 GCA_033557465.1 Ichthyophis bannanicus
CGATACTGTTATTGACCTGTGCGGGCTGGGTCTTCCAAACAGACCCAATTCTTAGCATTAAAGTATCAAAAGGGGTTTGCTTTTAGGGTCTTCAGAAAATAACAGAAGGTGTTTTGTAATCTCCGGGGAATAGCAAATTCTAATACAAATGCCTTAATTCTTGCTCTCCCCATAATCTTCGGCCATTGGGCCCAGGACTCCTGCTCATTAAGAACTGCTTTTTAAATCCAGGCCCTATATGCAGAACTCGTCCAGGGTATCCTTTGGTAGAGGTGAAATCAATTTTAAATACTTGCATTGGGGAACAGTGAAATACTTCTCAATTCCCCCTTTAACCAACTGTTAGGGGTGAGTGATAGAGCCAACTTTATAATAGTTTTTGCCCCCAGCGCCAGATGCATAAGTCTATCAAAGTCCTTTTGTTCCCTTCTGTAATTTCACCTCGACCCAAGTGAATCAGAATATCAGTGGCACCATTTCCCCCACTCATTGACCTTAAATGGCATAGTTCCTTTTTTCCCCCTCAACTATCCTTTCCAGGTCCCTATCTTTTAAATTGTCCTGCAGCATCACTTTAACTGGTGCTCTGAGTTCGGTCCTGGGTGGCCCGGGTCTGAGTCATCTGAATTATCCTCCTGCCACATGTCCTGGTTCATTGCTCTGTTCTGGCTGAGATGTAAACTATTAGAATTTTCTTCCTCTGATTCATCTTTATATTTTTCCATTCCTAAGTCCCAGCTATATATTCTTATGTATTCTTTTGTTTATAGGGTGTGTCATAGGCAGGGGGGGGGGGTGGCTGAGGGTGCAATAGTGCCAGAGCTTATATTTCTTTTTGGTCTTTCAGAGGCCAATTCATCCTTAACGTGCCTCAATTCAAGTTTTAAGTGCTTACTAATTGAAATTTCACTAGAACATTTAATAAAGGAATTTGTGGCTTGTATCAACCGGAGCCCTTTGCATAGAAATGCAAATTTGTGCCTCCTCAAGGTCTTTGGTTAATTGTGTACAATGAGAAGTCCAGTTCAGTATTGTCCTGTGTTTCATGCTAATGAGCCCCCTGCACATTCCTTGGAATAAAAAGGCATTTTCTTTTATTTGTTTTCTTTTTGAATTCCTGATAATGGTTTAACCTTTGCCTTTGAATATTATACCATGATGCCTCAGGGAATTCCCCTGCAAAGGGACCACCTTTTCTCTTACAGTATGTCAATACTATTTTCTTTAAGTTCTTTTTTAAAATCAAAGGCGTCCATATTTGAGACTGCAGAAAGACTGGTAGTTGGTACAGGGGCCTCGCTTATGATGTTTTTTATTTGGTTTTGTGCGACTATCTCAAATGTGCAACCTTGGAAGGAGGAAAGGCCATGACTCACTTTTATAATGAGAAGTGAGATTTAGAATTATAGTTGGAAAATGGCATAATTTTATGGGTGGCTTCAGTAAAGGAGTACTGGCATTTAAAGACCATGTGCCTTAAAATTTATACTGAATAAAAAGTGCTTACCACCTTTCAACAGGGTGGAAGTTCTTAGGATGAAATTATAGTAAGAAGGGTGTTAGGAGATTAACAGAATTGTCAGTTTACTGTAATCAATTTGCCAGCAAACTTTAAGCCTGCTCTATCACCAAGATACCTACTGACAGGAGCCTGAGAAATAAAAGTCAAAGGACAGGAGGCAATAGTGTTACCAGGAAAGATGTATTCAATGAGGGACTGTTTACCTGTGTACCACTTCCAAACTATGCTGGACTATCTCTCTGTCTGTGCTTAGCAGCTCAAATACTAGAGAGAAATCTGTGCCTTGTAACAAACTGTAACAAGCCTCTACATACAAATATGAAAATTGCAAGCCACTCTATGTAATGTCCCTAGGTATAGGTAATATTAAAATTCAGGATTATTACAGAGCATTTTGACAATAAAAATCTCACCTTGTCTACACCCCAAAACAATGGTCACAAGGGCTTTTGATTTTCCTGTCCGCACCCTGTCTGAAATCCACTTTAATGTAGCAAACAAAATTATTACTTACCCAACTGGAGATCTGCTGTGAAGTCTGAGACGGCACCCATAAAATGTAATCTCTGGTAATGTAATCTTCCGCCGCTGCTCTCCACTTTGGCTACTCTCCGTTTGGTCCTGGGTTCATTTCACAGAGCCAGTATGGTACGCAGCACCAATCAGACACCCAAAACTGGGGTGGCTTGGACGAGGAGTTTTATATAGAAAGAGGCTTAGTACATAGGTACAGAACCGAGTTATATAGTTGTTGTTACAGAGCTGCTTCAGTGTGCCTCAATGAATCTGTGTGTGTGTGTGCATGTGTGAAGTGTGTGTCAGAGTCTCATAGTAAGAAGAATATAGAGAGAAAGAAAAGAACAAAAGGGGGGAGGGGGGAAGAGAGAGAGAAGTATGGGTCAAAGCCTCATAGTAGGAAGTGTCCCATCAACAGAGAGAGAGAGCTATTTTTGTGTTTCTGTATTTATAGAGAAAATCTTCAGCACCTCCCCTTGTCATAATTTGGTTTGTTTGAGGTCTGCTATCACTTGATTTAGCAAGGAGGGGCTGCAGACCAATCTCATCAGGCCCGGAGACTGACATCACCAGGGGGTCAGAGCTAATCTCATCTTGTAAACTACCCTCATTAAGTTTGGAGACTGACATCACCAGAGTAACAAAGCTGCTTGAAATCCAAGGTCTTGGAAAAAGCCATGACACCTATGCTAGGCATAATGTCATGCTGATGTATGCTGACAAAGAGCACTCATTAAAACTGGCACAAAGTTCTCACCAAGGGGTATGTTTACTAAACTGTGCTCAAGTGCGCGGCGCACAATAGTGTGCGCTAAGGTACCTTAGCGCACGCTAATGATGCGTTTTTGTGCCCCGCACATGTGCGCGCCGCACTAAAGTGCCCGCTCATGTGGGCGGCACGCTGATGTGCGATAGAGGCGTGGAAAGGCTCTCGGAGGGCGGAGGAAGGCTCCCCAGGGGCGGAGAGATGGGGTCAATGGGTGGAGAGTGGGAGGGGCGAGGCTTCCCGCACAGGAGCGGGGCTGAAATTCAAGTAAAAAAATACCGCGAGGGAAAATCTCGCGGTAGAGCCGATTTAAAGGGAAGAGAAACCATTTCTGTCAGCAATGTAACTCAAAACCAGGGAAACCTACAAAAAGTGAGCAGTGTGATACATGTGCACGGAACAAAAGGGCAAATAAACATTAAAAATGACCCCAACAAAATATAAAAAAATTATAATCAAGATGGGCAATAGTGATAGTAATGGGAAACATCAAAAAACACTCCCAAGAAAGCCGCTATAAATAAATATGAATTTTAGAAGGGTCTACTCTCCGTCCCCATAAAAGGTGAATGATCCCAGAGTAAAATAGCACTGATCAGGGTTTCCCTCTCCATTGGACAGGTTACCTTATGGCATGCACATTTCCACAACCGCAGGGCGGGCAGCTCGGAATGGGCAATTGGACAGATGCTGGGAAAGGGGATACAGAGGGCTGCAGGCAGCACATGCTGTGGTGCAGCTGGGGCACAGTGCGGACTAGGCAGATGCCTAGATGGCACTTAGGAATGCTGAAACTGAACAGCAGCCAGACAGCAACTGATGAGGGCCCAACATGGGCACGAGAGTGTTTAGCACAGTGTCACAGGGGATAGAACCCAGCAGGTACCCCCAAGGGCACGGAACATTGGCAGGCGGTGATTGGGGGACGTACGGACAGATATGCAGGCACCCCTACCCCAGAACCTGCACCATAGGCAGCCTCCTACCCGCACACAGGATGGCCTGAGACTGCGTACCACCAGCACCACCAGCAGAAGGGCATGTCAGCATGGTGGCACAGGGGGTACTGGAGGTGGAGGGGGGCAGTGGCAGCTGCCCAGAGCAGACCATGGCCTAGCCCTGTGTAGGTGGGTGCCATGCACTGCAACAGACAGGCCCTGCGGAACAAACAGTCATGGTATCATCAGGGACTTCACTGTCTCTGTGGCAACACGGTGGTGCAGTGCACAACAACCAGTGTGTTTGGAGACAGAAGATCACAGGTTCAAGCCCCAGCTGGGGCTCCTGCCAATCCAGTCCCCAAATTTTACCCACAACTATATTGTGATAGTAAAGACGAACCTTTATTGCAGAGAACATAAGCATGGCTCAAACACCTCTATTTTACCCTACATTGCACAGACACCAGAAACATGCACATTACCTAGAGCAGATTCCCCCAAATGCAGTCCTGGAGGGCCACTAATTCTTCAGGGATTATGCTGTCTCCAATCTAAGGATGGAGCGGTACTGGTGGTGGAGGTGGCAGCAGCTGGTGGCAACAGCAGACCATGGCCTAGCCCTGTCCAGGTGGGTGCCGTGCACTGCAACAAACAGGCCCTGTCCGGATGTACAGTCATGGACTCCCGAGGGAAATACCGCACATCTGTGGCAACACGGTGGTGCAGTGCACACAGACAGTGTGTGCAAGAACAGAAGGTCCACAGGTTTCAAAGCCCAGCTGGGTGCTACTGCCAATACAGTCCACATATTTTTCCCACAACTAAACGGTGATAGTAAGGAAAAACCTTTATTGCTGAGAACATACGCATGGTTATACGCCTATATTTTACCCCACCGAGCACAGACACTATAAACAGGCGCATTACCTAGAGCAGAGGCTCCCAAATGCAGTCCTGGAGGGCCCCACACCATTCAGGTTCCATGCTGCCTCTAATAAAGATGCCTGTGCTGCATATCTATGCACCACCCCCATGGTATGCAGATGTAGCTCATGCATATTCATGAGGGACAGCATGAAAACCCGAACAGTGTTTGGCACACCAGGACTGGAGTTGGGAACCTCTGCCGTAAAGCAGCAGCCAGCAGGGACAGACACACCCACACCCACACCCACAGGCCCCATTGGCCAATGCCTCCTGGAGAGGCAGGACATTGGGCCCTGCGTGCATCTCCCAATACTAGCACTTGCATACCTTAGCAATGCCACCCTACACCTGGGTATACGGTACACAGCTATCAAACGTTTGCTATGAGTACTGGCAGATAGCAATTCCTACTTAAGCACAGTTTGCTGATTGAGCTCCATCATAACAATCTTTCTGATGTCTGCGGTGTGTGCTTCAGGTCTGGTCTCTGACAGTGTTTACCACCCTGGGGAGTGACCCCCAACAGTATTGCGTACCATATCCATGCCTGTACTGTGCCGAGGACTGGTGTGGTGGGCAGGGCTGCTAAACTCCTCTATAGTAGCACAATGCTAGCATAGGTGTGGGAGTGTGTGTCTGTCTATACAGTGTGTGGTGGCTGCAAACACCCTCCACAGCCCACACTGCCAGCACTGTTGCCAGTATTGGCCTGCCAATGTGCATAATGAGGAGCAAGGTACCATGGGTATAGCCCAGACAGGGTGGCCTGGCCAGGATGCATCTGCACAGGGCATAGGGCACTGGCTGGGACATTTTAGTGCCCAGGCCACCACCTACACAGACAGGGTGACCTCAGTATGTCCTGCTGGGAGATCACTCTCACCCTGACTGTGCAGTGATGACAGCATGGCTAGGCACCCCCATAATGCTATATAGTATTTCTGTCATGTGATATTGATGGGTTTTCCTTTTGAGGCCCAGTCACTCACTTATCTGCTTGTTGTGTATGCTGACATCCCAGTTTTGGGTGCATGCATTTCCACCAGGAACATGCACTATGGGCTAGCTAGCAGACTGTTTGCAGCTGGTATGTGTCTTGATGGAGTGCCTTGCAGGGTGCAGTGGCTGAAGGCTTTCTGCAGGGGAATATCAGATGGTGGTGGGGTGCAGCTTAGCATATCCAGGCCTAATGTCTGTCTGCTATTGTGTTATGGATGTGTACAGAGCTGCATTGACTGCCCTGTAGGGTGTCTGTTCCCCAGCAGGACCGGGGTTGATGGTCCCCTCTACTGCCACCATTGCAGGGAGATAGAATGTGGTTCTGTTGATGGGAGACCCTGTTTACCAACCTCAGCCCTGGAGAAGAAGGGTGGTGGTACATTATCCTCCTTGGGGTCTATAGGGGCTACACCTGACTGAGACAGACAGATATATCCAAGGTGTTTCTGCAGAAACTACCTATCTCACACATTAACACTGCTTTGCACCTACAGCATGGCCTATTTCTGCTATGGAAGGTGCTGTGGACCTGGTGCTGGGCGCCTCACCGCACCCTCAGGGTGAGCACAGTACCCACACAATGTGACGGTGTGTAGCTACTCTGTGCCAGTAAAAAACACGGTCAGTACCCCCTACCAGGCCGAGGTGCTGTGGGGGTGCACATGGTCAGTTCCCCCTACCAGGCTGAGGTGCTGTGGGGGTGCATACCCCATCTTGTGTTTATCTGTGGACAGCTGATTTGCATGTGCAGTGCATCATGGGTACGGGTGTGCTAACCCTATCCTGGTGACCACAGCAGACTGTCTGTGTGGTGACGTGCACTCCCTCTGCAGCCAGCCAGGTGTTTGCCAGCAGCTATAGAGCTGTAGCCCAATGGTTACTTCAATGCCTGGGGAGGCTGAGGTTGTGGGTTCAGACCCACAGTTGGGTTATTTGATAGGGCTGCCCAAAGCATTATCTCTTTTTAATGTACATTATTGCTGCCAGCAAAAACACCCTCAGCATACTGTACCCATAAGGTGCCTCTGAGGGCGCTTTATAGGGCACCCTATAGGGCACCTTATGGTTACCGTCCATATAAGGTGCACTATACGTTATCCTGTGGAGCAACTTATAGGGTGCCCTATAGGGGACATTTTAGGATGCCGTGGCGGACAGTGCACTTTATAATGTGCCCTATGGAGTGCCTTATAGGGTGCCTTATGTGGCATCTTCAATTACTGCACGTGAGGGCGTGTTTGCTGGCAGCAATTAATAAAATACAAATAAAGTGCTGCAGGAAACAATACGTACATTGCAAAGCTGATGTTTCAGCTAGCCTTACATATTAGGCACACTGGGGAGCAAACTCATGACCCCTGTATCAGCAGTCAGTGCCTTAACCATTGTGCTACACTGCTGCTCCTCCTTGCATGTCAGCGCACCTACTTCAGATTTCCATGTGTTTAAATGCACAGTGCTGCCATCAAACACAGTGCTATGACCTTGCTGTGCCTCATAGGGCACCCTATATGGCACCCTATAGGCCACCCTTTCAGCAACATTGTAGGGTGCCGTGGCGGACAGTGCTTTTTAAAATGTGCCCTCTGGGGTACCCTATGAGGCGCCTTATGCAGCACCTTATGTTACAATACTTTGAGGGTGTGTTTGCTGGCAGCACTATTTAAAATAAAAATAAAATGCCCCCTACAGCAACATTACCTATAACAGGTAGTGCCTCAGCCAGCCTTCTTCATTATGCACAGTGGGGGATTCAACCCATGACTCCAGCATCATTGGTCAGTGTCTTAACCATTGCGCTACACTGCTGCTCCTCCTTGCATGTCAGCGCACCTACTTATGATTTTCATTCCTTAAACTGCACAGTGCTGCCATCAAAAACAGTGCTGTGACCTTGCGGTACCTCATACGGCACCCTATAAAGTGCCCTATAAGCAACATTCTAGGGTGCCTTGGCGGACAGTGCACTTTAAAATGTGCCTTATGGGGCGCCTTATGTTAACACGCTTTGAGAGTGCGTTTGCTAGTAAAGATAATTAAATTAAAAATAAAATGCATCCTAAAGCAATCTTCCCCATAATAGGTAATGCCTCAGCCAGCCTTCTTCATTGGGCACAGTGGGGGATGGAACCCATGATCCCTAAACCATTGGTCAGTGTCTTAACCATTGTACTGTGGCTCTGTTTCTGTGTTTGCACATCAGCGCGCCACTTATGCTTCCCACGCAACTTTCCCATACGCTAATGTGCGGGGCGCACTTGAGCGCAGCGCACATTACGCATGATTAATCCCGGTTTTGCTTTTTGTTTCTGACTGAAACGCCCACTCCTTATATGGCATCCGCACACTAGCGTGGCTCGCACCCTAACGGGGTTTTAGTAAACATACCCCCAAGTCTCACAAGGTCTCATGAAGGGGCTCACAAAGGGACAGTGGCTGACCCTTTGGCACAATCTTTGGTGCAATATTGCCACAGCATTGCTCTTTTTATGCCACTATGGGTAATATCATCCCCTTGCTCCACTGATTTCTCTGTGAATAACACACTTCACCCAGCTTGTTTGCTGTTCTGGCAGGAGATACTCCAAACAGCCATGTATATCCCATTTTATAATGGAAAGCCAAGTCTAGATTAAAATATATAAATACTGGCTTTCCACCTGCCTTGAGACATGCATATGTACCAGCACCCATTTTAGACCTGGGGTCTAAACGAAGGAAAAAGTGCCAAGGTCAATAGAACCCACTTTTACTCTCCCCTGGACCCCCTAATAAAAAGTATACCCCCGAACCTCCCCTGCATCCCCATGACAAGGGCAGACCCCAAACATCCTGATAAAGGCAGGTCCCCTAAACCCTGCCCTGTACTCCTTTGACCAGGGCATACCCCCAAGCTCCCATCCTCCCCCTAACAAATGTAGATCCCCAACAAACACCCAGACCCCCTGACCCCCTAGGTTTTACCAGGGGTGTCTCTAGTGTTGGTGGGGGACAGGAGCAATCCCGCAGTCACTCCTGCCCCACCAGATGCATGGTTCAAAATTGAACTTCTGACCGGTAGTTTCAGTCTCATGATACAGCCACTAGCAATCGAGCTGCCAAATAAGGAGTGCATATAGGCTTTTCTCTCACTTGGTTTGCAGCTTGTCGTGCTGTGAGGGCTTGCGTGCATCAGTGATGCTGAGAGCTAAACTATCGGTAGTTTAACTACTGGCAGGGTCTCCCAAGATGGACAGGTCTCAGCTGAGGTGCCAGACCAAGACAAACCACCCATCTGGGCAACAGCAGAATGGGACAGTGTTGATGGCGGAGGATCACATTTTTGTGACAACAGCAGCAGCACCAAACTTAAACTGCGCGGAAGAAAGGCCCGGCAATCTACTTCTGTATCTTGCCATGAAAACCCAATGGATAGTTACAACAAAACAAATTGTGCTATGGTGCTGGAAGATGAGACCCCCAGGTCAGAAGGCACTCAACTAGCTACTGGGGAAGAGCTGAAGACTTTTCAGAGTAAAGCCAGCATTTATGATGTGGTTGGATCAAAGCCCTCGGGAAGTCTGGCTGCTGATGTAGCTGTGCATGAAATGAGAGTCAGAAGCTGTAAAGATGTCTTACACATTGGAACATGGAACGTACGAAGCATGAACCAAGGGAAGTTGGAGGTGGTCAAGAATGAAATGGAACGTGTACAACTTGATCTGTTGGGTGTCAGAGAACTGAAATGGACTGGCATGGGGCACTTTGCATCAGATGATCACATGGTCTACTATGCTGGAAATGAAAGACAAAGAAGAAATGGTGTTGCATTTATAATAAAGAAGAAACTTGCAAAAACTATAATGAAATACAATGCAGTCAGTGAACGCTTAATCTCTATTCGTCTACGAGGATTGCCTATCAACACAACTATAATTCAAGTATATGCCCCAACAACAGCTGCAGAAGAGAATGAAATTGAAGAGTTCTATGAACAAGTACAAGCTGAAATTGACAGAACATGCAAACAGGATATCCTGATAGTCATGGGTGACTGGAATGCAAAAGATGGCAACAAAGAAGAAGGCAAAGTAGTTGGAAAATATGGACTTGGCAACAGAAATGAAGCTGGAGAAAGACTGATAGAATTCTGCAAGACCAATGATCTATTCATCTCAAACACCTTCTTCCAGCAACACAAGCGGCGACTGTACACATGGACTTCACCGAATGGATTATATAAAAATCAAATTGACTACATATGTGGAAGTCAACGATGGAAAAGCTCTGTAACATCAACAAAGACAAAACCTGGAGCTGACTGTGGTACAGATCATCAACTACTAGTATGCAAACTCAAGCTAAAGTTGATAAAGAGCAAGCCACTCATGAATGCAGCAAAATATGACCTTGAGAATATACCACTGGAATTTAAAGACTGCCTGCAAAATTGATTTGCTGCTTTAGATACAAATGACAGAGCTCCGGAAGAGTTATGGAATGACATCAAGAAGGTTGTGTTGGAAGAAAGCGAGAAGTCTCTACAAAAGGTGAAAAAGCAAAAACGGCCAAAATGGATGACAGAAGAAACTCTGAAAATTGCCCAGAAACACAGAGAAGCTAAAGCCAGAGGAGAAAGTAAGACAATCGCAGAACTCAACAGAGATTTCCAACGTGCAGCAAGACAGGACAAGGAAAAGTACTACAATGACACTTGCAAGGAAATAGAAGCAGAAACTATTAGAGGAAGAACAAGATCGGCTTTCCTAAAGCTACGAGAGTTAAAGAAAAAGTTCCAGCCTCGAATTGGAATGTTACAAGATGCTCAAGGTTCTATGTTGAATGATGCTGAGAAGATCAAGAAAAGGTGGAAGGAATATACAGAGTTTTTATATGATAAAGATCAAGTGGACCAACAGCCGTTTCAACCTGTACCTTATGATCGGGAACCATTGGTGATGAAAGAAGAAGTTAAAGCAGCATTGAAAGCCTTATCAAAGAACAGAGCACCAGGCATTGATAGCATTCCCATAGAAGTATTGCAGAAATCTGATGCAGCTGTTACCGTACTCACAAGGCTCTGCCAAGAAATATGGAAGACAACATCATGGCCAACTGACTGGAAAAGATCTGTGTTTATACCAATACTAAAGAAAGGTGATCCAACTGACTGTGGAAATTATCGCACAATCGCTCTGATCCCACATGCCAGCAAGATTCTTCTGAAGATTATTCAAAAGAGACTACAACCATACCTGGAACAAGAACTACCTGAAGTGCAAGCAGGGTTCAGGAAAGGGCGAGGAACGAGAGACATCATTGCGGATGTGAGATGGATCCTTGAAAAGACTAAAGAATACCAAAAGGATATCTATTTGTGCTTTATCGACTATAGCAAGGCTTTTGACTGTGTAAACCATGAGAAACTTTGGGCCACATTAAGAAGCATGGGTATACCAGAACACCTGATCGTTCTCTTGCGCAATCTGTACATTGATCAAGAAGCAACAGTTCGAACGGAACAAGGAGAAACAGAATGGTTTAAAATAAGCAAAACAAATCATCAGAGAAGCAGGATTGTATGAAGACATCCCGAGGCCGCGGGCAGGGTCCCGGCGGCCGACATTTCAGGGCGTGCGGCCCGGCGCAGGGACCCTGTGCGCGGCCTGGGCGGGGGGCGCGTGCACGGCCCTGATGCGGCGCGCGCGCGCATCTTTTAAATTGATTGGCTCCCTTGGTTCGCGGCCTCACGGGAGCCAATTAGCGCCTCGGGGGTTGGGGAACGGGGGGGGGAGTTGAAGCTGGGCAGCCTCCGCGTGGTCAGTCGAACGGAGGCTGCGTTCAGTGCCGGCATCCCTCCCTCCCTCCCTAACGTTGGGCGGTGGGTGTTTAGGGGTGTTGCAGCTGGGGGTGGGGGGCGGAATCCAGGAGGTTTCAGGGGTCCGGAGCAGCAGGCTACATTTGGGCAGGGGCAGGGTGCCCCTGACCCGGTCAAACCCTCGGCCGACCTTTGCTTAGCATGGCGAAGTCGGGGAGAGGGGTATGGTAACTTGCCGGGTGGCGAGTTATGGCATTAGCGGTGGCAGGCACTTTGCTGAGGTATGGCTGGTGCAGCCGGGTGCCGCTAATTGAGGGGTTGGAAAGTTTATTGTTGGTTTGTTAAATTGTTATGGCTAATAAAAGCTGCTACCAGTTGTGTTCTATAAATTTTGGTGTGATGTTTTTTTTGGGGGGGGGGAGCGGGGTTGTTGTGGAGCGTGTGGGGGGGGGGGGTGTGAGAGGTAGGGGCCGGGAGCGCCGGGTCCGCCTGCCTCGGTTAACAGAGGTGTGAAGATTGGTGGAAGACTCATCAACAACCTTCGCTATGCTGATGATACCACATTACTGGCTGAAAGTGAAGATGATCTGAAACATTTGCTTCTCACAATCAAAGAACATAGTCTCAAAATGGGCCTGCACCTTAATGTAAAGAAGACAAAGATCATGACAACTGGCATAATCAACAGGTTAATCGTTGAAGGAGAAGAAATTGAAATTGTGAACAACTTTAACCTACTTGGATCAACTATCAATAAAGAAGCAACAAGCAGTCAAGAAATCAGACGACGCATTGCTCTTGGCAGAATGGCTATGAAAGACCTAGATAAGATTCTCAAGAGCAGAGATGTCTCTCTCCATACAAAGATTTGACTTGTTCAAGCCATGGTATTTTCAATAACATCATATGGATGTGAAAGCTGGACAGTGAAAAAGATAGACAGGAAGAAAATTGATGCCTTTGAATTATGGTGCTGGCGGCGAATACTGTGTATACCATGGACTGCCCGAAGAACAAACCAGTCGGTACTAGAGGAGATCAAACCTAAGCTTTCTTTAGAAGCTCAGATGACAAGACTTCGACTTTCATACTTTGGACACATCATGCGAAGAGAGAGATCATTAGAGAAAGACATTATGCTTGGCAAGATAGAAGGTCAACGCAAAAGAGGAAGGCCAGCAATGAGATGGATCGATACAATAACAGCAGCTACGTGTACCAGTCTGTCAACAATGAGCCGCCTGACTGAAGACCGAACACAATTTAGGATAGCTATCCAGAGGGTCGCCATGAGTCGACTCAGACTCGACGGCACTTAACAACAACAACATAGGCTTTTCATGTTAAAAAGTAAAAAAATACCCACAGATGTGCAAAAAGACAATAGCAATGGTGTGTTTATACTTTAATGTTGGAAACCCTTTTTGTGAAAAGTTTCACCAGAAGGGCCAGATTTAAAGTAAACCTTCATGTAAAGCTCACTTTGCATGCAAATGTATTTATATTTCTCATTAATGAGCTGTTGGAATGCATGTTGGCTTTTGCGCCTGTCCTGAATAATGCAAAAAAGTTAGCTCTCAGGTTAGATCTGGGTTCTCGGGCAATGGGCAGGTGTAAAACAAAATCCTTCTGCTATCCCAACCCTTTTTCAACACAAGCCATAACCCCCTCGACATTCTGACACTCCTTGATATCAGGCTAAACCTCCACCTTTTTGCAGTTGCTTTTGGATCCTGACTTTCTTATTACCCTGTTTAATACCCTTGTGTTTTTAATCATTTCTGCATTAATGAAGTTCCCTAGACCCTTGCTTGTTCTGTTTATTTATCTTGAATAGACTGTAAGTTCTGTCGAGCAAGGACTGTCTATTACATGTATGTATAAAGTGTTAAGCTGCCAAATAAGGATGTACTTCTTTGTTTAGCAGCTTAATCCCTAGCAATAATGCTGCAAGAGTACTGCTAAGCAATAGGGACACCATTTTGATACCAGGTGGCCACCAAGAAAACTCCCAGTAAGACCTCCTACTAGGAAGACTTCCATAATCATGATCATGATCATGTAAGAGATTTAGGTGGTTCTTGTGATATCAAGGAGTGTTTGGACATTAGTGGGGGTTTGATAGCATTACGGAGGTTCAGGATTTCAGGGCAGGGTTGGAGGTCAAGAGCTGGAGATATTGGGGTGATTATGGTATTGGAAGGGTATTGGATTATGATAAGGATCTGGTGATGGTGTTACAGGGATGTTGGGGTGGGATCTGGTGATATAAGGGGGATAGGTAAGGGGGAGAGGAGGATACGATGAATGTTGGGGAGTTTGGGTGGAACTTGATTCCACTAATGGCCGTTTTACAAGATGGTTTGGAGCCTACTACCTGAACTTCTGAAGCCAGGAGCCTGTGATGTCCCTGCTTGCAGCAACACAGAAGAAGTGTGGAATGCGGATGCTCTTTTTTTTAAATATCTTGATTTTTAATATCACTGCTCCTGCTCAACTTGCCTACAAACAGACATGCACCCCTGCACATCCTTGTAGGTATTTTTAAAAAAGCTCAGGGTTCAGCAGTCTCTTTGGTAAAATACAGGGGGAACTGAGCTCACACTGACCTGGGCGTCTCAATATCCCTCTCCGTATCCTTCTAAAATGGGCGTTTTACTGTTTAAGATTGACATCTTCATTTATGATCGTTTCCTGTCTCATTTCTATAAGGATGTTTATGTTCTTCAAACCCTAATGTGAGGATGTAATCCAGTTATTCTGACTTTAGACTCTAGAGAGATCTTTGAACATTTGTTTATATTTTGGTGTTTGTTCTTTTGAGTTGACTTATGATGAAAACAGAAATCATAATCAAGCAGAATTATCCAAATATAAAAGATATTTTATTTACAACATGGCCCTCCTCTTAGCCTTCAGATGTACAGCTGTATTGGGACTGATTTTTGCAGAAAGCGTGATTGAACTATATTAGTAGATTTCAGAAATCATGGCCAATTTATATGGCAATGAAAAAAAATGACAAATATGACAGACTTTAAGGATGTGCACAGGATAACAATTTGTGATTTGTTTTCCACTTCCTTGGCCTTTTTCCTGATATTTGGACTTTATTTCACAGATTTGTTTTGCTAAATAAATATTTAATGTATGTTAGAACATTTTAAAACATGCTACTTTATTTAACTCATGCTAATTCATAAATTAACATGCCTTAAATCATTTTTGTGCACATTAAATTTTTGAAGGCATGCTAACAAACCAAATATGTGACAATGAATGCACATTCATAGTGTGCATAGATTTCAGTTAGGGGTATGTTTACTAAATGGCGGTAAAGGAGCAATCTTTTCCGTGTGGTAATGGCAGCGACTGATGGACTGTGAGAGGAGGGAGCGAGGACTGGAAATGGACTGTTGAGGGAAGGCTTGAACTGGAAATAGCTGATGGGGAGGGGGCTTGGACTGGAAATGGGCTGTGGGAGGGGAGCTAGGACTGGAAATGGGCTAAGTGGCGGGGGAGCTAGGACTGGAAATGGACTGATGGAGGGGCTAGGATTGGAAATGGGCTGTGGTGGGGGCTTGGATTGAAATGGACTCATCGAGGCGCTAGCAATCGAAATAATCTACTAGAGGGACTTGGATTAGAAATGGGAGGAGTGTGGAGGGGGGGGGGCTAGGACTGGAAATGGGCTGATGGGGGGGCTGAGATTGGAGATGAGCTGATGGAGGGGCTAGGATAGGACTGGAAATGGGCTGATGGGGGGCTGAGATTGGAAATGGGCTGATGGAGGGGCTAGGATAGGACTGGAATGGGCTGTTGGAGGGGGGCTAGGATTGGAAATGGGCTGTGTTGGGGGCTTGGATTGAAATGGACTCATGGAGGGGTTAGGACTGGAAATAGGATCATGGGGGCTTGGATTGGAAATGGGCTGTGGAGGGGAGCTAGGATTGGAAATGGACTGATGGTGGGGCTAGGAAAGGACTAGAAATGGGCTGATGGGGGGCTGGGATGGAAATGAGCTGATGGAGGAGTTCGGATAGGACTGGAAATGGATGGGGGAGCTAGGACTGGAAATGGGCTGATTGGGGGCTAGGACTTGAAATGGGCTGATGCGGGGACTAGAAGGGAGCGGATGCTGGATGGGGCTAGAACTAGAAGGGAGCTGATGTTTGGGGAGGATTAGAATGGGATGGGGCTGGGAGAGTGAAATGGAGAAGGGAAAATATTTTGTGTGGGAGGGAAGAAAAATCTACAATTGGCTGGGTATTGGGAGAGTAAGTGGGGATTGAGGATGGAGGGGTAAAATTTGAGTGGATGAAAAAGGAATAAAGAAGGAGATGGAGGATAGAGCAAAAGAAAAAAGATCAGTATTTTAAAGCAGATGTAGAGAGAGAATGGAAAAAAAAACTAGAAGAGAGAAGAAAGGACAAATGGACAGCAGAGGATGGAGAGTTAGTAGAAGACACAAAGAAACCAAAAGAAAGTGGCTGGAGCAATTGCAACTGAAAAAAAATGCACAAAGGTAGAAAAATATCTCTTTATTTTGAATTTATTAACTGGAATATGTCAGCTCTGGGAAATGTGCATCATTAACGTCTGCGCTTTGTTTAGTACAAGAGGAAATTAATTTATAGTTTTATTTCTACAGTGTTGTTGTACATTCCAAGTTTGGCTTTTGGGGTTCCCAGTTTAATTATTGTCTTCCTATTTCTAAATTGTGATTCCTTGTTCTTTGGTTGGTGATGGTCTATGTTCTGCATGTGTAACTGAGCTGAGATATTCTGTTTATGTAGTTTCTATTTGACATTGCCACTTGTTCTCTTTCCCCAGTAGGTTATGTATTGTTATTCTCTGAGATGCATTGGTTTAATATTTGCAGTGTTGCCTTTTGATAGGTAGGGTATGGTGCTTTGTGAGTCCTGGTAGTGCTGTTACGATACGGTGGGTTTGCTATGGGTTCTAAATGGGCAATGTTTATAGTAGTTTCTAATGTGCCTGGTGGTTGGCACTGGATTATAATAATATAGAAATCTTTTAGTCTTTCTTTATCCATACTCATTAAGAGGCATATTTACTAAAAGTTAGTGTATGTTAACATTATGCAAATATTTATGCAAATGAGGCCCCACACTGAATCTCCGCACATGGCCCCGCACCCCCCTTGGGCCGCCCCTGATAAGGGGTTACCATGTGATAAGTGTGCTGGGTATGTTAGAGGCATTCTGGAATTAAGGGGTGCTAGTGGACACTTAGCAGGCGGTAACAGGACATTAAAGGGTGGTAGAGGACACTTAGCGGGTGGTAAAAGGACATGCTGTGTTAAAGTGTCTTGCATGCACCCTAATGCAGGAAAGCCTCTAAAACAGCGGTTCTCAACCTGTGGGTCATGACCCCCATGAGGGTCACCTCAGGATTTACCGGGGGTCGCCTTGGCAGCGGCAAACTCACCGCCTAACTTCTTCTGCAGTCGCAGCTCCCTGCCTCTTAAACAGTGCAGAAGTTCCTTTGGGGCGGGACAATGCTGCAAGGAGCCCTCCGAGAGATGGGAAGGCTCCGCACCAGCTTCACCAGCACAGCCACGGTTTCCTAAGAGGCAGGGAGCCGCTGCTGCAGAAGAAGGAGGCACAGAAGCTACAGTGCGGGCAGTAGCAGGCAGACAAGGGGAGAAGGGAGGAGGGGACAAGGGAAAGGTGAGATCTTCAACGGGGCTGACATGAGGGAGGGAGGGAGGGAGGGAGGGAGGGGGCTGACATGAGGGGTGAGGGAGTGGGCTGGAAGGGAATTGACAAGGGAAAGGTGGGGTCTGCAACTGGGCTGACAGGTGGGGCTGGAAGGGAATTGATGTGAAGGGAAGGTGGGGTCTGCAATGGGGATGACACGGGGAGGAGGCTGGAAGGGAATTGACAGGATGGGAAGGTGTGGTCTGAAACTGGGTTGACATTGGGGGAGGAGGGGGCTGACACTGGGGAAGGAGGAGGCTGGAAGGAAACTGACAAGGGTTCCCTCTCATCCAGCAGGAACAACTGGAGTGCTGCCAGCATCGAACAAATCAGCCTGATCGCTGCAAGGATCATACTGATTTGTGTGGCGGTGGCACTCCGGTTGTTTTAATTTCAGATTTTGCCGCCTCTGCCCTGCCTCTGCCTTCCCGCTGCTTTTTTTTCTTTTGCTGCAAGCATTCTTGAGGAAAAAATGCAGCGGGAAGGCAGAGGCACGGCAGAGGCGGCAAAATCTAAAATTAAAACAGTCAGAGTGCCCCCGCCACCGCCGGATAAGAGGTGCAGTTGGAGGGAGTGGGGACAGGAGGAGGACAAGGAGAGACAAAGGTGAGAGATGGGGACAAAGGGGGAGACAGGGGACAAATACTGGACAAAGGGGGAGATGGATACATACTGGACACCGGGGGAGACACGGGGACAAGTACTAGGCAAAGGAGAGAGACAGGGGGGCAAATGCTGGACAAAGGGAGAGACAGGGGATAAATGCTGGACAGAGGGGAGAGACAGTGTGGGTTAGGATTATAATGGGCTGATGGGGGGGAAAGGACTGGTAATGGACAGACCGGGGGGGGGGGGCTTGGACTGGTAATGGGTTGATTAGAAAAGGCTAGGACTGGGAATGAACTTATTGAGTTAGGGGCTGTGACGGGTAATGGGCTGATTAGGGGGGCTAGCACTGGTAATGGGCTGAGGGGGGACTAGCACTGAAAATGAGCTGATTAGGGAAGGATAGGACTGGAAATGGGCTGATTAGTGGAGGCTAGGACTAGTAATGAGCTGATGGGGGGTAGGACTGGTAATGGGCTGACTAGGGGAGGCTAGCACTGATAATGGGGTTGAGGGGGGACTAGCACTGGAAGTGAGCTGATTGGGGGGGCTTCAACTGGGAATGGGTTGATGGTGGGGCGGGGAGCTGCTGGCTTTGGAAGAAAACTGGGGGATAGGGCTACAAATGGGCTGATGCGAGGGGATGGGAGAATGGGACTGGAAGGGAGTGGATGCTGAGAGGGGCTGCCATGGTATTTGGACTAGAAGGAGCTGGACAGTGGGGAAGGAGGGGGACTGGAAAGGAATGGACACCAGTGGCAGTCATGGGAATGCAAGTTGACATTGGAAGGTACCAGGAGGGAGGACTGGAAAGGGACTGATACTGGGAAGGGTTACAGGAACTGGAAATAGGCTGATGGAAAAAAGTGAAGAAAAAAAAAGAAGAGATAAGAAATGGCAGATGTACCATAGACCACAGAAAGAGAGCTAAGAGAAGACAGGAAAGTAGAAGCCTCAGATTGGGACCAGCATGTTCAGAGAATAAAATGGTCTTGAAGGACTAGAAAAGGGGACCGTTACTTCTGGAGAGAGATCTGCAATTGTGAGTATATACTTCTGGGAATTTTCTGAAAGGAATTCTTTCTATTAAAGCTAATTAATCTGTGAACCCACTATTTTTTTATTAAATCAGTCAGGGGCCTAGTAGCAGCAGTTTAAGTTAAAATTTAAAACACAGAAGAGAGCTTTCTGGTTACATTTCATACCCAGCAGAGAGCTTGTAGTTTTAATTTAATAGTCACCCAGGGCCTAGCATCAGCAAAGTACTTTTAGTTTAAATTTAAAACACAGAAGAGAGCTTTCTGGTTAAATTTAGAACCCAGCAGAGAGCTTGTAGTTTAAATTTCGTAATAAGTTAGAGCCTAGCAGCAGCAAAGAGCTATAATTTAAATCAAATAAGAATATAGCTTACCTCAGCAGCACAGGACAGGGTACTGTGTAGCAGCCCTCCTTTAATAAGTGTTATTTCCCTCCCTCTCTCCCCACACCCACCCTCCCCTGGGATAATCGTAGCTTTATAGGTACTTACACATCTTAACAGACAGGAGGTGCTCTCAGGTGAAGCTCATTACCCAAATCAGTCATACACTAAGGAGTATATGCTTCTGGGAATTTTCTGAAAGGAATTCTTTCTATTAAAGCTAATTAATCTGTGAACCCACTATTTTTTGTTAAATCAGTCAGGGGCCTAGTAGCAGCAGTTTAAGTTTAAATTTAAAACACAGAAGAGAGCTTTCTGGTTACATTTCATACCCAGCAGAGAGCTTGTAGTTTTAATTTAATAGTCACCCAGGGCCTAGCACCAGCAAAGTACTTTTAGTTTAAATTTAAAACACAGAAGAGAGCTTTCTGGTTAAATTTAGAACCCAGCAGAGAGCTTGTAGTTTAAATTTTGTAATAAGTTAGAGCCTAGCAGCAGCAAAGAACTATAATTTAAATCAAATAAGAATATAGCTTACCTCAGCAGCACAGGACAGGGTACTGTGTAGCAGCCCTCCTTTAATAAGTGTTATTTCCCTCCCTCCCTCCCCACACCAACCCTCCCCTGGGATAATCGTAAGACAAAGATCATGACAACTGGCATAATCAACAGGTTCATCGTTGAAGGAGAAGAAATTGAAATTGTGAACAACTTTAACCTACTTGGATCAACTATCAATAAAAAAGCAACAAGCAGTCAAGAAATCAGACGACACATTGCTCTTGGCAGAATGGCTATGAAAGACCTAGATAAGATTCTCAAGAGCAGAGATATCTCTCTCCATACAAAGATTTGACTTGTTCAAGCCATGGTATTTTCAATAACATCATATGGATGTGAAAGCTGGACAGTGAAAAAGATAGACAGGAAGAAAATTGATGCCTTTGAATTATGGTGCTGGCGGCGAATACTGTGTATACCATGGACTGCCCGAAGAACAAACCAGTCGGTACTAGAGGAGATCAAACCTAAGCTTTCTTTAGAAGCTCAGATGACAAGACTTCGACTTTCATACTTTGGACACATCATGCGAAGAGAGAGATCATTAGAGAAAGACATTATGCTTGGCAAGATAGAAGGTCAACGCAAAAGAGGAAGGCCAGCAATGAGATGGATCAATACAATAACAGCAGCTATGGGTACCAGTCTGTCAACAATGAGCCGCCTGACTGAAGACCGAACACAATTTAGGATAGCTATCCAGAGGGTCGCCATGAGTCAACTCCGACTCGACGGCACTTAACAACAACAACACATAGGTACTTACACATCTTAACAGACAGGAGGTGCTCTCAGGTGAAGCTCGTTACCCAAATCAGTCATACACTAAGGACCTGAGATTAATTAAGCTTCTGGTGCACAAGATATATTAAACATATTAGGTACAGTTTTATTGGTATAAATATCCATAGCAACCCTTAGTAAGTAAAAAACTTAAAGATCTAAACAAAAACTTAAAACTAAGATGCAGACAGCAGTCCAGCAGCGAGATGGGGGCTTTCCATTCTTTTGCATTGAGTGTCACATGTATGATTTTTTCCCAGTTGGTAAGAGGACTTACGTGTGCACTACGTGCAAGGAGCTCTTTGCTCTCAGGGAATGAGTCCGTTCTCTAGAGGCTAGAGTAGCAGACTTGGAAAACATAAGAAAGACAGAGAGTTACATAGACGAAACCTACAGGGATATAGTCCTGAAGTTCCACCACCAGTCTGGCAACATCCCTGTTGCAATTGAGGAGAGAGGTCACGTGACAGGAGAACATTACCCTGGTGTGGCAGGAAGTGATCCTTTAACTAGGACCTGTCCTCCAGGTGATGTAAAACCCTCTCGCACCGAGGAAGTTTCTCCAGGGCCATGTGCCCATGAGGGAAGGGTTAGGACAGCCGTTATAGTTGGTGATTCGATCATTAGGCATGTGGATAGTTGGGTGGCTGGTAGACGTGAGGATCGCCTGGTAACATGCCTGCCTGGTGCGAAGGTAGCGGACCTCATGCGCCACCTAGATAAGGTCTTATATAGTGCTGGGGAGGAGTCTGCTGTCTTGGTACATGTCGGTACCAATGACATAGGAAAATGTGGTAGGGAGGTTCTGGAGGCTAAATTTAGGCTTTTAGGTAGGAAGTTGAAATCCAGAACTTCCAGGGTAGCATTCTCCGAAATGCTTCCCATTCCACGTGCAGGACCCAAAAGGCAGGCAGAGCTCCGGAGTCTCAATGTGTGGATAAGACAATGGTGCAGAGATGAGGGTTTTGGATTTGTTAGGAACTGGGGAACATTCTGGGGAAAGGAGGGGCTCTTCCAAAGGGATGGGCTTCACCTTAACCAGGATGGAACCAGGCTGCTGGCATTAACCTTTAAAAAGGAGATAGAGCAGCTTTTAAACTAGATAATAGGGGAAAGCCGACAGTCGCCCAAGAGCGGATGTTTCGGAAGAATGTATCCTTGAAAGATACTACCAAAAGCAGAGAGGTTCCAAAAAAAAGTAAAGTAGCCCAAATGCCCTTGAGTATGGAGAAGACAGAGCTTAAAGATCCCAAATTACCCATGTCTACCAATAGCCAAATTAATATGAATAAAATACAGTCTCTAAAATGCTTGTATGCAAATGCTAGAAGTCTAAAAAATAAGATGGGAGAGTTAGAATATATAGCACTAAATGAGAGGTTAGATATGATTGGAATATCAGAGACATGGTGGAAGGAGGACAACCAGTGGGACACTGTGATGCCTGGGTACAAACTATATCGTAATGATAGAGCTGATCAAATTGGTGGAGGGGTTGCGCTCTATATTAGAGAGGGCATTGAGTCAGAAAGGATTAAAGTTTTGCAGGAAACAAAATTTGCTGTAGAATCTCTATGGATTGAAATTCCATGTAAAAAGGGGAAGGCGATGGCAGTGGGGGTGTACTATCGACAGCCTGGCCAGAATGAACAAATGGATGATGAAATGCTCAAAGAAATCAAGGAAGCTAACAAAAGTTACAGCGCAGTAATAATCATGGGTGATTTCAATTACCCCGGTATCGACTGGTTCAGTGTCACGGCAGGACATGGAAATAAAGTTCCTAGATGACATAAATGACTGCTTCTTGGAGCAGCTGGTTCATGAACCGACCAGAGGGGAAGCCAAATTAGATCTAGTCCTTAGTGGAACACCAGATCTAGTGCAAGAGATAAGGGTGTTGGGCCAATTGGCAAAAGTGATCATAGCATGATCGCTTTTGATTTAATTAGTGGAGGAAGGATAGTAAGGAAATCCACAGTACTACCTTTTAACTTTCGAAAGGGAGACTATGATAAAAAGAGAAAAATAGTTAAGAAAAAACTAAAAGGAGCATTTGCAAAGGTTAAAGACTTACATCAAGCTTGGGTGTTGTTGAAAAATACTATCTTGGAAGCCCAGACCAGCTGTATTCCACGCTTTAAGAAAAGTGGATGGAAGTCCAAAAAACTGCCAGCATGGTTTAAAGGTGAGGTCAGAGAGACTGTTGTTGCCAAAAAAGCATCTTTCAGGAAATGGAAAAAAAGAGCCAAACGATGAAACCTGGAAACAGCACAAGCACTGGCAAGTCAAATGCAAGGCATTGATAAAGCAGGCAAAGGGAGAATTTGAGAAGAAGCTTGCTGCGGAATCAAAAACACGAAATAAAGATTTTTTCAAGTACATTCATAGCAAAAAACCTGTGAGAGAGTCAGTTGGTCCATTAGATGATAGAGGAGTTAAAGGGGCACTAAGAGGCGACAAGGCGATAGCGGAGAGACTGAATGAATTCTTTGCTTCAGTCTTTACTGATGAAAATGTAGGGATGTTACCCATGACTGAAGTGGTATTTAAAGGTGCGGAAGAATTGAAGGAAATATCGATACATCGGGAAGATGTATTACAACTATTAGATAAACTGAAGAGTGGCAATCACCTGGGCTGGATGGTATACATCCAATGGTGTTGAAAGAACTGAAATATGAGATTTCAGACCTGCTATTAGTAATCTGTGAACTATCATTAAAATCATCTCTAATACCTGAAGATTGGAGGATCGCCAATGTAACACCAATTTTTAAAAAGGGTTCCAGGGGTGATCCAGGAAACTACAGACCGGTGAGCCTGACGTCAGTACCGGGAAAAATGGTAGAAACCATCATAAAGAATAAAATTACTCAGCATGTATATAGTCATGGCCTAATGGGAGACAGCCAACATGGCTTTAGACAAGGAAGATCTTGTCTTACTAATCTGTTATGTTTTTTTTGAAAGTGTGAATAAACAGGTGGACAAAGGTGAGTCGGTTGATATAGTGTATCTGGACTTTCAGAAAGCCTTTGACAAGGTCCCTCATCAGAGACTTTTGGCAAAGCTAAAGAGTGGGGGGCGGAGCCTGATGTCCAGCGGGATGGTCGCATAACGCTGAGGCTCCCGAGAGGCCTACTCAGAATCCTGAACTAACACCGTACATACTTGGAACTTCTACTCTGATCTTGCCGGGGCACATTGGTGAGATGGCGGGGACCAAACCCACGCGCCTGGAATTTGGATCTCCAGCGGCTTCTCACGGCAAACGTTCCAAAACTGAACCTCCATCTCCGCAGAAGGGGCTGGCCTTGCGTGAGGGCCCCGAAATGCAGCAGGAAATCCTCGCAGAGATTAGAGGGGTCAAAGACCTCGTGCAGTCAAACGGTGAAGCACTCCGAGCGCTGCGGGAAGATTTTGGTGTGCTGCAAAGCAAGCTAGAAGGGCTTTCTTCGCGTCAGGACAAAATGGAGAGCATATTGGACTCCCATGCGGCCCGGTTGTCCAAACTCGACAAAGTTGAACGTCAGGTGCGGGCCTTGCAGAAAGAAGTGGAAGATGGCAATAATAGAGCGCGCCGCAACAACATACGACTCGTGGGCATACCGGAGGGAGCGGAATCGGGAGACATGAAAGAGTTTTTATGCAAAATCCTCCCTTCCCTGCTCCAAATCACCTTTACCAAAGAGCTGGAGATCGATCGCGCTCATCGTGTACCCACAAGCATAACGCTCAACAGGAAGACCCCGCGGCCTATCATTTTTCGACTTTTGAGATATCAACACGTTGAGCAAATTCTAAATGCCTCCCGGGCAAAGGGCCATATGGAGTTTGAGAGCCACAAGATCTCCTTCTATCCCGACTTGGCTAAACCCACGGTCGACCGCCGAAAGCGCTTTCTGGAGTTCCGGCTGCGGCTTCAACAACTACAAGCACGCTATGGCCTGATGTACCCGGCCAAGCTCCGAGTCACGCTTCACAATCAGACAAGAACATTTGAGGACCCTGATCTACTAGCGGAGTTTTTGGATTCCAAAGAAGCCGACTTGATGCGCTGACTTCCAGAATATTCCTGCAAGTATTCTCATATCCGCTGTACCTGCCATATTGGATCTGCCGCAGCCCAGCAAAGAGTCTGGCGAGGGCAGTTTGTTGCCTTACTTTTGATGATATCTGTGACCCGACTCCATCTACCCACAGTAGCCTCGATGAGTATCAGAGACAGTGTTAATTATGGACTCTGGTGTTTCTGTTCTTTTTTTTTTTCATGTCTTTCTATTTTCCTCTCTAGGGCCTCCTCCCGCAGACATATGGTCGCCATATTCTTTGGGGGTTTTGCTTCTTCTCTAAGATACTTTGGTACATACTTTTCAATATGGGGTGTATTAGCCAGAGTACTTGGTGATTATGTCATTGTTGCACAGATTCTGATTATGTTGTATGTTTTCAAGCGCCCTTACCTAAAATGTCTATTACTGATTGATGGCACCATGTAAGATTTTCTCATTGAACGTAAAAGGAATCAATAATCCGATCAAACGGAAGAAAATCCTAAGCTACCTAAGTCAGGAAGCTGCGGATCTGATTTTTCTCCAAGAAACGCATTTAAATTCGAAGGAATCTCTTAAACTCAATATTAAACCTTACATGGTGGCCGCCTATTCCCCAGCCGTTTCTAAGAAATGTGGGGTTGCCATACTGGTTAGGAAATCTTTGCATGCTACTATTATTGCGACTAGCTCAGATACAGAAGGTAGATGGTCCAGAGTTCATCTCAAGATAGGTAGCCTTGAAGTTACATGTATATGCCTTTACGCTCCTAATGTGGATGACCCTGCCTTTTTTGCTACCATTGCTCAGGTTGCGCAGGCCTCTGCTAATACCTCATTGATAATTGGGGGGGATTTCAATCTAGTCCTTGATCCCCTGATTGACAAACAGCCGCCTAGGACAAGTGGTCCCCCCAAGAGTCACACCACGCTTACCTCCCTGATCAAAGATCTTGCTTTAGTTGATCTATGGAGGTTACTACACCCCAACGAGCTTGACTTCACCTTCTTCTCTTCCCCTCATAAATCCCAGTCTCGCATAGACTTCTTTCTAATATCAAAACTGTTAGTTCCTCAGGTGGACACTGCAAAGATTCACTCCCAACATATTTCAGATCATGCTGCCATTTCCTTTCAATTACACACTACTGCACCCCAAGGGAATTCGGGGGCCTGGTTCTTTGATAGAGCCCTGTTAACTCAGCCAGAGTTCCAGTTAGAAATTCGAGCAGCCATACAGGATTACTTCCATTTTAATCTACCCCAGGATACTGCGAATTGGGCTTGGTGGGAGGGCTTTAAAGCGGCCATTCGAGCAACGATCACTAGCTATCAAATCCGCCTGCGAAAACAACGCAAACAGCAGCTACTCATACTAGACCAACAAATAAAAGCAGGCGAACGAGTTCTAACCTCACGTACTGATCCATGTGTATTAATTCGATTACAGCGTCTCCGTTTTCAATATAATTCAATCCTCTCAACTGAAGCTTCTAAGAGTATTGAGCTTCAGCGAGGGACATATTATCGTGAAAATAACCGAGCCGGTCGACTCTTAGCCAACGCCTTGAAAGGTCAAAAAGAAGCCAAACGCGTAGCGGCCCTTCGAGCTCCACAGGGAGGGGGCATAGTGACCACAGACTCCGACATTGTAGAGCTCTTTCGGGATTTCTATACCCGCCTATATCAATCTGAATGTGAGTTCTCGTCAGAGACATTCGAGCGATTGCTTTCTGGCATTCAGCGGCCGATCCTCTCTGAAGATGATAGGGATGCGATGGATGAACCCTTCTCTACTTCAGAGATCCAATCTGCCCTAAAACGAACAGCCTCAGGCCGTGCCGCAGGGCCCGATGGTCTCCCGACCGAATTCTACAGAACGTTTAGTGCAGATTTAGTTCCCTATTTAAAACTCTATTTTACTGCCCTTGCGGTAGATACATCCTCTTTGGGATCCTTTTCTGCAGCTAATGTGGTAGTATTTGAGAAAGAAGGCAGAGACCCGCTACTAACCGCCAACTACCGTCCAATCTCCCTACTTAATGCCGATTATAAGATCTTCGCAACGATCTTGGCCACCCGGCTATCTGACAGGATGGCCACCCTAATTCACCCCGACCAATGCGGTTTTATACCCGGCAGATCAACTGCTGACAATGCTCGGACCTTGTGCCATGTGCTATCCAGTGCTGCCAATCTAGATCATCCATGGGTGGGTCTTTCCCTGGATGCCGAAAAAGCCTTTGACCGCCTAGAATGGCCCTTCTTATTTGCAGTTCTCCGATGGTATGGCTTTGGGGAGGGCTTCCTCCGATATCTCCAAGTTATGTATACTCAACCCGTCGCCAGTATTTGTGTAAATGCCATCAAGTCTCAGCCATTTAATCTCCAAAGAGGCACGCGTCAAGGTTGCCCCCTATCACCAATGCTCTTTGATCTAGCTCTTGAACCCCTAGCCCTCCTTATTAGACAGTCCGCACGTATTCGAGGTGTCCCCTTCAGTCATAGGGAGATTAAACTCTCTGCATATGCAGATGACCTTATGCTTTTCGTATCCCTCGATTCGGTTCCAGCTGTCTTGGATCTGATTGACGGATACTCACAATTATCGGGCTATAAAATTAACTGGACCAAATCTGTAGCATTCCACTGAACCGCTGGGTACATGAGGCTGACATGCAGGCCTTTCCCTTCCTTTGGCAATCCCGCATGGTGAAGTATCTCGGGGTCCATTACTGTTCTCCTTTAGAAGACGCTATCAGTTTTAATGCCAAAGAGGTAGTCTCCAAAGTCCGTGAGCTCACGAATCGTTGGTCTCCCTTATCTCTTACATGGTGGGGCCGCTTAGAAACTGTGAAAATGATGATAGTCCCCAAAGTGAACTACATTTTAGAAATGCTGCCATGCTTACTCCCGCTACATACTTATAAAGATATTGAGGGCCTTCTTGTCCGATATCTCTGGCAGGGCAAGCCACCAAGGATAGCTAAACAAAAACTACAGTCTGCAAAGGAAAGAGGGGTACCAGATTTCCTGATTTTCTTAGATATCATCAAGCCTTCCTACTTAAGCAAGGTGCCCGATGGCTAGATGCCTCAACAGATAGCAGACCAGTTTGGCTTGACATAGAAGAGGAGCTTAGTAGCCCAATTCCGTTGACCCATCTCCCCGGTATGTCCTATCAAGTAGACACCCGCCATCCACCAATGATTGTCGATACTCTTGCGGCCTTTACCACACTCATTCTATCACTGGGCCCGAACGTATGTCCTCTGGACGGACTCCCGCTATGGAATAACCCCAGAATTCAAGTCCTAAATAGAACGATAGCATGGAAACCCTGGTACTCAAGGGGGATCTGGACACCCCAACAGCTTTTCTCTGCAGCTCGTTGGAAAACCTTTTCTGATTTACAAAAGGAATTTGCGTTACCAGCGAAACACTACTTTCAATTGATGCAGCTTCAACACTGCCTCAAAAGTGCTCGAATCATGCCGCCCTCTGCCCCTACTGAGGACGGGCTATTAGAGATAGTTCACTCTATTAGTAGTACACATGGGGTAGCCTCTAACTTTTATAAAATATTATGTCAGGGTACAGACACGGCCACTTTTAGAGCCCAACAAGCCTGGGAGCGCGAACTGCAAACCACTTTAACCCCTGTGCAATGGAGCGTTTTCTGGAGCAAAGTAGTGCGGGTTTCCCGGTCTGTCTCTGTTACCCAAACTCTCTTCTTTTTTGCACACAGATGCTTTTATACCCCAGAAAAAATAGCCAAATGGAACACAAATGCTAGGGACCAGTGTTGGTCTTGCCATACTGCTGTGGGAACCTTCGCTCATGTTATTTATGAATGTCCTCAACTACAGGTTTATTGGGGGCGGGTCTGGGGTTGTATTCAATTTATCTTACACCTCCATGAGCCTCTCTCTTGGAAGATCGTGGGACTCCGCTCTGTGGCGGACATCCCCTCTCTTCCTAAGAAGGGTCGCTTTCTCCTTGACTTCATGCTGGGTATAGCCATATGCTTAATCACGAGGAATTGGAAGGATAGCTCTCGACTTACTGTCAATGAATGGTGGAACCTCGTCTGCTTATATAGTAAATATGAGCAGATACCTCGGAGAGCTATTCCCCATGCCCAACCTCACTCTCGCTTGTCTAAATGGCAGATGCTTAATGATTATGTACAATCTGCTCATTGCTCCAACAGGCCTGTCTAATGTGCACTCATCATGTTTCAGATCACCGTTAGGTTTTGTAACACAATAATGTAAGTACACGCCCGCTTCGGGAATGATTAGTTTTCTAGAGAAGAAGCAGGGGGGAGGGGGGTGGCAGGGGTTTACTTTGGTATATGTATTACACTTTATGTATCTGTCTTTTAGCTGTATGTCTTCCTTTTCCTTTGTTGTTATAAAACGAAAATAAAGAATTTAAAAAAAAAAAAAGAGTCATGGGATAGGAGGCAGTGTACTACTGTGGATCAAGAACTGGTTAAAAGATAGAAAGCAGAGGGTTGGGCTAAATGGCCAATTTTCCCTATGGAGAAAGGTGAATAGTTGTGTACCCCAGGGATCTGTGCTGGGTCCGCTGCTTTTTACCATATTCACACCTGGAAAGTGGAATTACGAGTGAGGTTATCAAATTTTCGGATGACACAAAACTATTTAAAGTTGTTAAAACCCAAGAGGATTGTGGAAAATTGCAAGAGGATCTTGATAAATTGGAAGACTGGGCATCAAAATGGCAGATGAAATTTAATGTGGACAAGTGCAAAGTTATGCACCTAGGGAAGAACAACCCAAACTATGGTTACACGATGCAAGGTTCCTCATTAGGAACCACCACCCAGGAAAAAGATTTAGGCGCCATTGTGGGTAACATGTTAAAACCCTCGGCCCAGTGTGCAGCAGCGGCCAAGAGAGCAAATAGAATGCTAGGTATCATAAGGAAAGGAATGGAAAATAAAACAAAAGATATTATAATTCCTCCATATCGTTCCACGGTGAGACCGCACCTTGAATATTGTGTGCAATTCTGGTTGCCGTATCTTAAAAAGGATATAGCATTATTAGAAAAGGTTCAGAGAAGAGCCACCAAAATGGTAAAGGGGATGGAAGGATACTTCTATGAAGAAAGGCTAAAAAGGTTAGGGCTCTTTAACCTGGAAAAGAGACGGCTGAGGGGAGATATGATAGAAGTCTATAAATTAATGAACGGAGTGGAACGGGTAAACGTAGATCAATTGTTTACGTTATCAGAATATAGAAAGACTAGGGGACATACAATGAAGCTACAGGGTAAACAATTTAAGACTAATAAAAGAAAATATTTTCTCACTCAACGTGTAATCAAACTCTGGAATTTGTTACCGGAGGATGTAGTAAAGGCTGTTAGTGTAGCTTGGTTTAAAAAAGGTTTGGACAAGTTCCTGGAGGAAAGGTCCATATCCTGAGTCCCTTCTTAATAATGGTTAATGGACCTATCCTATCAATGCTTGACCCAGTACAAGCATTGCGGAACCTGTGTCTTTTGGGGAAACTGCTAGGTACGTATGACCTAGATTGGCCACTGTTGGAAACAGGATACTGGGCTTGATGGACCTTGGTCTGACCCAGTATGGCATATGTTATGTTCTTATGTTCTTATGGTCAGACAACAAAGGTAGAAAAAATAATTTTATTTCATTTTAGTGATTTGACTTTGTGCTATCTGTATATTTTACACAGTGTTGGGGAACTGCATCTCTTATTTACCTGATGTTGCACTGCATGTGGACTCTGACTTCTTGGGGTTTCAGTTTAAATTCTGTCTACATATTTTTATTTTTATTTTAGATTATGGTTACTTATTCTGTACTTGTTGATGGTCGATGTTGTGAGTGTGTGACTGAGGCCAGATGTTCTGTTAACATGGAGTTTGTCCATAAAGATCTATATTGTACTGTAGTAATTTGACTTGTTCAGCTCTTCAGATAGGTGTATAGATGTTGCAGGGCCCACTGTAGTATTTACAGTGACGCTTTTTTTGGATGGGCTCCTTTTGTGCTTGTTTCCTAAAAACTGCTGGCATTTAGAACAATTACTTTCGAACCTCCTGCAAGTCTAAGGTTAACTATTTATTTTGCAGGCAAATTGGGTACATTTATCCAAAGTCTGGGGGAGGGGGCAGCTTAGTTCCATGTTTAGGCAACCACGTGTGGAGGGGGTTACCCTGTCCCCCCCCCTTTTGTCTTACAACTGCTCTCAGCATCAGTCTGAGCTTTCACATTCTTCAAAGTGGCAGTTTTCTGCTATGGAAGGGAACACAGTGCTGCCCATTAGGATCTGCGACCCTAGGCTGATGTCCAGGGGCGGCCCAAGGGGGTGTGGGGCCATGTGCGTAGATTAATTGCAGGCCTCTTTTGAATAAATATTTGCATAATGTTAACATGCATTTTTATCATTGGGGGTCATCACAAGTTGACCAATGGTAAAAGGGGTCGCGGTACAAAAAAGGTTGAGAACCACTGCTCTAAAACCATGAAAGGGGGGCAGGGAAGCCACTGGAGAAGGTTTGGATGCAAGCACAATTGGTAGCTGATGGAGTTGATTCACCAAATGCCTGGCTATGTGGAAGTATGTGTGATGAGCATGTTTGACCATACAGCAGACCTGTGCTGTTGACTAGGCGAGATAGGCAGCTGCCGAGTGATGCTGATAGTGGATGTTGGCAGTGTCATGGGTGGGTGTTTGTAGTAGCAGAGTCAGCGGAGGAGATGTAACAGTGGCGGGCGCTGTGACAGACGTGCAGTCCCAGATGTTCCTGAAAGCATACACCATGCCATAAGTTATATTATAGTGTCTGTGAAGTGTGGACATGTATCCAGATGTACTGTCAGTGTGTGGCATGCTATAGGCCAGGACAGTATCTGGGTGGAGGCAGCATGTTCCTGATGTGGGCAGCAAAGGGAGGATTGACCATGAGTGCACATGTGGAGCAGTCACAGGAGAGGTGTGCATGATATAGCTAACTGCTGCAAATGACCTCTTATGGCCATGGTGGGGGCAGCTCACTGCCAGTATGCTGCCCCACCATGAATCTCCCTGATGGTCAGATGGTAGATGCGGAGCTGTCACAATATATACAAGCTCTCAATGCTAAAGCTACAAAGAATCAGTAAATTTAATCTCAAAAACCACTCTAACCCAAAATCACCATAGGCAGTAATGACCTCAGGATGGCTCAAACCCTACATTTAGTGAGAAAATCACTATAGGGAACGGCTGACGCTCACATCACTGGTCAAAAGCCTTCAATATTTTCATACCAATACACTTCTAATTAACAAATAACACCCAACATCACATTACCTACTGGGAAACCATTCTACCAATCACTACACACACATACATTCATTCAAACACACCAATAAATTAATTGCACAAAGCATCAGTATATAAACAACTGCACAAGCAGCACAGGAACCAAATAGTACTCCTGCAAAGAAGAAATAATATAAAGTAAGTAACAGCAACAATAAACACGCTTTACATGTCGAAAATACTTCATAAAATGACCCCCTGCATTTAGAATTGCAGTTTTGGGAGATTTTTATTTGAATTTTGCCTTTTTTTCCTCTAAGAAAATGTCTAATTTAGTCCAGTTTTAAACTCAAGTGGTCTAAAAACATTGTAACATCATCATCAAACCTTTTGGTAGCTAAATGGTAACAACATAATGCACAGGTCAGTCCTATCTAAAAATGTGAGATTTCATTGATATTGTGATACCATTTCAGACTTCTTTTTCTCAGCTTTTCAATGTATGAAATACTAGAAAGGCCTACAAAGAAGACCTTGGGGTACGTTTACTAAAGGGCATTAAGGGAGCAGCCATTAGTGAGCGTTAAGGGCAGCAATAAGAGATTTTCCATGCGAAAAGGGCTCTGGGCATGTAGGAGGCGTTCCAGTGTTAAGGGCACTGCGGGACACTTAACGTGCGCTAACAGGACAGCATGCATTACGGTGTCAAGCATGCCCCTTAACGCCTGAAATTGCCTGTCACGCTGAAAGGGAACCTCAGAGAAAGCCAATGTAAAAGTGATGGATGTAAGGACAGCTGGTAGCTGATAGAGCTGTAGCCATTTTATGTCGCAGTTTATAATTGGGATGAGCATGTTGAACGCAACTTCAGGGCTGGCCTGTTGACAGGTGAGCTAGGCAGCTGCCTGGGGAGGCCAGCTCAGGTGGATGGTGACAGTAGCACGAGTGGGCGGTGGAGGCAGTGGCACACATGGGCATCAGTGATGCCCCCCCTCCAGCTACCGCGAAGATTCTGTCTCAGCCACCGTTCTTTGAAATGCTGTTGCAGCCACTGCTTGCCTCCCACTCCCAAGATGGAATTGCGGTGGCAGCAGGTTGGCGGTGGAAGAGCATCAGCGGGGGAACGGCATCAGCGAGGGTCGGTAAGCCTGAGGTTTCTGGTTAGGGAGGCAGAAGCCCTTGGGCCGGCCCTTCTCAGCATTATAGTATCAGTGAGGTGTGGCCATATAATCAGCAATACTGTCAGTGTGTGGCATTGTCCAGGTGGAGCCAGCATTTTCCTGATGGTGGCAGCAAAGTGAGGATTGACCACGAGTGGTGATATAGAGTAGACACAGGAGAGATGCGTATAGTATCTCCAACTGTCTCAAATGTCCTGGTGATGCCATGGTGTAGCAGCTGACTGGCAAATACATGAATGCACATGATGGCCATATGGTGAGTGCAAACCTGTGGCAGGATAGTGATAACAGAGTGTTAGCTATGTCTGTGCTGGCTGGATGTATGAGATCTGACTGCCCACATTCAGTTGTGTGTGTGATCCAAATGTAGCAGTGCCATGGGACACATGAAATACAATTTGTGTGGGTGGGACTGCTGCCTCAGCCTGTGCAACTGCAAGATAATCTTTCTGACATAGTGGCATGAAAGAAATCCACAGTACTACCTTTTAACTTTCAAAAGGGAGACTATGATAAAATGAAGAAAATAGTTAAGAAAAAACTAAAAGGAACAGTTGCAAAGGTTAAAGATTAACATCAAGCATGGGTGTTGTTTAAAAATACTGTCTTTGAAGCCCAGACCAGCTGTAATCCACATTTTAAGAGCGGAAGGAAGTCCAAAAAACTGCCAGCATGGTTTAAAGGTGAGGACAAAAAAGCATCTTTCAGGAAATGGAAAAAGGAACCAAATGGCGAAAACTGGAAACAACATAAGCACTGGCAAGTTAGATGCAAGGCATTGATAAGGCAGGCAAAAAGAGAATTAGAGAAGAAGCTTGCTGTGGAAACAAAAACACATAATAACGATTTTTTCAAGTACGTTCATAGCAAAAAACTTGTGAGATAGTTAGCTGGAACATTAGATGATAGAGGGGAAAAGGGGCACTAAGAGGGGACAAAGCCATAGAGGAGAGACCGAATGAATTCTTTGCTTTGGTCTTTACTGAGGAAGATGTAGGGATGTTACCTATGACTGAAATGGTATTTAAAGGTGATACCACAGACGAATTGAAAGAAATATCGATACACTGGGAAGATATACTACAACTATTTGCTAGACCGGGTGGTATACATCCAAGAGTGTTGAAGAACTGAAATATGAGATTACAGACCTACTATAAGTAATCTGTGAATCATCATTAAAATCATCTGTAATACCTGAAGATTAGAGGATGGCCAATGTAACATCAATTTTTAAAAAGGGTTCCAGGGATGATTGGGAAACTACAAATTACTGAACATGTAGATAGTCATGGCTTAATGGGAGACAGCCAACATGGCTTTAGCCAAGGAAGGTATTATCTTACTAATCTGTTATGTTTTTTCGAAGGTGTAAATAAAAGGTAGACAAAGGAGAGTTGGTTGATATAGTGTATGTGGATTTTCAGAAAGCCTTTTGCAAGTTTCCTCATGAGAGAGACTCTTGGCAAAATTAAAATGTCATGGGATAGGAGGCAGTGTACTATTGTGGATCAGGAACTGGTTAAAAGATAGAAAGAAGAAGGTAGGGCTAAATGGCCAATTTTCCCAATGGAGAAAGGTGAATAGTGGAGTACCCCAGGGATCTGTGCTGGGTCCGCTGCTTTTTAACATATTCATAAATGACCTGGAAATGGGAATAATGAGTAAGGTAATCAAATTTGCAGATCTCACAAAATTATTCAAAGTTGTTAAAACCCAAGAGGATTGTGAAAAATTATAAGAGGACCTTGATAAATTGGAAGACTGGATGTTCAAATAGCAGATGAAATTTAATGTGGAGAAGTACAAAGTTATGCACCTAGGAAAGAACAACCCAAACTATGGTTACACTATGCAAGATTCCACATTAGAAAAAACCACCCATGAAAAAGATTTAGGCGTCATCATGGATGACATGTTGAAACCCTCTGCCCAATGTGCAGCGGAAGCCAAGAAAACAAATAGAATGCTAGGAATCATGAGAAAAGGAATGGATAATAAAATAAAGGATATTATAATGCCTCTGTATTGTTCCATGGTGTGACCACACCTTGAATATAGGGGTATGTTTACTAAACCGGGCTAACGGTTAACCCGGGCTATCTGCAACTAGGTCCCATTGAATAATAGGAGACCTAGTGGCACATAGCCTGGGTTAACCGTTAGCCCGGTTTAGTAAACATACCCCACAGTGTGTAATTCTGGTCACCATATCTTAAAAAGGATATAGCATTATTAGAAAAGATACAGAGAAGAGCCACCAAAATGGTAAAGGGATGGAAGGATACCCCTATGGGTAGAGGCTAAAACTGACTGGGGAGCTCTTAAGAGGGTTTTTTGTCTATTTTTTAAAGCAAGGTTACTTTCTTTTTGGTGCTTTAGTGGAACTTTCCTTGAGCACAGTAGGTTGCTGAACTCTAGTAACCTCCTCAGGTTTAGAAACTGCTAACACCTAATCAGGTGTTAGTTCCCTCCCTACCCACCCTGACTCCCACCCACCCCTAGTGAGCAGTCTTGCTTTATAGGGCACCTCCCCCTTTAACAAATCACAGAGAATTGGACCAGCACATTTTGAATATAATTAAAGAGATTTAACTGCTTTTTCTCTGAAAGGACAGCTGGGAAACCGACTGGTACTTGGTAGATCTCTCTCTTTTGCTTTAACAGATACATAAGCTCCACAAAAAGAACAATGGCTGGGAAAAATCATATTGCTAAAGCTGTTGCCCCCATTACAGCTTCTGCCTCGGTCCAGACAGAGGTCCTAATGCCAGTTGAAGGACCAGTTCCATGTGCAGGGTGCCTGCATGCTGAAGCTCTGAGGAAACAAGTGGAGGAACTCAGAGAGGAGGTGGTGAGGCTGAGGAGCATTCAAGACAGTGAGAAGTACATTGATGAGATGCTTCTTGCAGCAACCAAGCTCTCCAGCACAGGAGAAGATGGGTGCCAACAGAATGTCGATGGTTGGACACAAGTCACCAGGGCCTGCAAAATCACTTCCAGCCCTTGAATTGAAGAACCATTATGCAGCCCTGGAAGTGGAGGAGGTGAAAGCATCCCTGGAAAGGGAAGAACCAGAGTTCAAGTACCCCAATGTTGCAGAATCAGTGACCAGAAGGAAACGAAGGGTAGTGGTGGTTGGAGACTTTCTTCTGAGGGGTGCTGAGGCGTCCATCTGCCGACCAGACTTGATGTCCAGAGAGGTATGCTGTCTGCCTGGTGCCAAAATCCAAGATATTACGGAGAGTCTGCCGAGACTCATCAAGCCCACTGACTATTACCCAATGTTGCTAATCCATGTTGGAACAAATGATACTGCCAGGTATACCTTGGAACGTATCAAAAGTGACTTCATGGCTCTGGGACAGAGGGTGAAGCAGTTAGGTGCACAGGTGGTGTTCTCTTCAATCCTCTCTGTTGAGGGTAAAGGCCAAGGCAGAGAGGCTCGCATCCTGGAGATGAATGCATGGCTGCGTGGATGGTGTCATCGAGAGCGTTTTGGTTTCCTAGACCATGGGATGCTGTTCCAAGGGTTGCAGAGCAGAGATGGCATCCGTCTGTCCAAGAAAGGTCAACGAGTCTTCGGTAGTAGACTGGCTAATCTACTGAAGAGGGCTTTAAACTAGATTTGTTGGGGATGAGTGAAGAAAGCCCCCAGGTAAGTGAAAGGCCCCAGGTAGGTGATACATTAAATACCTTAATGGAAATGGGTAACAGGGTTAACATATGGAAAGCAGTGTGTATAAATACCCGTAGCATGGGAAATAAGATCCCTGATGTTGAAGCTTTGGTGGGAGTGGCTGACTTGGATTTAGTGGCAGTTACAGAAACATGGTTCACAGAAAACCATGATTGGGATGTAACTATACCTGGCTATACTTTATTCAGAAAGGACAGGGTAGGAAGAAGGGGAGGAGGAGTGGCACTATATGTAAAAACTACTATTAAAGCTTTGGAATTACAGAGCTTAAAAGGGAGAGAGGAGGCATTGTGGGTTAAACTAGAAAGAGGGAAAGAGAAATCTGTTTGCATTGGTGTGATATACAGACCTCCTTCACAAGAGGAAGAGGTGGACAGAGAGTTAATTGAAGACATATGCAGCATTGCTAGGAAAGAGGAAGTGCTACTGATAGGAGATTTCAATATGCCAGATGTTGATTGGCACATTCCTGCTGCAGTATCATCTAGAAGTAAGGAGATCCTGGATTCTCTACAGGGAGAACTATTCAGGCAATTGGTAACAGACCCCACACGTGAAGGGGCCATACTGGACTTGGTACTTACCAATGGTGAAAGTTTTTCTGATGTTGTAGTGGGAGATCATTTTGCATCCAGTGATCACCAGATGGTTTGGTTCAGTATTAGGACTAGGGCTGTTAGAATCCATTCCAAGGTGAGGATCTTAGACTTTAGGAAGACTAACTTTGCAAAGATGGGCCAATACCTCAGGGAGTCGTTAGCGGGATGGGAACAGCTGGGGGATGTAGAAAAACAGTGGGCAAAACTGAAAGGGAATATTTTAAGGGCAAACAACCTTTTTGTTAAAATTGTAAATAAAGGCAAAAGGAAAAGGAGACCGCTATGGTTTTCGAAGGAAGTAGCTGAAAAAGTGAAGAAAAAGAGGGGGGCCTTCATGAAATACAAGAGATCACAGAGAGAGGAAGACAGGCATCTGTATTTGGAAAAACTTAGAGAAGCTAGCAAAGTAGTCAAGAAGGCAAAGATTCAAAAGGAGGAGGAAATAGCCAATGCAATAAAATGGGGGGATAAGACATTTTTCAGATATATTAGTGAGAAGAGGAAGGGCAAAAGTGGTATTGTCAGACTCAAGGGTACAGGGGGGGAATATGTAGAAGCTGATAAGGATAAAGCGGAATTGCTTAACAAATATTTTTGTTCTGTGTTCACAGATGAAGAACCAGGAGCAGGACCTCAGAAAACACCCACAAATAGGAACAGAAATGATGGACATCTTGAACAATTTTCAGAAGACTGTGTTCGTGAGAAACTAGCTCAACTTAAAGTAGACAAAGCGATGGGACCGGATGGGATACACCCTAGAATACTGAGGGAACTTGGGGACGTTCTAGCAACTCCACTCACTGACCTTTTCAATGCCTTGTTGGAGTCGGGAGTGGTGCCAAAGGACTGGAGAGAGGCTCATGTGGTGCCTTTACACAAAAGCGGAAGTAAGGATGTGGTTGAAAACTACAGGCCGGTTAGTTTAACTTCGGTGGTGAGTAAATTATTGGAAACGCTCCTGAAAGAGAAAACAGTGAGGTTTCTGGAGTCCAGTGGATTACAGGATCTGAGGCAGCATGGATTCATCAGAGGCAGGTCTTGTCAGACAAATCTGATTGATTTCTTTGACTGGGTGACCAGGGAGTTGGACCGAGGGAGAGCTCTAGATGTGGTGTATTTAGATTTCAGTAAAGCTTTTGACACTGTTCCTCACAGGCGACTTATAAACAAACTGAGCACCCTAGGGATGGACCCTAAAGTTACTGCTTGGGTTAGAAATTGGTTGGGTGGGAGGCGACAAAGAGTACAAGTAAATGGAGCTCACTCTGAGGAGAAGGAGGTTACCAGTGGTGTGCCCCAGGGATTTGTCCTTGGTCCGATTCTTTTTAACATCTTTGTTAGTGATATAGCGGAAGGGCTGTCGGGTAAGGTTTGCCTCTTTGCGGATGATACCAAAATCTGCAATAGAGTAGACACCCAGGAAGGTGTAGATAACATGAGGAGGGATCTAGCTAAACTTGAAGAATGGTCTAGAATTTGGCAGCTGGGATTTAATGTTAAAAAATGTAAGGTCATGCATTTGGGCTGCAGCAATCCAAGGGAGCAATACAGTATAGGAGGTGAAGTACTTTTGTCCACTAAAGAAGAGCGGGACCTAGGCATGGTTGTGTCTGATGATCTTAAAGTAGCTAAACAGGTAGAAAAGGCGATGGAAAAAGCTAGAAGGATGCTTGGGTGCATACGGAGAGGAATGGCTAGCAGAGAAAAGGAGGTGATAATGCCTCTGTATAAGTCTTTGGTGCGATCTCATTTGGAGTATAGAGTGCAATTCTGGAGACTGCACCTTCAAAAGGATGTGAACAGGATGGAGTCGGTGCAGAGGGTGGCTACTAAAATGATTAGTGGTCTTCATTATAAAGCATATGAGGACAGACTTAAGGATCTTAATATGTACACCTTAGAGGAAAGGCGGGATAGAGGTGATATGACTGAGATGTTTAAATACCTCCGTGGCATAAATGTTCAGGGAGAGAGCCTCTTTCAATTGAAAGCAAGTTCTGCTACGAGGGGACATGGGATGAGGGTGAAGGGAGATAGATTCAGGAGTGATATGTGGAAATATTTCTTTATGGAAAGAGTAGTGGATCCATGGAATAGTCTCCCAGTGGAGGTGGTAGAGATGAGGACAGTAACTGAATTCAAAAAAGCATGGGACCAACACAGAGGATATCTAAAGGTAAAAAGTGGACTGTTGTAGTTGTTGATATGGAAGGACAGACTAGATAGGCCATGTGGTCTTTTTCTGTCATCATGTTTCTATGTTTCTATGGGCTATGTTTACTAAATCGCGTTAGTGCAGTTCGCGGTAGGAGCCGCGTGAAGAAGACAAACCCCCAAATAAGGAGATGGGCGGGACCGCGGAAGACCTAGCGCGCGTTACGAAACCAACGAGCATTACCTGGCGCGTTACGAAACTAACGAGCGGGCCACCGCGCGTAAAGCATAAGTAGCCACCCAGACATACAATACTAATACAGAGCTATAGCACAATGGTTACTGCAGTGACTGCTGATACGGGCAGCATGGGTTCGAGTCCCCAGGGTGGCATTAGCAGAAGGCTGGCTGATGTAGCACCCTGCACATGACACAATGAGGGAGGGGGCAGCGCCAATTATATTTTATTTCCTGGACGTGTCGGAGGGATGCAGGCAAACACACCCAGATATATCAGATAGTGAGTGAGGGGGCATGTCTATGTTTGCTGTCCGTATGGGGTGTAAGTAAACACACCCACACATTATCCACTGAGTGTGGGGGCATGTACATGTCTGTTATGTGTCGGAGGGTTGCCAGCAAACATCCCTGACCCATACAGAGCTGTAGCACAATGGTTACTGCACTGACAGCTGATATGGGCAGCATGGGTTCGAGTCCCCAGGGTGGCACTAGCAGAAGGCTGGCTGATGTAGCACCCTGCACATGACACAATGAGGGAGGGGGCAGCGCCAATTATATTTTATTTCCTGGACGTGTCGGAGGGATGCAGGCAAACACACCCATATATCAGATAGTGAGTGAGGGGGCATGTCTATGTTTGCTGTCCGTATGGGGTGTAAGTAAACACACCCACACATTATCCACTGAGTGTGGGGGCATGTACATGTCTGTTATGTGTCGGAGGGTTGCCAGCAAACATCCCTGACCCATACAGAGCTGTAGCACAATGGTTACTGCACTGACAGCTGATACGGGCAGCATGGGTTCGAGTCCCCAGGGTGGCACTAGCAGAAGGCTGGCTGATGTAGCACCCTGCACATGACACAATGAGGGAGGGGGCAGCGCCAATTATATTTTATTTCCTGGACGTGTCGGAGGGATGCAGGCAAACACACCCATATATCAGATAGTGAGTGAGGGGGCATGTCTATGTTTGCTGTCCGTATGGGGTGTAAGTAAACACACCCACACATTATCCACTGAGTGTGGGGGCATGTACATGTCTGTTATGTGTCGGAGGGTTGCCAGCAAACATCCCTGACCCATACAGAGCTGTAGCACAATGGTTACTGCACTGACAGCTGATACGGGCAGCATGGGTTCGAGTCCCCAGGGTGGCACTAGCAGAAGGCTGGCTGATGTAGCACCCTGCACATGACACAATGAGGGAGGGGGCAGCGCCAATTATATTTATTTCCTGGACGTGTCGGAGGGATGCAGGCAAACACACCCATATATCAGATAGTGAGTGAGGGGGCATGTCTATGTTTGCTGTCCGTATGGGGTGTAAGTAAACACACCCACACATTATCCACTGAGTGTGGGGGCATGTACATGTCTGTTATGTGTCGGAGGGTTGCCAGCAAACATCCCTGACCCATACAGAGCTGTAGCACAATGGTTACTGCACTGACAGCTGATATGGGCAGCATGGGTTCGAGTCCCCAGGGTGGCACTAGCAGAAGGCTGGCTGATGTAGCACCCTGCACATGACACAATGAGGGAGGGGGCAGCGCCAATTGTATTTATTTCCTGGACGTGTCGGAGGGATGCAGGCAAACACACCCATATATCAGATAGTGAGTGAGGGGGCATGTCTATGTTTGCTGTCCGTATGGGGTGTAAGTAAACACACCCACACATTATTCACTGAGTGTGGGGGCATGTATATGTCTGTTATGTGTCGGAGGGTTGCCAGCAACATCCCTGACCCATACAGAGCTGTAGCACAATGGTCACTGCACTGACAGCTGATACGGGCAGCATGGGTCCGAGTTCCCAGGGTGGCATAAGCAGAAGGCTGCCTGATGTAGCACCCTGTACATGACACAATGAGGGAGGGGGCAGGTCCCATATTGTTATGGTTGTCGTGTTGGAGGGTGCAAGTAAAAACACCCACACAGTAGATATTGAGTGATGGGGCATGTCTATGTTCCCATTCCGAATGGGGTGCAAGTAAACACACCCACATGTTATCTAGTGAGTGAGGGGGCATGTACATGTCATGTATGTGACGTACATTTGCTAGAAAACACACACACACATTGGCGTACCCAAGGTTACTGCAGAAAGAACCCCACAATGCACAACACATGCCACATAATAAAGTGTAGTGTCAGCCTAGGTACAACAGAATGTCCCCCATAGAGCGGTCCCTAAGGTAATGTAGAGGGAGCCAGAGAAGGTGACACATGGTGGGCCCATGAGGCGCAGTACGGTAATAGTCCGTGGAGGGGCTGTCTCCGGTAGCAGTCTGGTGTATGTAAAACATATAATGCTCCAGACAGCCAAATAAAAGGAATTCATTGTGGATCTGATCCCATGACCACTGGCCCAACACGCAATGAATAACCCACTGGCCTGCAGCCCCAGAGCTGCTAACCACCCCCTGGCTACCCACAGAAGGACAGCAGAACACCATGTAACTGCTGCTGTCCTGGCCATGATGAGCACAAAGGCAGGCACACCCATGGTGCAATGCACATGCAGACCAGCAGTCCATAGATGAACACAAGAGGGGGCCTTACCCACATAGTCCACGGGTATGCTACGGTGAAATGACTGTGTGTGTCACTGTACATAGTAGTAACAGACAGTATCCCAACATGGTGTCCCGGAAGAAGCCACACAATCTGTATGTCAGGGCAGACCGATGATCAGCACAATGGGCAAGGAACTGCCTGTTGGTGCAGGGTCCCTGAGTGCACGTCCCCCTGTGGTGGCAAAGTACCAAGGTTGCTTGCAACAGTACCCTCTAGAAATAGAGGTCACACATATGTAGAACCAGTCACCCCTGTGTCTAAGCCATAGATAACCCACGTGACTCAGCATGGGAAAATGAACATGAGAGGTTGGAAGGATTGGCCACAACCCCACGTTGGTAGTGTGCGTGTAAGCCTGAGAGGCGCAGCCCCCAAAGGTAGGATATGCTGTGAATGTGCAGCTGGAACCGGGCGTGTGAAATGTACAAAGGCAAATCTCTACACAAATAGGTAAGAAAGGAGGGAATGCGTCATATGGTACCAGAAACAATGCAGGTGACAACCCAATTACCCTGCCAGTGTAACCCAGCAGCAAACAGCACCAGGACATGCTCTGTGTGACAAAACTATGGGCCTGGTACTAGGTGGGTGTGTCACAGCAAGGTGTGCGTATGTGTGGATGAGTGCACACCCTGTCCCCTACACCAGATCAGATATGTCATAGGTGTCAGGTTTGTATGTCCCACAGGTCCTGCTGGACAACATCCACCCACATGAATGCAATCGGTGTATGCCATTTGGTGTATCCTACGAAAGCCGCACCAGAGGGCAAAGGCCACTGTCCACTGCCTGGCACAGCACCCCATAGGGCGTATCCCAAAGCCCCCCCCATAGGGCATGTGACAAGGTCCATGATGAGTCACCGTGAGGAGTCTGCAGTGTGAGGGATGTGTTGTTGTCAGCAGCAGATTAAAGCAGGATCAGAAAATAAACACCAAGGTGATCACAATGACCAACTGTGTGCTAACACCCATGACCTGTGGCCCAAACACACGTCTGGAACCAACTGTATGCCCATATTGCCAGTGCACATAATACAGTCACAATAATGAGGTTGTCAACCTCTGGGCCAAAAATGCCAAATGATCCAAGCCCCCAAACAAAATCACAGAGGACGCACCATGTAAATGTGAGGGCTGCCTGACAAAGAAACAAAGCAAGGTCTCAGCAAACAAGGGCATATGGCAAGCACAATCAAGACCAAGGTCATGATCATTACCAAATATAGAAGGCCCAATAACATCACAGACCGCTTTGTTAAACTGAATGTCAGATGCAAAAGCAACAGCAATAACAAGCATACCCTGGTCACTGTGCGCAGGGAGATGCAGATGTCCCCATACACCTGACCCAGAACCCCCTGACTGTGCAGCGAGGGGTGCCATGTCGATACCCAAGGGGTCTGCTGGTGAGCCAAGGATAGGGGTGCAAGCAACAGTAACCATGGTGCACAGCAGATGCACACCAGCAGGACATAGCAGGGGTCTGGCGCCACCACGGCGCCTGTACAGGAGGGAGATAGCAATATGTGCGCCACTGGCATAGAGCACCTAACGACTCCAGCATAATGTTGTGGGCAGGAAGTTGGCTGAAAAGGTGTACAAGGACACAGTCAAAACAGGTGCCCAACCTAACCTGCAACCTGAGGGAGAACGTGGCAGGACATCGCTGATGGAACTGTGTCCCCAGAACAATCTGGCATTGTGTACCAGAAATGGTATGTTTGCAAAGGTCCATGTGCTGTATAGGCTGCAAGCGGTCGCTGGAGAGCACGCAGGACCTGTGTGGAACAGAGAAACGTGTAGCACAAACACCACCTAGAGCACACAGTACAGACAATGAACAGGCAGCAGATGGAGGGTGTTGGGAAACTGGTGTACTTGGAAAGACTGTGTGTGGCAGGTGAGGGGAATATGGGTCCCCCATTGGAGAGTGAGGTTGCCAGGGAGGTGAGCAGAAAAGGCAGAGCAAACACACGGCCAACACACACAAACAGATGCCACGTACACAACGGTAGCTGGGTAGGATATGGGGCCGCAGGCCACACCAACATACATGACACCTCAGCCCACAATGAGGCAAATACAGGCACCAAAGGAGGCACAGCACATGTGACCACGAGAATATGGCCAGACAGGACGCAGAAGCCAAACAACCAGTGTGAGAGCAACAACACGGATCAGTGCGGGAAAGGCAGAGGAAGGGAGCAACAGAGAGAGTGTACAGCTCAAACCCCTCGGATGGAAACCACTGGAGTGAACAGATGACCTGTGTAGTACACTGTGGCACATAGCAAGGGATGTAGACAGGGCCACAGCAGGCCAACATGACAAACCACAGCTGCGTGTCAGGAAATGGAGCCACAGAGTATAGGCATGAGTCAGCGTACATGTGGAGGAGGGGTGCACAGATGACAACAACACAGTCCACAGGTGGGATGGGCGACACAAATGAACATGTCCACACCCACCCACCAACACACCCACACCAGGAGACGTTATGTCAACCCAACAACATGCAAATGAGTACGGATGTGAGACATGAGGTGGCCAAGTGGATACGGCAAGGAAGGCCCATGTGGATGGGCTGTGGAAAGGGGCACAGCATCAAAGGACAAACATGCCAATCACCAACAACATCAGGGATGAGGCCCAGGCTAACACACATCGGCAGAACCACTGCACAGGTATCTCATCAGATGCACCACCCCACAAGGAGCATTACCCCTAGTCCAGACAATGTGGCGCATGGATAGCAAACATGCCACATGGACATGAACAGCTAAAACATGGATGGGTGGGTGGAGATGTGATGGTGCCACACACATGATATGGGCAGGTAAGCAGCACACAAAGTAGAAACAGACAACTTGTAGGTGCCAACAAAAACGTCATGCACCCAGGTGTAAATGAAATGGGGTGACCCACACACCAAACATGCCACACCACGCATGTGCAGACATCTGTTCCCCCCGAGGCAAGCACCAGACACAAGCAGACATCATATGCAGCAGTCAGGTGTACCATATGACGTGAGGAACCACATGGGTCCTGTGTGGCAAGAAATGTCACATGGACACACCCACCACACGTTTACAACGCCACACACCTGTTAATGTCTGTGGAGCCAACACACTCTAAGAACCCCCTGCTGCCACCCATGCACAAAAGGGCACAACAACAGTAGACGTTGGACACAGACAGTGATATGTGAGGCTAATGGTCAAAACATGATAGGACCGCACAGTGCCTGCATGCACCGTATGCACAACAGACAACATCCCCTGCAAACATAGGACACTGGAGAAAGCATGCAGAGCAACAAGGCCAGATGCCATGATAACCTGGACAGTCCATAGGTCACAAGCCCATGTACAGCGCTACAACCCCCTACATAAAATGAGGAAACACCAAGGAAGGTCTGGCCAGCAACGACAGGCCACGCACCGCATGAACAGGAACAATAGGCCAACAATGTGTCAGGGAAAGTGGCGTGTGTCCAACGTGCAAAGGATGACCCCCCGGGTCGCCCACATGTGTTAACACGCCCACATGGTGCTGTGCCCAACCACATATGGATGACGAGAGGCCAGGATGCAGTGGAACACATGTGTCACCATTGCTGCCTGTGACCTGTGTGAAATGATGCAGACATCAGTTAAGGGACTAGCACAAACACCCACGACACCTTGTGGACACAAAGGAGACACACACCTAAGACCAGCAACACATTGAATGCATAGATAGCACCTCATAACATGGCCACAACACTGAGCACACTGCACATGGACCACTGACGTAGATGCCAGTGAACACCACCGCACCATCCCAAGAGGATCATGTACATGCACATGACACGCATACACCACAGGGTTCGAGGGCATGGGCAGCAGAGTTGACATAACTAGATAAAACGTAACAACAGCTGGTGAACAATAGCCGATTTGAAGCATAGGCAGGCCGTGTATGTCCCAGACAATGGAAGGAGAGGGGCACCTGAATGTTACGCCAGTGCCCTGACTGGGAATGTCCGTGTCTGGCAAATGCACAAACAGCCCCAAACGTGTATCCAGACACCAATGCACAGCGTACATAATCACCTCTATATGTGTTGCTGTGAGAGGAACATTCCCATGGTTCAATGTGCCCTGTGTGAACACAACTGTCATGTACAGCGGATTATTCGCCTGACCGTGACACAGCGGTGTGACATAGGGGACACATGTGCACAATGTACATGCGGCCAACAACAAAAGGTAACAGCTGGTTGCTCCACGATAATTGGTGATGTGTCCAAACACAGCCTTACAACACAGATAGGCAGGGACGCGCATACTGAATGGACACGTAGCCAGGACAATTAACAACAAGGAACATACACATTATGGGAAGGTATGCATGCACGAAAGCCAGATGCACCTCCACCAAACACTGACCGACAAATGGAGACACACAACACATCACATGCATGTGTGGCAGAAACCTGTCCAGAGACCGAATGGCAGCTGCTGATCTGCACACCCCCCACACAGACACTGTCCCGCGCAAGAGCACACACACAGATGCACATGATGTGTGCAAGAAACACCATGAAGACCCCAAGGATGTGAACAGGTAAAGGCCACATGTGTGACACATGGAGGCGAGGGGCGAAGGAGCACTGGTACAGATATATGTGTAGCACTATAGGAGTAGTGGAGAGAAAACAACGTATATGTGCCCAGACGTGATGACCGCCATGCATACCCAAAAACCTGACAACTCACCATAGCAAACAGGAAGGATGCAGATATGAGCACACAATCCCCACATGCAGCACAGCTGCAAACTGGATAGTAAGGCACACTGGGTAGACCTGTAATGCAGACGCACATCCTGTGGAGACAGGAACAGGACAGACATATGTAGACATGAGCTGGCAGTGAAGAACAATACGCACACCATCTAACATGGTGAAGACAGTGACACGTCGCCAGCACAACCATAACTTACAGGTAAAGATGTCCTCGATCAGCTGTTGCCTGGCTGCCATCCCTGCACGTGTGTCACCATGGCCAGGTGCAGGGGGGCACATAGGATCCTCCCCAGGACCCTCATTAATTTCGACAGGGATATTGTGCCTGAGAGCAATGTTGTGTAGTATGCAACAGGCTATGATGATCCGTGCCACAGTCAGTGGATGGTACTGTAAGGCTCCGCCAGTCCTATCCAGACACCTGAAGCGACATTTGAGAACGCCAAAGGTGCGCTCAATCACTGAGCGACTGGAGGCATGGGCCTCATTGTACCGTATCTCTGCACCTGTGCGCGGGACACGCACAGGGTGAGCAGCCAGGTGCGACACCCATATCCTGCATCACCTGCAAAACATAATGGATCAATGTCACATGCGTAATGAGCAAACAATGAAATGAATGACGTAGTAATCCATAACTGGAGAGCCGAGAGGACATGCACACAGATACGAGGCAAATGCAGTGAACACAGTGGCAGTGCAGCAGAGACTGTGAAGGCCAGTGGCAAATGACCATGACATGCCGATAGTGGCAGGGCACACCCATGCAACTGTGATACAGGACATGTGCATGAACTGTGGCGTAAAGGAGCAGTGGTGGTCGCTGTGCAGCCAGATGACGTACATTGCCAAGTAGCACATGGGGATGCAGGGAGGCACAGGTGTGCAGGTAGGTGGATGAGCCAAACCGCCGCATACAGGGTGCAAGCCATTGGGACATATTGCCTGTGTGGTGCGGGGAATGCAACAGGCGCGGGTGACAGGGGACCCCAAAGACGGCCCACAGGCATGCAGCAGACATGTGTAATAGGTGAAACGGCCAGAACACAACCCTTGTTGAACCCACAACATGGGCCGAAAGAGTAGGCTGCGTACACAGGGTGACACCCATGAGGATGTGTAAAGGCCACCCCCCCTGGGTGACTCAACGAAAGCCGACAAGGGGGACCACACGGATCCGCGCTATCAGCACCACTATGTAACATCTACAAACAAACACTATGCAACATCATGAAAGAGAACAACATGCAGCACACAATCTATGTGTATGAACCAATGTTAAACACCCTCATTGCAATATACAACCCAGACTCCCCCAACACAAACAGAGGGCCGTTCACAAATGACAGGTTGGTGTAGAAACAACACCCTCGCAAGAAGCTGGCACAATACCATAGCTGTACGCATTACCTGGAAACAAAGTCCAAAACAACCACACATCTGACAAAGAGAGAGGTGTGTCACATGACAGATGTCTGTGACCAAGACACCGGCCATCCCGCATGAGGACGTGGCCAACACCAAACAGTGTGCCCCCACAAGGACTGCTGCAGGGGCAGGCAGGCAGTGGGAAACCGTGGCAATGTAGTACAGACACCCATCTACAGTAGGAGTCTGCCAGATACACAGAATACACACCCAGCAGTATGTAGTCACCAAATTGACCAGTCTGAAACTGGTCAACACAGCTGAGTTCTGCAGGATATAGGAGTCATGGGCAGACCCTGGAAAACGTGCAACCACATTCAGGATACGCATAGTAGCATCACAGATAACCTGCACATTGAGGGAATGGAAGTGTTTCCGGTTGCGGTACACAACCTCCCTGTCGCGTGGCGGGACAAGGGCAACATGTGTGCAATCTATAGCGCCCATCACATGTGGTATTCCAGCGATCCTATGGAATGCCAGTGCCAGGGCTGCCCAATGTTGCCTACCGTTGGGAATTGCAATGTAATTCCCAACCCGGCTGACCATGGCACGCAGTACCTGGTGGAGACAGCGGGAGAAGGTGGGCCTACTCAGACCACCCACTGCTGCCACTGAGGATTGGAAACAGCCAGAGGCAAAGAAATGTAGGGCAGCAAGGAGCTTGGTCATACCCGGTATAGCATGTGACCGGGCAGTCAGGGGCTCTAGGTCAGGTCTGAGTTCCTGATAGAGCTCCCTAATGGCACCTCTGTCCAACCGGTAGAGGGAGAATACCTGTCCCTCCCTCAGGTCCCCGAGCAGGACCCTGGTCCTGTAGATACGGGCCAGGCGTGGGTGGAGCTCAGCACGCCGATGGCGCCGTTGGTCAGCCACAGCTGCCTGTGCTGGCCCAACAGCTGCAGGCCTGAGTTGCAGTGGAGCCCCACCCATGCCCAGGGCCGCTGCCCCTGGGACAACATCTCCCTCCCCCTCGTAAAGCAACTCAGCAATCTCTAGCAAAGCAACCACTGCACCAGCTGCATGTGCAGTATGAGCCATGGTCCATACAGTGAGGAGGGTAAAAGGGTTAGATATAGTGGTGTGGGTGGGGATGGACACCACATGGGTGCCACTCCCATGGGTAAATAAAAAGATCTAGAAAACAGTATAATGGAAAGATACCTAATGAAGGGTTGACCGCGCGCTGTGACGCGCCTTCCGGGAATGCAGCCGTGGATGATCCCCTGCCTGCTACACAGATGTGGGTGATACCGAGCGATGCCGAACGCCGTATAGCAACTACATAGCACTGATACTGCGACGCCAAGACGCCATTACCCTGATAACCTGGAAGGCATACACCCATGCAAAAACGAAGGAGGACACGAGGCTACGCGCGTAACGACGCGTGCAACGTCAACGCGAGGTCGCATACGTGTGACGTTGGCCAGCATCAGCTGACGCCAGAAACACATCGCAGATAGCAAATCCTAAACAAATATACGCACCAGCATTGCAGACAACTACACACTCAATAAGGGATGTGGGAGTAGAATACGTGAAACGGCAGCCACTGCAGAAACGCGGATATATAATGTCAGCTACGTAACGATGTGCGACGCCACGTGACAATGCGCGACGCAATGCGCGACGCAACGCGCGCCAAAGACAAACGTGCGCAGGCGTCCCCTTCCAAGCCATACCCCAGGATGCTCCATATAAATGACAGGAAATGGAGGTTCCATCCCTTCCGCGGAGCAAACAGCAACAGTATACACGCACAAGGGAGCAAGGACATGGACCATGCACCAGAGCAGCCCACAACAGAAGGAGCAGCAGCCACATCTGGTGACAACCAGGTAGCAGGACCATCGGGGGTGCCACTGACCCCAGGTGGCCATCCAAGAGGACCACGCCGCCAGACAAGGGTTCCTGTCCCTGCGGAGAGCCGACGCAGGGCTGCAAGGTTCAGCCAACAGGAGAATGAGCACCTGCTGTCTAACATACTGGAGAGATATGACCTGCTCTTCGGCCGGCAGAGCGCTACCCTGACCATCGCAGCACGCACAGGGGCATGGCGGGAGGTGCAGGCGGCGGTGGCAGGAGCAGGAGGGCCACCCCGGGACATCGAAAACCTCAGAAAACGCTTCTGTGACATCAAGCGCCATATACGGGCAGAGCTGGTGCAAGAGCGACGTGCGGCACAAGGCACAGGAGGGGGCCCAGCGACCGTGGCCCAATTAACAGACCTTGAGAGGCGCCTGGCGGATCGCTGGGGCCCATGTATGTCCACGGTTTGCCTGCTGCGCTGGACACAGCCCACCCACAGGCCGGTAGGTTATAGTACAAGCACATGGTGTGTGAAGGGGCAGGGGGGTGGGACAGAACCTGTCTCTGCTGGACGCGGGGGATCAGACGGCACAGAGGGACCACACACTCAGGAGCAAGGATGAGAGGTGGCCACCATTGGGTGGTGGTGTGTGGCATTAGGCAGTGCATGCAGGGCTGGGAATGGGTGCCTGACCCCCCTGACAGAGGATGGTGTACACAGGCAGGGCCAGACCGTCCATTGAGCAGGAACATGCTTTGCACAGGGTACCACATTTCAGGGGTTCCTTCGCAAATAACAGTCCACTCAGGGCCGGCCCGTCCATTGAGCACGAATGTGTATTGCACAGGGCCCGCGTTTCAGGGGGCCCCTCGCAAAAAACATTCTCCAACCCATATGTTAAACACATAAAACACCAAAACACCAGCTGCTGCTGCCGCGGCAGCAGCAGGAGTGCTGCCGTGGGGCCCCCCTCCTGGCCGGCAGAGCCTCCGCCCCTGCCCGGCAGAGCCGCTCAGTCCCTGCATCGCTGACGCCATCCCCGAACGCTGGCTCCTTGTCAGCTGGTGTTCTGCAACCTGGAAAGATAGGGGGGATGGGGGATTAGGACTGGTACCAGTGGGTGGGGGGCTAAGACTGCATGTGGGCTGATGGGGGGGGCCTAAGACTGGACGTGGGCCGAGAGGGGAGGGGTAGGACTAGTAATGGCCCAGGGGGGGTGCTAGGACGGATGTGGGCTGATGGGGGGGGTTGGACGGGTACTGGGCTATTGGGGGGGCTGACTGGAAATGGGCTGCTGGGGTTAGGACTGTTAATGGGCTATGGGGGGCTAGGACCGGTAATGTGCTGGGGGGCTAAGACTGTTAATGGGCCGGTGGGGTTGCTAGGACTGGAAACGGGTGAAGTGGCGGGGGGCTCGGACTTGAAATAGGCTGATGGAGGGGCTACAATAGGACTGGAAATTGGCTGTTGGGGGGGGGGCTAGGTTTGGGAAGGGCTGGCTGTGGTGGGGGTTTTGGATTGCAATTGGACTCTGAAGGGGTTAGGACTGGACGTAGTCTCACAGGGGGGCTTGGTTTGGCACTGGGCTGAGTGGCGGGGAGCTAGGATTTGCCATGGGCTGATGGGCGCATGGGGGGCTGGAAATGGAAATGAGCTGATGGCGGGACACACACTGACAATGGCTGTGGGTGCTCGGACTGGATATGGGTTGTTGGGTGCCTAGGACTGGACATCGTTTACTGTGAGGCTAATACTCGGGATGGGCTGCTCAAGGTACCGGTCGGGGGTGGGCGCTGGAGAGACAGGGAGCGGAAGAGAGCTGATGTTGGTGGCGGGCCAGACTGGGACGGGGCTGTGGGAGTGAAATGAGAGGGCACAGAAACACCCTGGTGTGAGGCAGGTATGGCCACACATTGGCCGGGTAGTGGGGGGGGGCGGCGCCCCGTCGTGGCTGAGGACGGAGAGGTGACATATATGTGGTTACGATTGGACTGACGGGAGGGAAACAGGAGGCAGATCTGTCTGTCTGAGCAGATGTGGAGAGTGGGAGAGTGGACTACAGAACCAGGGGTGGCAGGAGGGGGAAAAGGCCAGCAGGCGGTGGACAGTGGGAAACATGGCTGGACCAGGGGGAGGTTGCTGGGGAAAATGTAAATGGAACGAGGACACAATATGTACGGAGATATCTATTGCCTCTGGATGTATTACATGGACCATGACAGCTCTGGTAACTGTGCATCAGTGATGCCTGCGCAGTGTCGGTACGGGAGGGAGGTACACAATAGTTGTATCCCCACAGTGGCGTGTTACATACCGTGTCTGGCTCCCGGGGTCCCCAGGTTGATTGGTGCAATCCTGTCACCAGGATGTGTTTGCCTGTTCGGTGATGCTCCATGTTCTGCATGTCTGACTGCGGTGCGGGTTTCGCTTCCTGCCACCCCTATATGACATTGCCACCTGTCCCCATTCCCCGGTCTATTCAGTGATTCAGAGGCCTCATATTGGCAGTGCTACCATGTGATAGGTAGGTTATGGTGCTTCGTAGGACCTGGTGATGCTGACAGGGCATGGCAGGTGTGCCATGGCATCTGAGTGGGCAGCGTCTGTATTGGTACCCGCTGTGCCTGGCGTGGTGCACTGGAATATAGCTATGTGGGGTCCATCTGTCCCGCACCATCCATACACTCATCAGGGGACATGTCTACAGATAGCCAGTGTATAGTAACACCATGCAGTTCTCCCTGCACCGGTGGCCACATATGCAACTGTGTCCCCGCCCCGAGTCCCCGGACATTGCCCCGCACCCCCCTTGGACCGTCCCTGTGTACCTGTTGCATCCCGCATGTGGCAGGGCTGCCAGGAGCGGTGGCCCGCACGGGGGAGGGGGGGGCTTACTGGAGATCCGATGCACCTGCTATGGGAACGCGGTGTAGGGTTTACGATGAGGCCGCTGTCAGCCCTGGCAGGGGTGTTCAATGGCACCCAGAGGTGGTGGGGGAATGCACTGGGGGGCGGATCACACGGGGCATCTGCATGGGGTGTCCCCCAGGTGTAGAGGGCTGCCACAACAGCCATGCCACAGACACACGGGATCATTGCGCACAGGTGCCTGAGGGGGCAGGTTGTGGGGTGGGCAGGCAGCGGGACAAACCCTCAGACAGCTGTTGCCGTGTGTCACACAGGTGATGTCTGCGCCATCGTGCAGGGCACGGAGCCGGATGCAGAGTCACAGATGGGTACAGTGGGCTCTGTGGACACAGGGGCCCAGGCCGTTGCTTTGGAGGGGGAGGAGCATGCCGCACCACTGCCAGATGTGGCCATGGACATCCCCAACATACCCGATTGGGACACATCTGAGACACCTGCAGGGACAGAGGACGTGTCTGCAGAGGGGCAACGGCAACACCACAACGAGGCACTGGCTGCGGTCGCAACCGTCGTTCATGAGATGCAGGCCAGCTCATCTGCGGCGCGAGCTGATGCTGAGGGTGAGTGGGACCTGCTGCTATGCTAGATATGGCCATGTGCAGGTACCTCTGTTTCCGTTAACCCACACAGTACTATGTCCTTTCCCCACAGGTGTGCGCCGTCTACTGCGCTCGTGGTACGCAACCAGAGGCGTAACAGGAGGACCACAAGGCGCATGCAGAGGGCGATAACTGCCCTAGTCTCACATGCAGGACTCATGGCAGACGCATGTGAGCTCATCGCGGAGGCGCACGTGCGAATGGCAGCCGGGAGGGTGGCTGCAGTCCCCCCGCCCATCCGGCACAGCCAGGGATCCCACCAGCATGTGCAGCCGCAACACCGGCGGCAAGGCGGCAGGCGCCTAGGGTGGGAGGGGGCGTACAGGGGCTGGCAGGGGTAGAGGCAAATAAAGGGCCACACGATGGCCGTTGATGGTGACCTCTGCTCCGTGACTCATTTTGTTCATACCACTCACATCCCCGCAACCACCCCATGCCCTGTGGGGTGGGCACGTGCCGCTCCCACTGCTGTCATTCACCATGGCCCCCCCCCCCTAACCCATGCCCACTATGGGTGTGCAGCCAATCCCATTGGCCTACGTGCTCGCACCTCACCCCCACACCGTGGTGGCGTGCATGGCGGGCAGTGTTACCAGGCGCACCCCTGGGTGAACGCGCCGGGGACCCCCCCAGCCACCATTGGCCTGTGTGCTGTTGTGGGTGCACTATATGTCCTGCATGTGGTGACCCACTCGCTGCTCGCAACACCCCGGACACGCACAGTATGTGCACTGCACAGGTCCTGTACCCAGGTTCACCTGCACCTGCACACATCCACCTTGTCTCACCCGTCACACATGTGCACAGTGGATACCTGGGCACAGGGATGCATGCACCAGCACCTTGGTGTCACCGCCAGTAATGGCTACCCGTCACACTGTGCACCGGTGGCCACTGTATGCACCTACACCCCCTTGCCACCCATCCTGGCACATACCAGTACCACATTGGTTTCACATGATGACATACAGCAACTGTCACCTGTAGCATCATCCACACTGCAGCCTGCACCCTCCGCATGCCCACCTCAGTGTGTCACACCACTGGCCATCATCCCGCTGAGCCGCTATCCTGGCCCTCTGCTGTGTGCACCCCCACAACCCCCGTGTGTGTCCCACCGATGGCCCCATGTCCACCAAAGGCGGTATGCTCCCGCACCCCCCTGGGCCCTGGATGTCCACCCATGGCGACACACAACATGTTGTTTAATATGGTTGGAATGTCCCGTTTGACCAACGTGTACCATCCCCCATCTCTGTCCTGCATGCTGATACACGTGCCTGACATATGCACCGTTTTCCCCAGGCCCCACACGGTCTCACATGGCAACACACGTTCGGCCTCTTCCCCGCCACCCCTCCGGTGTCAGCCTCATGTGACCTTGCGGTGCACAGTATGTGGTTCACCCCTCTGCACACCGCCACACATACACCACAGGTGTCCTGCACCCGTCCAACCAGGCCAACAGTACGTGGCCCTGCTGTACTGGTCACACAGGCCACCTGCTCCACACCGCCGTATGTATCATTGTTACTCTGGGCTGTGTGTGGCCCAGGGAGCCACGCACATGCTATTGCATGTCGGTCATGCACGTCACTCACCTCCCCCACGTTGGCCCAACCTTGCTGCAGCGTGATAGTTACATGTGTGCGGGTGTGCTGTCAACATGGCCTAATCCTGTTCCACTTCGGCCCCTGCCCCTCCTAGTCGCCACAGCCAACACCATCAATCGCACATCACTGTCACCTGGCAATGAGGCACATCTGCACACACAGTTGGTATGAGTAAACGTAAATGTATTTATACAACTTTGATTATGACAGATTGTACACATTCTCATGTGGCCACACATGGGCCATGTGTCACATGGTCTATCTGCTGTTGGTTTACATCGGCATGGTCAACAATGTCCTCTGGAACGGGATTACATGGCCCTGCTCCCCCCCGTGCCCCTGACATGGCCACAGAATGGCACGGTCCGCCACAGGGCAGGTGTGCTATGTGTGTCCACATATTGCACACCCTGGGTGCCCCTGTCGGATGGTGGCTGACTGTGTGTAGATCAGTCACGGCGCTCATCCCGCTCCCGCAGACGGTTAGCCACCATCGACAGGGTCGCAAGCACCTGCCCCTGGATTAGGCCAAACTGCCTCTGGGCCTGTGGCCTGTGCAACGCACAGCTGCAGCCAGGCGCTGGCAGCACATGCAGCCACACTTACACACTGCTCCACGTGTATGTGTGGCTGCATGGACAGCGTTCCTGCTTGCGGACATGTGTTGCATGCACAAGTCCAGCTGGCCCTCCGTGACCTCATCAAGGGGCAGGTGTCTGGTTCACCCAGTGCCCTGTGGCGGAGCATGCCATTGTGACCCTGCCACAACCCCACCCCTCCAGTGGGCATATCCTCCCTCCCCCCCTGCCCCCAGCATCCCGCCCACATCCCATCCCCCTCCACCCCCATCTCCATGTCGCTGTCCCTGCCACCCAGCCACTCACGTTCCTCTACCCTTCCACCGACATACCCCCCACCACATCCTGCTCACCTGTCCTCCCCGACCTCTGTCCCCCTTTCTGTGGGTTCACCCTCATCCCCTCGCATGTGGGCCGCATCCTCATCCCCCTCATCCCCCTCGTCAGGGTTTGGGGGTGCAGGCACCGGTCCATCCTCGTGCCCATCCCCCCCATCCTCCTCATCCTGCTGTTGTCCGCCGTCCTGCTGGTCACGCTGCACCTGATCCCCCTCCTGGCCCTCTACGTCTGGGGCTCCTCCGGAACCTCGGCCTGATTGGCTGCACGTGCATCAGCTGTGGGAGAGATAGTACCTGTCATCCCTGGTGGATGATCCACATACCATGTCACGGTGGACCTGTGTTTCCAACACATCCCCCTACATGGCCGTGTCCAGATACTCACCATTCAGCTGTGCCATTCTGTCACGGCTGCACCCTGGCAACAAATCGGGGGAACCCGGCCCTCAGCTCCCTTGCCTTCTTTCGAAGGTCCTCCACCTGTAGGTGTTACAGAGAACATTGCCCTTAGCTAGCGGGGGACACGTGGTGGCCCCTGCCCCTGCAACTGACACTCCCACGTCATACTACCTGCGCATGCCCCTATTCCTTTGGCACACATCCACCCCATGCAGTGGCGTGTAACAGACACATGTGTGTGTGACAAACACGCCACCCTGATGTGTGCACCAATGTGCCCTATATGTGCGCACCACATACATGTACCATCCCAACTGTGTGTGCCACCTACACCACATCTGCATGTGCATGTCATCCACTAGTTGGGGTGTGCAGTTATCACCTACAGTGGTCGCTGGGCTGCTCTTTGCCTATGGTTTGCCCCTTGTGATCCCATACAGGGCCTGTTTCACGTGTACAGGGTCGGTACAGGGGACCCCTTGCGAGGCCTCCATCGGGCAGGGCCAGTGTTTTGACCTTCATATTCGCACAGGGCACCAGAAGACAGTGTGCAGGGTGGGGAGAGAAGGGATGGCCTCATTTGGGGCTGGATCACTCAGGGGCAGGGGTTTGGCCTTTCTATTCGCACAGGGCACCAGAAGACAGTGTGCAGGGTGGGGGGGAGGGATGCCCTCATTTGGGCCTACATGTGTGTTAAGCAGGGTTTTGACCTTCATATTCGCACAGGGCACCAGCAGACAGTGTGCAGGGTGGGGAGAAGGGATGCCCTCATTTGGGGCTGGATCACTCAGGGGCAGGGGTTTGGCCTTTCTATTCGGCACAGGGCACCAGAAGACAGTGTGCAGGGTGGGGGGGAGGGATGCCCTCATTTGGGCCTACATGTTGTTAAGCAGGGGTTTTGACCTTCATATTCGCACAGGGCACCAGCAGACAGTGTGCAGGGTGGGGGGGAGGGATGCCCTCATTTTGGGGCAGGATCACTCAGGGGCAGGGGTCTGGCCTTTCTATTCACACAGGGCACCAGCAGTCAGTGTGCAGGGGGGGGGGCCCTCATTTGTGGCGTGCAGCATCGATGTATTCATTTGGCGAATCTGTTAGTTAAGAGTACATGTCCAGAACCCCTTCCTTCCCTATTGGCCATGGAGGTGGGACTAGGGTGTCTTGTGGTTGGGGGACATCCTTAGCCTGCAGGGGCACCCTGTACCATACCTCTGTGACCTTTGGTGCACCTCTGCCATGGGTGCAGCTAACCCCTTGTGGCAGGGGTGTCTTTTTCAGGGGTGTGTGGAGGGCTTTGCTGGACGCAGGATTATGTCAGCACCTGCTATACCCTGTCAGTGCATTGTGTATTTATGCAGGGCTTGCTGGGTGTTTTTTCTTTTGTCTCATCATTTGGTTGAATTGTCCCCATGCACTTACCTCACGTGGTAGTCTGCGCTCCTGTTAAAACGGTGGGCCAGCCGCTCCCAGGCCCTCCTGACTTTGGCTAGGTCCTGCCTCTTGGACGAGCCAGGGAAGAGTCTCTGCTGGCGTAGCAGAAAAGCTCTGTCAGCAGGTAGATGTCCCTTTGGCTGAAGGGAGGCTCCCTCGACATGGTTGCCATGTTTAATAAGTGCCTTTACTGCCTATCCACGTGCGTTGCCGGGGGCGTAATCCACGTGCGTTGCCGGGGGCGTATCAACGTGCGTTGCCGGGGGCGTATTCCACGTGCGTTGCCGGGGGCGTATCCACGTGCGTTGCAGGGGGCGTGGCCACGTGCGTAGCCTGGGGCGTGGCCACGTGCGTTGCTACTGTAGTAGGGAGATGTGGCGATACAGAGCACTAAAAGAGATCTGTGGCACATTGTTCACGGTAATGACCTCTGTTACATGCAGCATGGGTTCGAGTCCCGGGCACTGGCCTGTATATTGGAAGGGGTATTGGCCTGTATATTGAAGAGGGATTGCTGAGGCTTTGGACGAGACATTGCGTATGCGAGACGAGCTACGTGCATTGCTGCGTGTGCAGCGCCGCGCGTAGCGACGCGCGTACCATTGAGCCCGGGGATATTAGCTTTTATGTGTGTGGGTACGTCGGGGGTTTCAGCAGTGTGGGCATCTCATATATTACAGACTCTGTAGGGTGTCGTGCACCTAGGCTTTCTGCTACCAGATTGTACGTGTGCTGTCCCATGGTTTATCGATGGCTGCGAGCTCGTGCTGCGGTTTCAGAGGGATTGAATAATACAGTCACCCCCATAATGCACTGCACATGCTAATCAGCTCTCCACACAGGCACACCATATGGAATGCATCCCCACAGACTCTGGACATGGTAGGGGTAAATTGTCATGTGCACCCCCCACAGCCCCTTGCCCTTATGGGGGTACAGACCATTTGTTGTACTGAGCATTGAGGAACTGCCCAACACCACAGTGTTGTGGGTGCTCTGACTCACCCTGAGTGTGCAGTGGCGGCATCCAGCCCTAGGTCCTCAGCACCGTCCACAGCTAGTGTTACTGTGTGAGATAGATATTTTCTGCATGACCACCTGGGACATCTCGGTATGTTTGGGGAAGGTGTAGACCCATTGCCCCAACGCCCCACCCTCACCACTGGGTGGCAAACAGGGTCACCCCTCATAATCTGCACATTATACCTCCATTGGAAGGTGCCCCGTGGAGGGGGGACATTAACCCTAGTCTACTGAGGTGCCGGACACCACACAGGTCAGTCACTGCAGATCCAGACACATGCATGCCACAGGAGCAATCTGACATTTGTGACTTGGTAGAAATGACAATCCCAACCAATATTCTGTGCTTACCATGGTGCAGGCCACACATAACATGACCTACCAGCTGCAAAACAGGCTGCTAAGTGGAAAGCAGAGATGCCTGCACCCCGACCTGGGGTGCAGCAGCTACATCTGTGACTGGGCCCCAGGGGAAAACAACAAATAGTTAGCACATGAGTGAACTACTATGAAGCCACCATGGTGGAGCCTAGACAAGCTGTGGTCACTGCACATTCAGGGTGACACTGAGCTTGCAGCGGCATCTACCGTGGTCACCGTGTCTGGGCACCGCGCCTGGTTGCCTGGCCATACAATGTACCTGTCACTTGCACTTTACCCTGTGAATCTGACACCCTGGCCAGGCCGCCTTATCCGACCTCCCACCCATGGTTACTTTGCTACTAATTATGCACATTGGCAGCCCAACTACTGGAAAACATTGATGGCAGTGTGCGCCTGTCGACAGTGTTTGCAGCCACCACACACTGGCTGGACAGACAGCCACCCACAAACCTAGGCCAGCATTGTGCATACTGTAGGGGGGGTGACAAGCCCATACACAAGACACCTGTCATGGGCCCACAGCTACATGCATGGATGTGGTACGAACCATACTCTGGTGGCGATCCACTCCCAAGGGTGTTGGCCACTGTCACGGGAGCCAGACATGCGGCACACACCACAGACATACTGAACCCCTCTTCATCTTTGTATTGCTTGTTGCCTGGCAGCCAGGCTTCCAATGTTTGGGGCCCCACACAATGTGCTTTACATAGGACATGAGTTCTACATTTTATCATGGCAACTTTGTAAGTGCATGGTGCTACCATTATACCCATGTGTAGGGTGCCCCCCATTGCTAAAAGGTATGCACTCGCTAGTATTGGGAGGTTGACAGAGCCCCTGAGGGCCAAGGTCTTACCTCTTCGGGTTTCATTGGCCAATGCGGGGGCCTGTGGGGGGGGTGGGTGTCACATGTTCAGCAACCTGCCCGCTGCTTTCTGGCAGGGTTCCACAAATCCAGTATGTTCATTTCAGGCACTGCTCAGGTTGTCATGCTGTCCCTCATAAATATGCATGGGAGACATCAGCAGACCAAGTGGGGGGGCATAGTTATGCAGCACAGGTAGCTTTATTGGGGGGCAGCATGGTAA